>CM032331.1:63661348-64013676 GCA_019022515.1 Quercus aquifolioides
TATAGATTATTAATATATGCATTTACTCTATTGACTAATTCAACGAACTAAACTTTAATATAGATGAAAATTTTGTTGAGCTAAAAGCCTAAATATATAAAGAGAATCTTAAGGAATACACCATATAACAAAACCTCATACCCTCTCACATAACTTCTCTATTTTTGGCCAAACTTTATATATATGTGTGTATATATATATATATACACATATATACAGTTTTGGCAAAAAAGAAGGGTACATAATAAGCTGCCATAGAAGAATCGAAATTTTTTTTGTCTGGCTTGGGCTAGTGTAGCTCATTCACTAGCCTAAAAGTACAAACCACATACATAAGTCTTATTATACTCAATCTCTAACCTATTTAACCTACAACAATGCAATGCAACAATAGTGCATGCTAAATTTATATAGGTTGAACCTCTATAACGTTGATTAAAGGGTAATATATATCTTTTGCTGCGATCATCTTAAGTAAAAAACTAAAAATACCAAATCAAATCAAATTTTTGTATACATGTTTTGAGGGTGTGATAGGTCACGGGTTTGAGTCTAGCAATGAGCTTTAAAAAAAAAAAAATTGAAGGGTAAAGCTGCCTTCCAACCACCCCTCCCAGACCTCGCAAAAGTGAGGGCAAGTTTTTTGCGATCTTGCCCTTTTAACCATGTTTTGATGGGAGAAAACAAATCAAAGGGACATACCTCCCATAGCAACAAAAAGAGGATCATAATGCCCTCCTCCAAAATTTTCTAAGGAACTTGCAAAAGCAACGTCCACGTCATACCCCTCTGAAAGTCCTTCTCTGAAAATTAAAGAAAGTTAAAAGCACATAAGATTGTTTAAAAAGAGGAAAATTTACAATCAACTTCCTTGTGTTTGGTCCTATCGAAATTTAGTCCACAAATTTTCCGTTGTTACATTTAGCCCCCTAAGGTTTTGACTAAAATGAAATCATAAGAGTTCCATCCAAAGTATCCTTAAACGATTTCATTTTAATCCAATTGAAAAAGCTTATGAAAAATTTAAAATCATTTAATTTGAACCAAATCTTAACAATTTCAACAAATGTAGCAATTGAAAATTTGCGGATTAAATTGTGAGCGAGCCAAACCACAATTGTGGAATATATAATGTATGTATGTATGAGCTTACGTATATTTTCGACATCCTTTGTAAAACTTAGCACATTTTGTCCTCAATGATTCGGTATTTTCTTCCAAGCCTTGTAACTGCATTATACCAAAACAATAATTTCTAATCAAATGCTAATTAAGGACAAACTCACAATGCTGAATATGTTTGATGTGGTTAATGCTAATTGAATAAAAAATCATGGTTGATTAATATTAGTGCATAGATTAACAACAATAATGATTTAGTAATTAGTATATTAAAATTTGAACAAGGGAAAAAAAAAAAAAAAAAAACCTGTTGGCGGAACATAGGAGAATCGTCGAGTTTTGAGAAATGCATTTTGGAAAATCTGTGGCTGCTAATCTCTTAATCTCTTTTTGAGTTTTGTAGAGCAATGAATTAGCAGAAAATGTAATCGTTTTCCAATCGAGAATGAAAGAGAAAGAGAGAAACAAATTTTCTCGGCCTTTAGTTTGGGAAGAATAAGATTAAAATTAATTTAAGTTAATAAAATGATGATAATGGTAATTAGTTTATGGACTTATGGTTAATAATAAAAGGAGATGGAGGAGATGCGCATTTGGAGGAGGCTATATTTGCTGTTTTTAACTCTTTAAACGAGTGTTTTTTTTTTTTTTTTGGTCTGTTACAAAACTTTTAAACTAAATAGTAGCGACATTTCATCCCTGTCCACTCGATCCATTTCTCTTCCCCACCTTTTTTCTCTCTCTCTCCTTCCTGTCTCTCTCTCTTTATTAAATAATTAACTCACACACGCTACTAAAAACGTGACCTATAGCCACTTTTTTTAGCTGCGTTATTAAAAAACACGGCTACAAAAAAATCAAAATCAAAATCAAAATCAAATTTTGCTGTCTATACAGATAGCAAAATTTAATTTGATTTTTTTTAAAAAAAAAATCTAATAATTGGAGATGAGGTTTGAACTCTAGATGTTCGTGTTGAAAAAACTAAGAAATACCTACTAGAGTTACAAGACTCTTGACAATTTTTTAAGAATTATATCTTAATTATTTAGTAATATTTTATCATTTATTACCACCTAAGTTAGGGTGTGCATCAAATCCATCAACCCGATAAAACGGACTCAACCAGACATTTTGGGTTGGTTTTGGTGGGTTAGGTTGGGTTGAAATTTTATTTGGATCGAATATAAATTAAGCATATTATATGAAAATGTAATAATTTATTGAAAATTTTGTTTTATAATTGATGGAAGCCAAATTTTTTACAAGGTATAAAATATTTATACACAATCCATTGACCCATGTAGGTTGGGTTTGGTTGATTTCTACATGTCTAATGCGTTGGGCTGTGAATTTTTCAACTCGACAAAGTTAGGTAGGGTTGAAAAAATTCTCCAACTTGACCCATATGCACACACACCATCAATAAACCTATGACAAAGACTATATCAGTCACACGCTCTTTCTTTGAACAAAACTTAGTTACAATTATTGTACCTTAATTTTCTCAATTAAATTCAAAATTAAACTACAAATTACATCCTTAAAGTTTATGGTAATTATGATTTTTTGCCCATTTTTATTTAAAAATTAGATTTTGATCCCTAACGTTAACTTGATTAAAGCACTTCCATCTATTTAGAATCTCCTGAGCGAACAAAGTGTGACTCCTAAATTATTGAAGGTTCTCACTTATCTTTTGGGGATTCATATTATTTGAAAACTTTTCATTTTATAAAAATCAAATTGTGTACAAGATACAAACTATCATGTTATTTAAAATTTTTAAATAAAGTGCCTATTTATATAACTTTGAATATGTAAAAGATCCATTTTCATATCTTATACTTATATTTAAAAATTGAAAAATTGAAAAATGCCAAGGCTACTTCAAATCTTACTAAAAAGAAAATGTAATTAATGAATATTGAAATTACTCTTTTTATTTATTTTTGTAATTGGGGACACATTTGTAAGTTTTAAATGTTCAAATTTGTAATATTTCTAACAAAACTCTCTCATAACTTACACATGATATTGTGCCACTTTGATAAAATGACAATGACATGTGGCCCTAGAGATAGTCACAAGAAAGAAAGAAAACCATAAGAACATGAATGTGAATTGCTATTCCCCAAGGCTGCAAGACTGCCCACTTTGAAGGGGATAAGGAGATGCCAAAGTTGTTATTGACTTTATTAACATTTTCGACTTACACCTTGGCTTGGATTTTCATTTGGTTGTAATTGATATCGGACCTCTTCTTTGCAAGTTTATTGTTGTATCATTTTCCTTTAGTCTTGTATCCTTTAATGGGTTAGATCATAATTTCTTGTTGAGGATCTCAATCCATCAACTCTATCATTTCTTGGGCTCTTGTAGATGCTAACAGGCATGTTGCCCTATTTTTTATTTATATTTGAAATAAAAATCCTACTTTAACCTAGTATATATGTCAATACATGTATGAAGCTCTTTTTTAAATATTTGAACTCTGGCTTTGTTAATAAAAATATCATTATTTACCCAAAAAAAAAAAAAAAAAAAAGATAAGAAGAGATGGTGAACCAGAGGAGAATCCGAAGCTGGGCTTATTTTGTTTTTTCCTAGTGAACAAAATGGGCCAAGTCCTGAGGTAAACGGGCTTGGATAGTTGGGCCGGACCATATCCTGCCCACAAAGAAAGCTTGATTGCTTATTATTATGGTTCATAACGTGGCCCATTGGTTAGCCACTGCCACTGGCCCACTGGCATTGGATACAAACTAGAACACAGCATTGCAATGGTAAAGGCTAAAAGCAACTCCATTCTGCCAACTGGGAATTGTGTACTTCAACACTCACTGTAACGTTGAGAGTTGAAAGATAAAAGAAAGAAGAGGAAAGGTTTAGGTTCTCTTCTTTTATTTCTATTTCGAATTGCAACAGACATTGGTCTTTTGTCTTGGAAAAAACTTTCTGGGTTCTTATTCATTGTGTTTCAGTTAAGGTTTTTGTTCTTGCTTATTTTATTTATATATTTCTTGTGTTCCCTTTTGGTTGGTGGGAGAATGGTGGTAAAGTAGAAGGAAAAATGTGAGAAACTGGTGGGACATGATATATATCATGTTAACTTAGCTCATTCCGTGATTATGATGTATCATAAAGTATGTGATGGAGCTATATATGCTATTTCATGAATGAAAATGTGTACTTGATTATTATATCTTTAGAAAGTTACAATTTTTTTTTGGTTGTTATGGTATTTTGCTTGAATGGGTTGAGGATTGTTGTTATGGGTATGTAAATAGAGACTTTGAATTGTGTGACTGATCTATAATTTTTTTTTTTTTTTGATGGGACTGATCTATAAAATTAGTTTATGATATTGTTTCACATACAATGTTCGTGAAAATGCCTATCTAAAACAAGTATTGCATTATGAACCAGTGTTTATTCAGTTTTCTGTTTCAGTGGCCTCATATGTCAAATCTGCTAATCCATAATTGAAATTTTATTTTGCTAATTTCCTCATAAAGCATGGTTACTCTTGTATAGTTTAGCATGGTAAAAGTAGCTAGAAATTAATGGTTTTGACTGAATGCTTCTCATATCAACTTAGAGCATTCAGCTTTTGGTTTTAATCTCTGGGTACTGGTCACCATACAAAAACATGAGTTGAGGTTAACTGAATGATACAAATATGGGCAGTGGATACACACACACTCACACACACACACACACAGAGGAAGCCTTTGTTGTGGGTTTGCTGAGAGGCAATCTTAGGTGGTTTTATTTTAAATTTTGTGTTAAATTTCTTAGAGCCTAGTGGCTTGGAATATTTTTGTAGCTTTTATAAGTTTGCAATAATGCATTTGTTTTGGTAATGTCTCAGTTAGGGTGATTCTTATTGTAATCATTTTATAATTATCTGTCATGATAGAGGTTTTACAAAGATGATTCTTCTTGTACACATGGAAACAATGATGATGTTTCCCTTAGGCTGCCCATGAACAATGATGTTTTTATTGGTAAATATTGCCTTAAGAACCTCTTCCAACTCTTGCTAGTGATAATTTTCCACATTGTAAGTTATACATTTTCCTCATTGTTGATGTCAATTTCATCTATCACTTTGATTGCAGTTTCAATACTTGGCTGATTTGGAATCACTAAATTTGGGATCATTTGGAGTTGGTTACTGAATTTGAGGATATTTAGAGGATGCCAGACATGAACGAAAATAGAGTGAAGGCTCTTCTAGAACAGCAAAATGCTGAACAAAAAATTATTAGTAGTAATGACTATACTGGTGCCAGGTTTAACTTAGTCAAGGCACAACGGCTTTTTCCAGCAATTGATAACATTAGCTCAATGATGGCTGTCTGTGACATGCTATCTGCTTCCAATATGACGGTTCCTGGTTATGGAATTGATTACTACTGGGTTCTTCAGCTTCCACCTTATTCTACAATGGATGCTGTTAAATCTCGTTACCAATGGCTCCTCACATTGTTGCAACCTATCAAGAAAACATTTCCTGGCACTGAATTGGCTCTGAAACTTGTAGCAGATGCATTCTCCATTCTATCTGACCATGAGAAACGTTCTGCATATGATTTGAAAAGAAAAGCTTTTTGGGGGGATAATCAATCTTTTAATAAAAGAGAATTATCCTGTCAAAATTTTGCAAGTACGAAAGCAATGATCAATGCTCAAAACTCTTCTGTGTGTCAGAGTGGTTTTTCAAGCCAAAGTTTGGGTGGCAGCTGTAGAAAAACTATGATATTTTCAGAAGACATTGGAACTTTGGGATTCAAACTTCAAAATTCTCTTGATGTTGAGCAGCAACATGATAGAATTATTTGTCAACAATCATCCAGTAAGGTTTCTGAGGATTTGAATTCTAGAGGGAACATTAGAGGGGACACAGATTTGTCTATAGACGATATAAATTTGTCAACATCACAGCCCATCAGTATGGAGGAGAATTTTTCTTGTTCTTCAAAACCTTTGGCGCAGAAAAGGCCTTGTCAGGACTACTATATCTTTGAGAATGACAGAAAACCTGAGCATTTCAAGGTAGGTCAGATCTGGGGTGCTCAATATAGAGCAAATCTACCTCATACTTTTCGGTATGCTCAAGTTGCTTGCAAATCAGCACGATCAGTTCTTGTTACATGGTTAAAGCCAATCCCTATTAGTGTTGGTTAGAGAAGATGGTGTGATGCTGGCTTACCTGTTGCTTGTGGGTCATTTGATTTGAATCCAGAGATGAATGATGGAGAGAGCTGGCCAATGGTCTCATCCTACAAATGCTCATGGATTCGTGGTGTCACGGATGAACAATTTGAAATTTTCCCGAAAAGAGGTGAGATTTGGGCACTGTATAAGGATTGGAACCTTCATGAATGGGCCTATGATCTTAGTTTTGTAAAAGGATGTAATTTTGAGTTAGTTGAAATTCTCTCTGATTTTTCAAAATATTTAGGTGCAGATGGTGCATGTTTGGTGAAAGTAGATGGTTTCAGAAGCATCTTTGAGAGACAAAAAATTGGAGGGAGTGCTGTCACTTTCCATATCTCCCTGGATAATCTGTGTATATTCTCTCATAATATCCCGGCATATAGGTTTAAGGGTGGAGAAATTGATAAAGTTGTTGATGGGATGTTTGAGCTTGATCAGTTGGCCTTGCCTGATAGTATGTTTCAGGAGATTATTGACTCCCAAAAGGCACCAAAGAATGGGAATGCTAGTAGTTTTCCTAGCTCTATTCCATTGGGAGGACTTCCTTCCCCAAAATCATCTCCACAAGATAAACTTTTGAAGCCCAGTTGGTCATTAAATGATTTTGCCACAGGTCAGGTATGGGCTGTGAACAGTGGAAAAGATTTTTTGCCGCGGCAGTACACCAGAATAGATGATATAATTTCTGAAAGCCAAGTATGTGTGACTTTCCTAGAACCTCTACCCATTCTTGACCATGAGATTGACTGGAAGAAAGAAAACCTACCCATAGTTTGTGGGAAATTTAAGGTTAGTGGAGCTAGTGTCAACCTTGAAATGTCACAGTTTTCCTATAATGTTAACTGCCAAAAAAGTACTGCTGAGCCAATCTACAATATTTACCCGCTAAAAGGTGAGATTTGGGTTATGTACAAGAATTGGAATAGCAAATGGAAGCGTTCTGATTATGAAAATTACCAATGTCAGGTTGTTGAAATTCTGTCAGACTTACACGAAAGGGATGAGATAACAATTGCCAGGCTGGAGGAGGTGAAGGGTTGCCTGACTTTCTTCCATAGGCTACAAATTGATGGGTTTGATGTCACTCATTCAGTTTCCCAATCAAAGATGCTTGGTTTCTCTCATCGAATTCTTGCTTTTAGAGTTCCTGGAATTGGCAAATATGACATTCCAGAAAGCTCTTGGCACTTGGAACCAAATGCTTTACCTCCCAAATGAAGAATATGATTCCAAGAGAAACCTCATGGTGTTGCACCATATAATACTGAACACAAGTTCTAAACATGTGTATTCTCTACCTCTTGTGTCCAGTTCAGTGTAGTCTCTGTTGATAAAGGATTAAACTAAAAACAATGTCACTCATTAAAGAATGTGGTACATATTTTTATTTTGAAATAGGTTATTCTAGGTGGGCAGATTTCCCTGTGATGTATAGAACTATGAATTATAAACCAACACAAATGTCAGGACAACATGAATGCCAAAGAGATGTGTTTCAAGGCTTTGCTTATGCACTCAACCTATGAATAACTCTTAATTTCTATTACAACCAAATCCCAGATGACACTTGTCAGGTTTCCAAGCTCCACAGCATGTGCAACCCAAATCACAACTTTGTTTTAAGAGGCATGAATACTTGAACAGATACACACTGTAATGGAATGCTCATTTGGGATTATTGTGTGCATGTGTGTGTGTATATATATATATTTACACAAGTATTCGCCCACTAACCCACTCAGTCCCAACCAAGCCGAATTGGAGTTATAAAATGCTTTGAAATTGTTTTCTCAAAAAAAAAAAAAAAAAAGCTTTGAAATTGTTACACCCTTTTAATAACCTAATAATTGTTAAGGAATTAAAAAAAGAGGAAATAAAGTGTTTTGAATTTTTATAATTAAATCTAATTATTGGTCAAATGTTTTATTGTTATAATCATTCTATGGTTAGTTGGCAATGGTACTGCTATCAATTCATTAATTTAGTTTCCTCAAAAAAAAAAAAATCATTAATTTAGAAAATTCCAAACGACTGGAAAACTTTGTAGCTTTATAGAGAAACTAACTTTTCTTTTCTTAAAACAAGAGAGAAAAAAGAAGAGAAAAAGAGAGAAGGTTTTGCAGAAATATCTCCAAAATTTTCACAATCCACATGAGAAGTTAAGAACCAAAGCTACCAGGGAAAATCCGAAGCTGGGTTTATTTGTTTTTCCTAGTGAACAAAATGGGCCAATTCTTGAGGTGTATGGGCTTGAATAGTCAGTTGGGCTGAACCATATCCTCCTACCCCACAAAGAAAGCTTGGTTGCTTTTTGTTATGGGTTACAATACACTACAAGTGTACAACAACACCATTTCCATTGTTCAAGACTGAAGGCTATGAAGCTCTATTCTGCCAACTGGGAACTGTTTACTTCAACACTCACTGTAACCTTACCTTGAGAGTTGAAAGGTTAGGTTCTCTTCTTTTATTTCTAGTTTGAATTGCAGCAGACATTGGTCTTTTATCTTGGAAAAAAAAATATTTCTGGGTTCTTTTTCATTGTGTTTCAGTTAAGGGCTTTGTTCTTTATTTTATTTTATTTATTTCTTGTGTTTTCTTTTGGTTGGTGGGAGAATGATGGTAAAGTAGAAGGAAAATGTGAGTTACTAGTGGGACAAGATATTTATCATGTTAGCTGACTCTGTAACTATTATGTATCATAAAGTATGTGATGGAACTATATATGCTATTTCATGAATGAAAATGTGTACTAGATTGTTACATCTCAAAAAAGTTACATTTTTTTTCTTGTCATTTTAGTTACTGGTAAATGGTGTTTCTACAACCTAGGATCTTTTGTTTGTTGCCCATATCAACCTTTTTGTTACTGTTAGTATTGGTGGATTAATTCTGGAAGTTGAAGTTATGGGGTGATGCAAACACAGTACCTACATACAGGTGTTGTTTTTTGTGGGTATGGTAGTTTTTGCTTGAATGGGTTGTGGATTGTTGTTATGTGTATGGAAATAGAGACTTTGAATTGTGAGACTGATCTATAAAATTAGCTTATGATATTGTTTTATATAAACTGTTCGTGAAAATGCCTAGCTAAACCAATTTCTGAACCATTGTTTATACAATTACTGCTTTAGTGGCCTCAAAAGTCAAATCTGCTAATTCCTTATAAATCATGTTTACTCTTGTGTAGTTTAACATGGACAATGTAGCTACAAATTAATGATTTTGGTTAAATGCTTCTCTAGATACTGATCACTATACAAAAACTTGAATTGAAGTTACCTGATGGCAGCAACTATGGGAAGTGATTATGGTCTAGTGCATGATATTGAGCCTATTCTTGATGCGATTGAGCTTAGTGTTGTACCTTTCCTTGATAGTCTGTTGTGCTCGTGACATCCTGCCCTCAAAGAAAATTGATTTCTTAGAGTCATAGTGACTCAATTACCATTACTTTCCAGGACATGGCGCCTCTTGGTTTGCCACTGGATACTACTGCGGTATTTCCATATTACACAACCAAATCAACTCCATCCTGCCAGCTGGGTACTGTGCAATTCCGCATTCACCGTAACCTTGGTCTTTTATCATTTTTTTTTTAATAAGTAACAGCGGTCTTTCATCATTTTAATTAGAAAAAAAGAAGAAGAAATTGGACTTTTATCATGGGAAAAATTTCTGGGTTCTTTTTCATTGTGTTTCAGTTTAGGGTAATTGTTCTCAAATGAAGTATTAGATGGAAAACAATATATATAAGAATTGATACCAAAAATTAATTGCATAATCTATAAGCTTTGTGCCAGCGCACTCTTTTTATTTGTCTAGGTGTTAGGGTTCCTTAGATTGTTCATTCCAATATAGAGTTCCTTGTTTCTCTTAGACTAGCCTTTAGATTTTTGTAGTTTTGCTTTCATTGTTCCTTTGTGTTCATCATCATAAACTAAATGATTTTAATATTTTTGTTCAATATAACCACACTTATTACCTATCAAAAAAAAAAAAAAAAAAAAATGATATCATCATCCATTTAGATAATGAAGATCGGATTCTAGGTTATGTTTCAGGAAGGATTAGGGATCCCTCATGAAGAGGATTAAGTTGGCCCTTGCAAACAGCTTGATGCACTGACTGCATAATTGAAGAATAAAGATTCACTAAAATCAAGTGGTTTCTTTGTGCTAAGAATGGATACTTGGTGTTTTCCAGAATTCTGACTTGGGAATACCTTTGACCGATTTTTATTTTATTTCTTGTGTTCCTTTTTGGTTGGTGGGAGAATGGTGGTAAATTTTTGGGTCCTTTTTCATTGCATTTCAGTTTAAGGACCTTTGTGTTGAAGTTGGTCTTACCAGAAAGCCTTTTATTGTGGGGTTTCTGACAGGCAATTTTGGGTGGTTTTAAATTTTATATTTTGCGTTGAATTTCTGAGTCTGGTGGGGTTGAAATTTTTTGTATGGTTTTGTAAGCTTGCAATAATTCATTTTTTTTGGTAATGCATCTGTTAAGGTGTTTCTCCACAAGCATGTAACTGTATTGCTGGACCCAAATTAAGATTTGAGTAATCATTTTAAAAATTATCAGTCATGATATAGAGGTTTTGCAAAGATGATTCTTATCATACACATGGAAACAATGATGATGTTTCCCATAGACTGCCCAAAAACAATGATGTTTAAATTTGTTTGCTTTTATGTTGGTAAATATTTCCTAAGAACCTCTTCCAATTCTTGTGAGTGACAATTTCCACAATTTAAGTTACACATTTTCCTCATTGTTGATGCCAATCCCGCCTCTCACTTTGATTGCAGTTTTGATACACCGCTCATTTGGAATCACTAAATTTGGGATCATTTGGAGTTGAATACTGAATTTGACGATATATAGAGGATGCCAGACATTAATCAAAACAAGAAGAAGGCTATTCTAGAACAGCGAGATGCTGAACAAAAAATTCTTAGTAATGACTATACTGGTGCCAGGGATAAATTACTCATGGCACAAAAGCTTTTTCCAGCAATTGATAACATTGGCGCAATGTTGGCTGTCTGTGACATTCTATCTGCATCCAATATCAAGTTTCCTGGTTATGGAATTGATTACTACTGGGTTCTTCAGCTTATGCCTTCGTCTACATTTCATGCTGTTAAATCTTGTTACCAAAGTCTCCACACATTGTTACAACCTATCAAGACAAAGTTTCCTGGCACTGAATTGGCTCTGAAACTTGTGGAGGATGCATTCTCCATGCTATCTAACCGTGAGAAACGTTCTGCGTATGATTTGAAAAGGAATGCATGTAGGGAGGATTATGAATCTTTTAATATAGGAGCATTATCCTGTCGAAATATAGCAAGTAAGGAAACAATATGTACTGCTAACAACTCTTCTGTGTGTGAGAGGGGTTTTTCAAGCCAAAGTTGGGTGGAAGTTATAGAACAACTACGATATTTTCAGAAGACATTGGAACTTTGGGATTCAAACTCCAAAATTCTCTTGATGTTAAGTGGCAATGTGATAAAATTATTTGTCAGCAACAATCCAATAAGGTTTCTGATTTGAATTCTAGAGGTAACATTAGAGCAGACACAGATTTTTCTATAGGCCGTATAAATATGCCAACATCAAAGCCAGTCAGTTTGGAGGAGAATTTTTCTTGTCCTTCAAAATCTTTGGCACAGAAAAGGCCTTGTCAGGATTACTATATCTTTGAGAATGATAGAAAACCTGAGCATTTCAAGGTAGGTCAAATCTGGGGTGCTCAATATAGAGCAAATCTCCCTCATAATTTTAGGTATGCTCAAGTTGCATGCAACTCAGCACAATCAGTTCATGTTACATGGTTAAAGCCAATCCCTATTAGTGATGGTGAGAGACGATGGTGTGATGCTGGCTTACCTGTTGCTTGTGGGTCATTTGATTTGAATCCAGAGATGAATGATGGGGAAAGTTGGCCAATGGTCCCATCCTACAAATGCTCATGGATTCATGGTGTCACAGATGAACAATTTGAAATTTACCCCAGAAGAGGTGAGATTTGGGCACTGTATAAGGATTGGAACCTTCATGAATGGGCCCATAATCCTAGTTTTGTTAAAGAATGTAAATTTGAGTTGGTTGAAATTCTCACAGATTTTTCAAAATATTTAGGTGCAGATGGTGCATGTTTGGTGCAAGTAGATGGTTTTAGAAGCATCTTTGAGAGACAAAAAATTGGAGGGAGTCTTGTCACTTTCCATATCTCCCCGGATATTCTGTATATATTCTCTCATAATGTCCCAGCATACAGGTTTAAGGGTGGAGAAATTGATAAAGTTGTTGATGGGATGGTTGAGCTTGATCAATTTGCCCTGCCTGATATTATGTGTCTGGAGATTGACTCCCAAAAGGCACCAAAGAATGGGAATGCTAGTAGTTTTTCTAGATCTATTCCATTGGGAGGACTTCCTTCCTTGAAGTCATCTCCAGAAGACGAACTTTTGAAGCCCAGTTGGTCATCAAATGATTTTGCCACGGGTCAGGTATGGGTTGTATACAGTGGAAAAGATTTTTTGCCACGGCAATACACCAGAATAGATGATATAATTTCTAAGAGCCAAGTATGTGTGACTTTCCTAGAACCTCTACCCATTCTTGACCATGAGATTGACTGGAAGAAAGAAAACATACCCATAGTTTGTGGGAAATTTAAGGTTAGTGGAACTAGTGTCAACCTTGAAATGTCCCAGTTTCCTATTTAGTTTACACTGTTAAAAGCAATGATGAGCCATTCTACAGAATTTACCCAGTAAAAGGTGAGATTTGGGCTATGTACAAGAACTGGAATAGCAAATGGAAACGTTCTGATTATGAAAATTGCCAATGCCAGGTTGTCCAAATTCTATCAGACTTATGCGAAAGGGAAGAGATAACAATTGCTAGGCTGGAGGAGGTGAAGGGTTGCCTGACTTTCTTCCACCGGAAACAGTTTGATGGGTTTGATTTGACGCATGCAGTTTCCCAATCAGCGATGCTTGGTTTCTCTCATCGCATTCCTGCTTTTAGAGTGCCTGGAATTGGGAGATATGGCATTCCAGAAAGCTCTTGGCACTTGGAACCAATTGCTTTACCTCCCAAGCAAAGAATATGATTCCAAGTGAAACCTCATGGGTTTGCACCGTATAATACTGAACATGATGTCTAAACATGTTATGAGCACTCTCTATCTGACAGTTTAGTGTAGTCTCTGTTGATAAAGGATTAAACTCGAGACAGTGTCACTCAGTAAAGAATGTGGTACATATTTTATTTTGAAATAGTTATTCTAGATGGACAGATTTCCCTGCTATGTATAGAACTATGAATTATAATTATAACCCAACATAAACTGTCAGGACAACATGAATGCCAAAGAGAGGTTTTTGAAGGGTTTGCTCATGCACTCAGCTTATGAATAAGTATTAATTTCTATTAATGCCAAAAAGAGGAGGAAAAACCAAATCTTAAATGACATTTGTTAAGTTTCGAACAACAAATGGGCAGGTTGGGTCATAAATCTTAAACCAAATCTTAAATGACATTTGTTAAATTTCCAAGCTCCACCAACACATATGCACCCCAGATCACAACTTTGTGTTAGTCAATTGACATGCCATGTAATAGGGCCAAGTCTGTAGCAGCGGTTTGACAATTTTTTCCAAACTGCTGCTCACTAGTCACTTCCTTGACACTTTCTATAACATTAGGAGACTTCAAAAGAAAACTATAATTTATTTCCTCAAAACAAGAAAAAAAAAAGTTCAGCTGATGATGCGATCAATTGAGTCTTGCAGAAGCAAAATATATATATATATATATATATATATATGGGCATGCCCTGTGTTTGACGTGGGTACAACACCTAAATGAAGTGTTTGTACTTCACAGGTGCACACACATAGGCTGCTTTAAAAAATAAAACTAGAAATAGAAATAAAGTCCAATCGCATGATGTGTAATTATAAAATTCCGTAACATTGCCACTGTTCTGTTGAGAATTGAGATAAGATAACAGTAATAATTTTGTCCAAACTTGATAACCGAGGGTCATTATTTAACAAGTTGGTTTGTTGTTTTTAATTTCTAGGGGCTCAATTGGGTCAAGTTTTGTAATCTTCCTTTGTGTTCTTGTTCAAGATACTCTTAGAGCATTCTCATTAAGGGTGTTAAAAAAACTAAATGCTATTTTTTAGCATTTTTAACATCTCAAATCATAAAAACATCTTTATCAAGGGTGTCAAATTTTAAAAATTTTAGCAACTTACTATAGTGAGGTTTTATTTCTAAAACATAACAATAGTATTAATATATTAGCACTACACAACCATTACAATGCAATACAAGAAGGTAATCCATTAAAAATATTCCATGTTTAAATAGATAGAGTTGAGAAAATTCTATTAAAGATGATTGGTTCACTGATATTTTATTATTGTCCATCATAGTAGTTAAAATTATTTTTTGTTTCCCTTTTCTTAAGTGACTTAGCATAACATTAACATTTAAAAGGATCTGTTATAATTAAGTTAATTATTTTATGTAGCTCTTCATTTTGCTTCTTCTAAAACAAGACAGATTATATAATGTTCTCATGCATCCATACGATAATAGATAAATATTTCTAATATCATACAATTTTCGTTGTTATTATTATTATACCTAAAACTTAGATTTTTGATTTATGAGCATATAATAACTTTTTTTTTTTTGGGGTTTTCTTATAGCATACATGTTTATTATAGGCTAACAAAGTAAGTATTTCTTTAAGGAAAATTTATGTCAATTTTGAAATATATTTTTGCTATATGAAATTTTAGGCAAGAATTCATGGACAAATAATTTAAAACATATCATACAAATCAGTTCATGTTGCAAAACACATAATACAAAAACAAGATTTTCATGAACAAATAATTTAGCAAAAACAAGGTTTTCATGCTTAGCTATGCCCCTAAAACATATCAACATGAATATTATAAAAAGAAAAGTAACTACTTAAGAGATGTAACTCACCTTGTAAGAGATAAAGAATGGATAAATATTTACAAGTGTTGTTCCTTATAGTTGTTTGTAGAATGTATGGCATGCATGAATTGAAAATGGTTGATAGAATTATGAGGGGAATAAGAGTAGAGAAGAAGATTGATAGCATTTTTAAGGGAAAAAGAGTAGAAAATATGAACTGTGGAAACTTCAGTAACATTAGTGCTATTTAAATAGGAAGCAAGTTTAATATAAGTTAAATTCTTAGATTTTAAACTGTATAACTAGATACGCCAATTGACCAAACACGACACAACACAGACCAAGATGGGACACTCTGATACAAAAAAATTACTTAACTATAAACATATATTCATTGCAAAGAATCTCTGTTTTTTTTTTCCTTTTTTGTTTACAGTGTGCACAAAAAATCTTTTTCTTCCATAATTTTCTCTCTTCGGGGCATGCATTGACAAGAATCTAGCACATAACAAGAATCTATGTGCTTTTTTTTGGTTGAGAATAAGAATCAATGTACTTGAATCTATAATTATTTGTTTCATAGGGAAAATCATGTAAAGAATACTTTTACAAGATGAAATGAAAGAACATGACATACACACAAATCAAACTGCTTCGTTCAAAAAAACTACTGACATACGGAAAGAATAAGAATATGTGTACTTTTTAGAATAAGACTCCAACATTTTTTTTTTTTTAATCTAGACAATTCTCTCTCTCTCTCTCTCTCTCTCTCTCTCTCCCCTCCAATTTTCGGCAACTCCAATGCCACAATTCTTTTTTTTTCCTCCCATTTTCGGCCCAAATCTTCTTCTTTTCTCCAATTTCGGCAACTTGGTTGCCACAAATTTTTTTTCCCTCATTTACGGCAACTTTATAGCCAAAATTAATATTAAATTCCCTCCCCTACAATTTCGGCAATTTGGTTGCCACAATTCTTTTTTTTTCCCCCTCCCATTTTTAGCAACTTGGTTGCTACAATTCCTTTTTTTCTCTCTCCTCACTCCCCTACAATTTCGGCAACTTGGTTGCCACAATTGGTTTTTTCCCTTTCGAGCACTTCTCCTTTGGGCACTTCATTTGGGCAGTAGATTTTGGGCAACAAGAATTTTAGTAACCTCATTACCGAAATTCAATTTTTTTCTCATTCCAACCATCACATCATTTATCTCTCCTCTATCGTACTTTTTGTTAGAATTTCGGCAACGGTGATTTGCTTTTTTCCTCATTTTTCCAAATAACTTCTAACAGTACCCATATCACAAATAAACTCAATTTTTTTGCAATATTCAGCCAAAAGACTCGAATTTAGGAGCATAGTAATAATTTTATCAAGTGTTAGTGTCTGCGAGAGTATATGACTTGTGTATATTTGCCAAAAACTTTTAACTTTTTGTCTAATATTTTTAACTACACTACTTTGAAAAAAAATAAATAAATAACTTTTAGCTTTTTGTCACATTCAGTATAAAGGTTACCAAAAATTATACCTTATGATAAACCCTATGCAAACAAACTACCAAAAATTAGTTTATTTGTGTTTCTAATGGAAATATTTAGAGTTCAAATCTCCATTCTCCTGTTGTAAGTATCAAATTAAAAAAAAAAAAAAAAGTTATAAAAAATTACTAGATACACAAACAGTTGTCCTAAAAAATAATCTCTTGTTGCAATGCCCCTACCAACATCTAATTTTATTAGTTCACTTTTTAGAATTGAAGTAGATTGGTGAGTTTCTGTTAGCTTAATGTGTAAAATCTCTAATCATCAAATAAGAGATCTAATTCGCCAAAAAATAATTGATATCTTGATATAATAATAAAGAGAAATTATCCTAGAATGGATGCCATAGACTAATTTTCTATCATATCTTTCTAGAAATAAATTGAGGGAGATTTTAGGTTGTGAACCTCACCAACCTGGTATAGGAAATGAGATAAGAGAAGGGGGCCATACTACCTCAGCCTAAACCATATTAAAATTCCCAAAAGATTCACCTACCCTGTCAACCCATGAATCTCTAATTTGATTGTAGATATAGGCACAAACTTGTCGTCATTCATTGAGACTATACAGAGTGATCCTAGGAGATTCTTAAGAGAAAGTGAGCATCGTTGCGTTGTACTGTATATTACTGTTAAGAGATCAATTGCTAGAAATAAAGGTAATATCTCACAACTCTCCCAGGTTCGAATTAAGCACTGCTTTCGGGAATCTTATAGATGCATAGATGTCTTGGCAAGATTGGGTCCCATATCCAAATTAATGTTTTTTGTTTATTTAGTAGTCCGCCAATGGACATTATTGTAGATTTTCTTAATGCTGATGCTAATGGGTTGTACCTAAATAGACTCTGTATTGAGCCTCTTTTGGCGGTTTAGTTTCTCTAATAGATTCCTCCTTTTACAAAAAAAAAAGGGGGGTAGGGGTGTCAATTCAGGTTAGCGTGTCAAGTTCGTGTCGTGTCGAGGTAGGGATATTCGACTAAATGGCTTAACCCTAACCCGACCCATTTAATAATTGTGTCATGATCCTTCAACCCTAACCCGACCTGTTAATAAAGTAGGTTGACCTGACCCAACCCATTTGACATGCTTAATATTAAACAAGTCGTGTTGGGTTGACACGAGTGTAACACAATCCATTTTAACCTGAATAATATTTAATATAACATCTATTTAGAAATAAGATAGTAGAGTGAGTAGTACGGCTGATATAAAAAAAATAAAATTAGATATTTATAAGAAGGTTTAGAGATTTAGGGTCTGTAGGGTTTAGAGATCTAGGGTTTGTAAAGTTTCAATTTCCAATTATATCCCTTGTAAGTTTTTGTATTATTCACTTTTCTTTTTAGATTTAAAATATATGTTGGATATAAAAGGTATTTGACAAATCTAAAATAAAATGAATATTTATTTGTTATACGAGTTAAACAGGTTGTGTTAAATGGGTCATTTTGGATTGATACAAATAAATTGGTGTATCAAACGTGTCTATTGCAGGTTATGCGGATTGACCCGCTTATGACACATTTCTTATCGTGTCGCTTTCCGGGTCAACCCGTTCGGGTCAACCCATTATGACCCAAACCCATTAAGGCACAACTCTAGCCCCAAAAACCCGTGTCGGGTTCGCGGGTTGGGTCGAACATTGACACCCCTAAGGTGGTAATATATGTCTATTTGTTTCTCTCTATTCGTTCCGTTCTTAGACCCTCTCTGTTTCTTCTTTCTATCTTTTTATTCCCGGCCCCAGTCCATTAATTATGCTTACAAAATTCACTATCCTTTTAAATAATTAACCTAGTGGAAAATAAAATTTGATTAATTAGATGTTATTTTTCTGAATAAATTATAATTAAAATAGATAAGTTGTTTTTTTATAAATGTTTTTATTTTTATTTAAATATTATTTTTTATACTCTTTTTGTTTATATTGCTTGTTAATTATATATATTATTTTGTTGAACTTTTAATGGATGTCACAATTTACGGTTAGTTTACACTTTTTTTAATGATCTGAACACTTACAATTATACCCCCCCCCCCCCCCCCTCCCCCCCCCCCCCCCCCAAAAAAAAAAAAAAAAAAAAAAGACTCGCCACTGTGTATGTTCAGAAGGCTACGCCGTTTGGTCAAGTGAAGGATATTCAAATATAGCATTAGATATTGTCAATAAGTATGACACTGATATCAGAAAAATTGTAGATTAGAGGAGAATGATGACTTCCATTTATTGATAACGACCTAGCTACTTTTTCCATAGATAAAAACTCGGATTTCAACAGCCGCCATAATAGACAATACATGTGCAGCTAATCAACTGTCAAGAAAAAATGAAAAAGAAGAAAATGAATGAGCATGGTCTTGTTTCACTTATCCACTAATAATAAAGCAAAGGCTGCAAAGCCAATTAATGATTAAATTATGGACAACATTATCTTTTCACTTTTACTTTTTGAAAATATGTCAATTTGTGTGAAGGAATGGATAAAAGAGAAAAGTTTGCCATTGATTAGGCATCTGAACACTAATCAGTTTGTAAAAAAAAAAGAGAGAAATCAAACGAGCATGAACAGCCAACACTTCCTTCTCATATGCTGGACAGGCCAAGGCCATATTAACCCTACTCTCCAACTCGCCATACGCCTAATACACGGCGGTGCAGCACGTGTGACCTTTGCCACCACCGTTCACGGCCTCAAACAAATAAAAAAATTCCCTTCACTTGAGGGCTTATCCTATGCCTCTTTCTCCGATGGCTTTGATGATGGAAACAAACCAATTGACGACCCACAACACATCATGTCCGAGTTCAAGCGTGTGGGCTCACAAACACTCGCCAACTTGATTGTCAAACTCTCAAATAACGAGCATCACAAGGTCACCTTCTTAGTCTACACCCTTCTCCTCCCATGGGCTGCTGATGTGGCACGTGATATGGGTATACCTTCTGCTTTTCTCTGCATTCAGTCCACTGCAGCACTTGCTATATACCAGAAATACTTCAATGCCCATGATGGTATGTATCATATTTATAAAAATAGCCCCCCAAATTCTATACAGTTCAAAGGGTTGCCACCATTTGCTTCCTCGGACCTACCTTCGTTTCTCTTACCAACTAGTCCACACAATTTATACCTACCTACCTTTCAGGAACTTATCCAAACCCTTGAAAAAGATCCCAACCCATGTGTGTTACTGAACACCTTTGATGCTCTGGAAGAAGCAGCAATCGAAGCCGTTGTTAATTTGAATTTAATACCAATCGGACCATTGGTTCCATCTACTTTTTTCGACACAAAAGACCAGTCTGGTAATTCCCCGTTTGGATGTGACTTGTTTGAGAGCTCTGAGGACTATCTTCATTGGCTAAACTCAAAGCCAAATAACTCGGTGGTTTACGTGTCTTTTGGAAGCCTAGTTACGTTGCAAGGAAAGCAAATGGAAGAGATTTTTCGTGGACTAGTTGAAACCGACCGTCCATTCTTGTGGGTAATTCGAGCTTCAGAGAACGGAGGATCAGAAATAGAGGACACGATAAAGAATAAGTTGAAGGAAGAAACACAAGGGTTAATAGTGCCATGGTGTTCACAGGTTGAGGTGCTGTGTCACCATTCAGTGGGCTGTTTCTTGACACATTGCGGGTGGAACTCGACCTTGGAGAGTATCGTAGCCGAAGTGCCGGTGGTGGCTTGTCCACATTTTTCAGATCAAATTATGAATGCCAAGATGGTGGAGGAGGTGTGGGGGACTGGAATTAAAGCGAAGGTGAATGAAGAAGAAGTTGTGGAGAGGGCCGAAATAAAGAGGTGCTTGGAGATGGTGATGGGAGCTGCAGAGAAAGGGGAAGAGATAAGGAGGAATGCTAAGAAATGGAAAAGCTTGACTGTGCAAGCTGTGAAGGAGGGTGGTTCTTCACACACCCATTTCAAGCTTTTCATGGAAAGGTTTCCCATAGATTAATGGACAGCGACGCTATGAAAATGAAATTGGAAGGTGAGGCTGTGGAAGATGTGAAGGAATGCTTGCAATCTCATGCTGTCAGGCACTTCATTGGAAATGGACCAATAAAACGGATGACCAGATGTTGGCGGCCCAACTACACCGTTCACTGCCTGCTCAGAAAACAATAAATCATTCCTTGTGAGCCTTATAAAAGCCTTTTCAATTTCAAGTTGAGTTTGTATACTCGTAAATGGATTATTGTGAAGTTAGCTTGCATGTACTGCCGTGCTATGTGTGTGTATATATGGTTTGGGTTCAAATTACACTTGATCTAACTTTATACAATATTACACCACTTAATATTTTTTAATTAGATTTGAATATTGACAAATCCACCGTTAGATTACATTATCTTCATATATTCTCTATCCTTGCAAAATTTTATAATGATAAAAAATTAATAACTATGTCATCAATCAATTATTAAAATTCAAGTTTTTGTAGTTTAAAATAATGTATCAAAGATGAGTTTATGGATCAAATGGTAAATAACATCCGATTGATATGAAAATTGGCATGCATGTTAAAAACATATAGAACATATAATTCAACGGTTAGATTTTCAAAATATTAATTCAACAATAAGTTATTAGGTGATGTAACATTGCTTATGAAAAAAAAAAAAGTAATTAATGTTTTGACAGTTTTTTTCATTTTTCATAAAAGTGGTATCAAAACTTTTCTAAAATTGATTATTAACCATTGCCCTAAGGGCACTCGTTAACATGACTCTCTCTCTCTCTCTCTCTCTCTCTCTCTCTCTCTATATATATATATATATGTAAGGACTTATTTTGGAAAGGCCCTCGAAAATAAAAAGTAGAATGATCCAATAAGCCCAAACAATACATTTTTAGAGAGTAGGTTCAAGAATTAGGCCCTAACAAGCGGACAACACCCAACACAGGATTCACCCCCGTTGAAGGCCAGTGCGCCAAAGTTATTCCTCAAAGTCTCTCCTTGGCATGAATCCGAGGAGCTTGACAGAGGTCCTTTCCACCCCCTCCTTTCTTTCCCCCCTCCCCCCCCCCCTTATATAGTCCTCTTTTCACCATCTCTTTCTTCCACCTGTTGATCATCCATGCGCTTCTCTTCTGACCGTTCGTCCCATCATTTGCATCACCAATACTCATGTGATTTGCAGTGGCCAAAGTTGCCCTGCTCAGGAGTCACATCTCCATTAGTGCGGTCAGAGGATTAGGTGAGCGCATTTATTGTGGAGGTGACAACTTGTCCTGGGCTTGTCCCCCCACTTGGTGTGGGTCTCGCTCCACCGAGGACAGGGTCATCCTCGACGGGGGTCCTTGCAGCTCAGGCCTTCGTACAACGTCCTCGGGCGATTTTTCCTCCTCGGCTTGGGCCGGATGTAAAATGGGCCGAGGCCACCAAGTTCTTAGGCCCCACAATATATATATATATATATATATATATATATGGTTGGGTTCAAGTTACAACAGATGTAACTCTAAGTAATGTTACACCATTCAATAACTTGTTATTAAATTAATATTTTGAAAATCCAACCGTCGAATATGTGAAAGATAAGAATTGGAATGTTGACGAATTGTAAATTGATATTGTAAAATAGTTAAAATTACCTTTTAGATGGTAAAATAATTTTTTTTTTAGCAATCTTGCTGTGAATGCTCTAAACCTTATAGATTTATTGATTATTTATGTTCTAGTATCTACTTGTATATGCCTTTAATTCTAACACCTTCTTTAAAAGTTGATTGTGATTTTTCCATGTAAATGGTGGTGAGTCTAGTAGATTGGACTTGCATTTTGTGGGTTCTTAGTTTCATTTGGACACATATCAATTTTGAACTTTTTAACTGAAAGACAAATTTTTTTTTTGGATAAACTTGAAAGAAAGTGCAATATATTTTAGATTGAACTTTCGTTAGTCATTGTCATTCATTACCTGTATCAATTATAAAAAAAATAAGTCAAGAATCTTTAAAATGGAATAAATCCAGCTTTGATTTTGTTTTTAAGTCGCTAGATGCTTGCTTGAACCTGAGAAGTGTTTGTCGCTCACTTTCGATGCAAAGAAAACTTCAGTTTCTCCAATATAGAACTTAGGATCAATAGTTGGTATAGTAAGCAACACAAAGGAAAATGATCAATGTTTTTTAATCTTAAGAAACAATCCTTGATCATACTTTAAAAAATTTGATTGTGATTGTGTTACGTAAATGCTACCAAATTGCATGGTAGTAAATCATGGATGCATTTCAATTTTCTATTTTCTAACTTGACCAAGAGTGCATTGTATTTTAGACTGAATTTTGATTGGTCATCATCATTCATTACATCTATCAAAATTAAAAAAGAGAATTCATAGAATCATTGAAATAGAATAGGTCCGACTTTGACTTTAAGTTGCCGGCTATTACTATAGTTTTTAATTGAAGGTTCTAAACGATAGAACATATATATAATATGTTAAAATTATACAAAATAGTGAGTTTCAGTTAGTTCAATTAGTAAAATCTTTTGTTGTCAAGTAAGAAATTTAGGATTCAAATTCCAACCTACATAAAAAAACAATTGATATCTTAATTTGATGATATAATAACATAAGTTAAAATTCTATCGTAATAATGATAATGATAATGATGGATGGATGGATGGATGGAGAGATTTATTAGCTATATTTTGTGATCTAATTGACTTAAAGAAAGAAGAAAAAAAAAAAAAAAAAAAAAAAAAAGAAGTTCGAAAACAGTTGACAAGAAGTGACTTGCTCTTCCCAATGGTCTTAACATGTGTAGGGCACTCTTGTTTCAAATGTACTGACTGCCTTCCCTAGCATCCTTCTTTCCTTTGTCTTGGTTCTTGAACTGAGATGAACTGGATTGCTTGCGGTCTTTCTCAAATCCTTTAGCATTGGCATTCTTCATAAACTTTTTAAATTGCTTGGTGATATAGGATTTCATTTTTAAATCTTCATCGTCTGAAGACTCATTAGTGTCATTGCTCTTAGCCTTCAATGCCATGCTCTTGCCCTTACTAGATTTCCCAATCCTTGTTAAACCCAACTCATAAGTCTGCAGATTACCAACCAGCTTTGTTAAAGGAATTTTGTCAATATCTTTTGATTCCTCAATCACAGTGATCTTGGCATGAAATCTATCGGGTAGAGATCTGAGCACCTTTCTAACAATCTTAGGTTCGGGAATGGTTTCCCCAAGATTAAAGGTTGAGTTCACTATGTCCTTGAGCTTGGTATAGAACTCATCGAATGACTCATCCTCCTCCATCTTAATCTCTTTAAAGCTTGTCGTCAGCCTCTGAAGCTTTGAATCCTTGATAGCCTTAATTCTTTTATAGGTTGTCTGGAGGATGGTCCATACTTCCTTTGTAGTTTCAGTAAATGATATCTTCTTGAACTCCTCATTCGTGACCGCACTGAATAAAGCATTCAATGCCCTGTTGTTGAAATTAGTTGTCTTGATCTTAGCATCATCCCAATGGGCCAGCGCTTCCTTTGGCTTGGTCCTGCCTATCGCCACAGTTTGCCACACTTTTTCATCTAATGACTGCAAAAAAGTTATTATGTGTACTTTCTAGTATGCATAGTTAATACTATCAAATAAATGAGGTATAATAAGAGACTGTCCTCTGTCTATGACAAACAGGGGTCAATGGATCACACAACAGAGTGTGCCTGCTCTGATACCACTTAATAGGCCAAGAATGTATTGATCCCTTGTGATGAATTATTCAATTAATTAGCCAAGTTAATTAATTAATCTGATTAATATGCAATAAGCATGGTAGTACAAACAAATCACCAACTAAATTAATATGCAGCGGAAAATAAAGTTGACACGATGATTTGTTTACGAATGGGGAAAACTTCTAAGGCAAAAACCCTACTGAGTGATTCTAAGGTCACCACTTCCGAGAATCCACTATTATCACAACAAGCAGTTACAAGTAAAGGAATCCCAATACCTTATACCAACATACAGTTGAACCTTTACCTCAATACCCAATTGGATTTATTCTGTAGTGACAGTCTCTCCTTTTGATGCATGGCTCTCAATACGTGACTAACCAATCAATGCACAGATCCAAGTACGTGACTAACCACCAACTTGAGAAGGATGTTGGCCGCAAAGTTTTTCAGTTCATCAACACGATGAAGATCACGAAGCTCCTTAGTTACAAAACTTTACGGCGTACAAACGCAACAGTTTCTTGAAGAGAAAGATAAACTAGGGTATATGTCTCCAGTCACAATATGCTTGTGAAAAACTTTTGCATCAAGTTGCATTAACTTGCAACAACTATGACGGCCCTTAAAATAATGCTTATATATGTTTAGGGTTGTGAGAAAATAAAGCCTAAACATGTATTCACAGATTGGAGTGAAATCAAATGTGAAAATCTGATTTTCTTAAATCTCGATAGATAGAGTATCTATCAAGCAGCTGTCGAGCATCAAGCAAAAGCTACATTTTAAACCCCGATAAATGATATCTGTCGAGCTAGCTATCAAGTTTTAAAATCCAGCATTTCTTCACTTGATTCTTGGACAGACTTACATGACTTTTATACTTGAACTTGAAACTTTGTTCCTTGAAGTATTAAACGCATCATAGATCTACCAAATTACAAGTAAAGTGTGTTTTGTCAAAGGATTAGCCAATTCTATATTGACATATGTTCCTAACATGGTTCACATATGTCTAAACAAAATAAATCATCAAAAACTTAATAAGCAAAAAAAGAAAAGAAAGGGTAACTCGTGTGTATATCCAAAAGAAATTGGATTTCAATTGTTGTCTAATTTTGTGTCACATGTCCTATTTAAGTTTTTTTAATTTTTGTTCTAGGTAAGTTAATGAGGTGCATAAGACAAAGGGTCTAATATAAATAAATCATCAAAAACTCAATAAACAAAAAATGAAAAAAGAAAAAGAAAGAAAGAGTAAACTCATTTGTATATCCAAAAGAAATTAAAATAAAAAAATAAGAGAGAGAGAGAGAGAGAGTATAATTTGAACCCATATATATGTGTAATTGTAATTTTTTTTTTTTAATTGTACCATACATATGCACGGGTTATACTTATCTTATACACTAGTTTGATGTAATAGGAGACAATGGAATTTGATGCTGTATACACTAGGGTTTGTTCTTGATGTTGTGAAATCGCTGTAGGTACTAAAATGTAAAAACTCTAGTATGATTAGCTGGAAAGTCACGTTCTTTAAGTGTGAAAAGTCTAGAAAGTGAAAAGTCTAGAAGGGAAAACTTTTATGTTCCCATAATGTTTAGGAGAGAAAATTGCTAGCCTCTTATCTTGTTGAAACACCCCCCCCCCCCCCCTTCTTAATTTATAGAAAGGAAAAAAGATCCAATTTTCCTAACTGTGACTTACTATCCCAAGTATACACAGAACATATGATTATATTATTTTGTTCTCTAAACTACTAAAGTTGTTTTTTACTCTAACAAAATTTCTTCCCTTGCGCACTGAAGTTAAATTCACTCAATATATAACTTTTTTTCTCCATATATTAATATGTTGTGGAAAGTGCAATCCATGTCAAGTCAAAACATATTAGGCTGATTACCCAAAAAAAAAAAAAAAAAACAACAACAACAACGTGTTAGGCCCTGGCCACGATCTTTGCTAATCAAAATTTGTGCAAAGATTTCAACATTCATTTGATGAAAAGAGACATTGGAAATTCTTACCGTCTACACTGGATTTGTTTTTTGACCTTGTGAAATTCCTCTAGTTAGTTACTAGAAAGTCATGTACTTAATGTGTGAAGTGGTGAAGCAATTATTAACCAAAATTGTGATTATTATCAAGAATGCCTTTTACTATTTTGTGTGTTTCATGAGAGGGAAGGAGACAAGATAGAGAAAGGAAGAAGACGAAAAAAAAAATATCTATATTATATTTTACTTAATTTTTTTTTTTAGTTATCACGAGTCATTTTACTTATTTTTTTTCTAGTCACTGAGCTGAAGAAATTATCAATCTGATAACTTCACTTGTCCTATGGATTAAAAAATTAAATTGAAACAACCAGAGTATGTGTGAAAGTGACCCTAAGTTGGAGGGTCTTTTGCATTTTGTCATAGTTTACTCACTTAAAACGTGGTTAAAACATTTGACAATATTTTTTGTTCTTTTTTAAGCCAACAATTTTTTTGGTAAACTCAAGCCAACAATTTGTACTCTTGGCTTGCTGGTAATTTTCCTACAGCAAAACAGATTTGTATGAAAACGATTTAGATCAGTCAAGATGCCGAGGGAATAAAGAAAAGTAAAAGCAATTGATTTTTTGAACTTAAAACTTCATTATAAGTTGTAGAAAAGATTGGAAAAGAAAAATAAATTAATATACCAATAAATCTAAATATCTTCATCATTGATTATTACTACTACATATAAACTTAAAATTTGATCCACAGCAGAGCGTACACTAAATTAAAAATCTGAAAATTTTATTCGAAATCCAAACAACATTTCTAAATTCAAGAAAAGCTAAAAACTTTTAAATTCTTGTGCGAGCATAATATTTTCTTTTGATAATTTCTGAAGAAAAATTAAAATGTGTCATTTGAACAGAAACTATCAGGCCCATATACCTATAATTAAACACAAACCATGCGCACAAACAAAATGGAGCTCTATAGCGGTTTTTTTTTTTTTTTTGATTGAAAATTTCATTAATCCAGTTGAGTAAAATAATTAACATCAAATTGGAACTACCAAAGTTTGCCTGAAAGTGACTCATAGTTGATTGAAGGTATTCGGTCAAAGAAGCAGTGTCCAAGTCGTTGTGCTTGTTATTAATTATAGTGAGGTTATTAAAAAAAAATGGTAAAAAACAGTTTACGCTAATTATCATTATTATTATTATTTTGGGTAAAATTCATCCCACCAATATGTAGTGTTGATGAAACTTCCAATTGGATATATCAATAGCTTAATCAACTAAATTCAATTGGTCAATTAGGAAGAAAATATCAAATAAAATACTAATGGTTGTGCATGTATTTTTTACTTGGAGAAACTTAGGACTAATTGTACACCCCCTTTCCCAATACACTCAACTCTCTTGGGGTATTCCCTAGCGGTTTTAAAGATTAATGACCTGTGATGCAGACAATGAAGAAATGCAAAATTGTACACTGATATCTACATAGAGAAGGTAATGCTTTTTGCCACTAAGTCATGCGTGGGAACACATTAACAACTATTGTTACTGCTCAATCAAACATCACAACAACATATTGGTAACTGACTCAAAGCAACGGACTGCAACAAATTGGTAATTAACTCTAAAACTGTCTGGACACATGAACGGGCACAGCAATGAGCATGAGTTTATGCCTTTGTGGTTGAAATAAATGAAACATTGAAATGAGAGGCCTTTATCAAATATGCCAACGAGTTGATCATTGCTACAAACTAATTTAGACTCCAGATCTTTACACACAACTCGTTCGTAAAAAAAAAAAAAAAAAAAAAAAAATAGTTGACGAGTCAAAAACTTAACAAGCAAACCTTGACCAGAAATGGAACAGATGTTGTAAGTGTCAAAATTCGTAAACTTTTGTCTTGTGACAGTGAAATTCTGTCACAAATTCAAAATAAAGATGGATCAAAAAGACTTGCTTCTATGTTGGTTCTATGCTAGCATGCATATAGGAATTCAAGTAAGATGAAATTAACAGGGAATCCCCAAGGTTGTTAAGTTACTGTTGACAGGGAATCCCTCTTCTTTCTTTTTTCTCCTTATTTTCATTTACAACTTATTTTGTGTGGGTCTTCATGTATTTTTCATTTTTGGTTTTTTAGGTTTTGAAAGCAAGGCATTAGGATAAGATGTACCCTAGGTACCTTGTAGAAGAAAAAACAAATAAGATGAACCATCGAGGTTGCCTGATTGAAATCTGTACTTTGCTTTTACTGCTGACTGCTAGTGAACACAGGCCGCTCCTTTGATGATGACCATAGAGGTGGTTGGCAACTAATACCAATTACATATGTTCATCATTCTACTCTACCAAATAATTCAAGTCAATTAAATCAGTCATGAGGTTCTCTTTAATTAAGAACTGCATACCTTCATCCAACAAATCTTGCATCCTTAGTTTTAGATAAGAATCAAAATTTTAGATAGCAGTAAGCAAATTGAATCTCCTCAAATCCACACAATTTATCATCCAATTCGTACGTTTTGATATATATTGAAACTGTCTTAAAATAACTCTAGCTCTTCAAAAACGTCATAGAAAATCTCTTCAACAGTCAACGTCACCTCCTTTTTGCTTCAAGAGTTCCTTGATCTCTGCAATGTCCTGTGCAAAAGAGCTGAAGATGATTCTGCACACCAGAGCCCCTTAGACCAAATTTGACCAATATAATTACCATTCCACCTAATTATATTGCACAGGAATTCTTACAAAAAAATTAAGTAAAGCAAACTGAGTCCCATCCTTTGCCAATCGAACAAGACAATCAAGTATGCCTACATGATTCAAATAGCTTTCGTATGTGTTAAATCTATACAACCAGGGTAATCTTCACTTGCTCCATATTTAGAGATAACCAAAGGATTCACTAGAGATAGAGGAAGGTGAAAGAAAAAGGTAAACTCTAATATTCTAAAAAAGTAAAATTTAGATAAAAACATACAGTTAGACAACCTTATCAATCAGTTATGAGGAGAAAAGAATCAGCTTTTATTCGAAGCAATATGCAATAGGATATACCTTGTGCCGAAGCATTTCGGTCTATATGAGCAAAGAAATCTGCAATGTGAGAAGAGCGATCATCATCTTGAAGAAAATATTATTAAAATGAGCAGGCAATAATCTATCATAGGGAAAACTTCACTAATTATGTTAGAATTATCATGCCATTAATGTTAAATAAAATGCAGCTACAAGAAATGATATTTTAGTCCTTCAGTTCCTAGAATGCAATTGTGGCATGTGATATACAAAATCATATGCAAGTACTAATAGAACAAAATCCATTTTCGGTTCTGTAGTAACCTGATCAAGGAGCTCTGCATTAAATATAGTCCCAGGATTGAGAATGAAATTGAAATGTCTCCAAAAAACAATGAGTTCTAGTTTTATTTATTTATTTTATTTTATTTTTTTTTTTTTGGGTTCAAATTTATTAAACATTTAACTTCTCATGAAGAGCTGGATGAATCATGAACACATCTATACGAAGTTAGAAATAGCACCAGTTAAGAACAAAATGCAGGAAAGTTGTTAAGGTTATCTGGAAATGCACACTGATATCCACATGATTCCACTGACAAAGAGTAAATCATATCACATTGAATGTGCTAAAAGGTCAAGAAATGGGTAAAAGAGAAATCTATCAAGGAGTCCTTTTAGCCAAACCTAGGAAATCGCAATTAGAAGCTTCATTGATTTGATAGTTAGAAATCCAATACATCTGTCAGGGGATTCAGGTAGGTAGAAAAATTTAACTTTGTAAGAGAATGTACAGAAATCAAAACAGCAAGAAATTTAGAATGAACCGATACAATAAAGTTTTTAGGTATGAATAATTTGAGGTGAACACTTTTCTTAACAGGGGAAAAAAAGACAAAAATTTACCTATAGCCTCTGATGGAGTATAAGTGGGACGTCGGCTAGCACACCATTAACAGAGAAGTTGCCATTGTCAATGTAATTCAAGAACTGAGTTACTGGATCATAACTGTAACTGACGGTAAGTGGAACATCATTTGCAAAACCTTCTAGCTCTTCTTCATGACCAAGTAAATAATCAGTTTCATCTGCATGCCATAAGTAAGCCTTGAGAACAAGATTTACAGAGGCAAATGTCTTGAGAAATTTAAGATTCTTTAAGAGAGACCATAAGTTTGGTTGGTTGAAGGCTGAGTCTCATCTTGTCCTAGGAACTGAAAGACCAGTTCTGCCATTTTGAATTAAATCATGCAGTAATTCTTCTTAGGAAAGCAACCTCTGGTGGTGAAATATAATTAACAATTACACTTTTAGATATAGAAAGTATAAAGCTTCTCATATTCAAATTGTGTTGAGCGAAGAATTGATCATTCTGCACAAGTATAAGAACAACAGGGTGGGTCAAATGATAACTGTGCAAATAGATCCTACATGTTTAGAGAAACATCTTACCAATGATAAGAAGAAAGAAGATCCAATCAAAAATTTAAGAAGGAATTGTGATCTTTTATTTACCTGAATGTTCAACCAAAAACCTGGTGGCGTGAACATTGAAGCCACATTTTTAATAGTGAGAATTTGGAATGCATTGCCATCAAACTTATTAGCTCAAGAGAAAACTCCTTACTGGAAGAAATACAGAAATTATCATTAATTGTTAATGCAAAATATTATATGAATTATATCCTGTTGATGTTTGATATAAATAAAACGGATAATCTGAATTGGTACTTGTGGCCATGGCACTAAAATTGTGGACACATCTAGGTATGCTTCCAAATAGCTTATTATGTGAAAGGTCCAAGATTTGGAGTGATGTTAGAGAACAGAGTTATTTTGGGATGTAATCCTGAAAATTATATGAGCGAAAGTTAAGAATCACTAAGCTTGAAAGTCTATGTCCTATCCAAGAAGGTATGCTTCCAACAAAATCATTCTTAGCAATATCAATGGTCACCAACTCTTTACAAATTTTTTTTTTATGTTTATTTTTTTCAGTTGACTATTTTTTAACATGCCAAACAGATTTGAAACAAAAATCTTTAATAAATCATTGCAAACAACATTAGAATCCCAACAAAACACCACAGAGAATTAAATTTACCCCACAAATTCTACATTACCTAATTGGTTAAATCACCAATTCAACAAAATCCTATTTCACCTAGACCCAAATCCCTCTGCAGCAAACCTAATTTTATCAACATATACATATACATCTAGGTACCCACCCAAATAGATACAGACACGCATATACAAGATTACAGTTCAGATTCTTCTAATGTGCAGTAACTTCATGAAAGGGAAACAAATCTCAAAGAAAAAAGTATAGAGAGTTGAGAATCGTTTATCTCAATGTATCACAAAATATGAACTTTTGCAATTGATAAATCCAGTATGTTAAAAGCTGTCTGTTACATTTAAAGCAACTCACAGTAAAGAGCTGGGAGTCATAAAAAAAGATTTGTCACAGTTAAACACAAGCTCCTAACCAAGCCTGTTACTTGCAAGTTGCAACACTATGTGTCACCAATATGTTACTAAGACTTAAAAGAATAATGCAACATAATTAAGGAAATAGACAACTCAATTTCCATACCTTTCAACTAAATCAAGAGTATCAATGTCTGGAGGTAATATAAGAGACTTGGATGTCAAAGGAAGAAAACCTCTTAGTGCAACGCCTCTATCAAACCATGAAGCCCAAAGATACACACTGAATAAGCCAAGCAACTGTACATACCAACCTATGTAGAGACACAGAATTCAAAATTACAAAACAATAACATGTATTTATTAATTCACTTTTTAAAGTTGAGTTAGATTTTGGGATGTCGTACCTGACCAGCATGGAAGGACATGACACACAATCCCTTCAATTCTTCATGGTGATAAAAGCTGCTTTGATCATTTTAGAAATCCCCATAAGATTCACATCCACCATGAACCTCACCTCATCCAATCTCTCTCTCTCAAATTTTCTTCAATTTCAAATATTTCTCTCTGATTGGACTCTATGCCTTCCATGAGTGTGATCTAAGAGGTTTAGTCACAAGACATGGAACTACATAGAAATTTTCTGAAGCAAAAAACTATAGCATACCAGCACATTGTGTCATATCACCTATTTCCCGATGAACATCAAAGGTTGAATTTTTCACCAAGGACAAAGTAGACTTTTGAGATGCACTCCTCTATAGCCTATGCTTCCTTCTTAGATACTAGTTGCAAGGAATCCACCAAATAGCCTTCAATTTGTAACAAAGAGCATTTTTAGTTTGCCCAGATATGCGGAAATATGTTGTCTTTTTTATTGAGACTTTACAAAGTGATCACCAAGAGACTAAAGAAAAAATGGGCATCATTGCAAGGAATTGAATATTACTTTTAACAAATCAATTACTTTTATGAAATTAAATGTAATTTTACACCATTAATCTATAGGAATGATAAAGCTACAACTTGGATTGTCGTTGATGTTCACAAGAAGAAACATCATATTCATAAATTTTAATGGAGTGAATTTAGCAAGAAATACAAGAATTAATTAGCTTGATTAATATGATTACATGATGTTTGGACTAAATATTAAGAATCTTACAACATTTACTTACAATGCTTTTTTTTTTTTTGATAAGTAACATTTACTTACAATGCTACCAAGTTTGTGCCACTAAACCCCTAAGCTTGTACCCTAGGTGATCCAGGAATTGAAAGTACAAAAATCTCCACTGCTTGTTCGACAATAAAGGACCCAATACAACCCAAAAACCAACAACAAATCCAAGTGCCATGCTCACATAAAACCAATCCACATCAACTCCACTAAAAGCCTTGGATTCTTTCTTTTCAATGTTAGGTTGTACATCCTTTATAGTACAATTATCAATAAGTGGAGGTCCACAAAGTTTGTTTCCAAAAAAATTGGATGCATTGAGACTTTGTAGCTGAGTGCTTGACGGGATTCTCCCAATCAAATTGTTGTTTGACAAGTTCAACAGACTTAAAAATGTCAAACTTGACATACTTTGAGGAATTTGACCAGAAAGTTGGTTGCTTGAGAAATCAATAGACTCCACTGATCCCAAATCACCTATTTTCTTAGGAATTCTTCCTGTCAAGATATTAAATGACAAATTCAATGATTGTAATCCTTTGAAACGAGTCACTTCTGCAGGGATCTCATCTGATAAATTGTTGTTGGAAAGGTCTATAATTTTTACCACTTGAAGAGTGGTGGAATACTCAAGATCTTTTCCCTTAATCACAGCTAATTGACTTTCAAAAGGTGTAGAATTATATCTTGTTGATGTGTGATATAAAAAAAAAAGGGATAATCTGAATTGGTACTTGTGGCCATGGCACTAAAATTGTGGACACATCTAGGTATGCTTCCAAATAACTTATCATGTGAAAGGTCCAAAATTTGGAGTAATGTTAGAGAACAAAGTTCTTCTGGGATGTAACCATGAAAATTATTTGAGTGAAGGTTAAGAATCACCAAGCTTGAAAGTCTATGTCCTATCCAAGAAGGTATGCTTCCAACAAAATCATTCTTAGCAATATCAGTGGTCACCAACTCTTTACAATTTATCAAAGATGATGGTAATTTTCTAGAGAATCTGTTGTTGTCTAGGTGCAAATACAAAAGATGAACCAAAGATCCAATAGATGTTGGAATACTACTAGTGAAATTGTTTTTTCCCAAATTTAAGGCATACAAGCTTTGCCACATCATCCAACAATTACTTAATTTTCCTGATAAAAGATTTTTTCCAGGATTGAGAAACTCCATCTTTTTGGGCTCATTCATCTAGTAACACAAAAAGTGAGAAATAGACCCAAATAGTAAATTGTTAGAAAGATCAAGGAAGCTCACATTGGAGGATATACTAGGTAATAGACCTCTGAAGTTATTTGAACTCATATAAATTATTATTGCAGAATAGGACAAAATCATTGGCATATGTGGAATCTCTCCATAGATCTGATTATGAGAGATATTTAGATAAGGAAGTTGAGAAGTCAAGTTCCAAAAGGAAGGAGGAATTGCATCTAAAATCCTTGTGCTGGATATGCCCAAGGTCAAAAGTTGCTTTTGTGAACAGAGCCACAAAGGAAATTTCAGCCCTAAATTCCATGATCACAAATCTAAATGGTTGAGTTGAAAAGGAGGGGTCCAATTGTCACTTACTTCTAAAGTCAGTCGGTTTTGAGATGCAACAAGTGTTTTCAATCTCATTGAATTGGCAAAATGATCTTCTAAAACCACACCCTCTAACATATTTAAACCAATATTCAGAGACTCTAATTTTGAAAGTTGTCCCAAAATTTGAGTGAAAGTTCCATTAATTTGATTACTCTCAAGGTTCAAGTATCTCAAAGAGGAAAGATTCCCTATAGACAATGGAATTGGACCTGAAATTGAATTATACCCCAAAGAAAGAAAGACCAGATTTTTAAATTGCCCAAGTTCAGCAGTTAACTGCCCAGACAGTTTAGCATTAGACAAATCTAAGATCTCTAGTCCATTTGAAGCACATTCTAATAGACTTTTAAAGATTTCAGATATCTCTTGACTCCATTTGTTGTCTGACCAACTAATTTTCCTTAAGTTGCAGAGATTACCCAAAGATCTTGGTACCTTTCCTTCAAGTTCATTGTATGACAAGTCTATGCTAATGGCAGATGTTAGGTTTCCAATGGAACTAGAGATTGTACCCTGCAAGTGATTGTAAAAGAGGTTGAGGACCTCAAGATGACTAAAACTGTACAGCCAATTGGGAATTGAAGAGTTGAACTTGTTGAAAGATAGATCGAGGTGCCTAAGTGAAGTCAAGTTCTGGAGATGAACAGGGATTGGACCTTGAAACTGATTGAAAGATAGATGAAGAGAAACCAGATTATGAAGACCAAAGACCCAAAACAGAATCGAAGTGTTTTCAAAACTGTTGTCCGAAAGATGAAGGGTGGTGAGAGATGAAAAGTTAATACTACTGGGTATCGATGGTGGGATGAAACCAGAAAGTGCACAATGTGACAATCGCAACTCTGACAAGGAAGGGAGTTTGTTTATCTCCTGTAGCCAATCAGAGGCTTTGCTAAGGTTTGCATAACTCAAATCAAGGTGTTGTAGTAAAGGAAGACCAGAGAGCCATTGAAGGTTCTTCACATATAAATTATTATTTTCATGAAAATTATCTCCAAGATTGAGATAGTGCAAATTAGAGAGATTCCCAAGTTGATGAGGAATCAATCCCACAAATCCCGCATTGGAGAGATTAAGATATCTTAACCTCTCCATTGAACCGAGGAATTTGGGAATGTGAGTACCACCGAAATCATTGTAGCTGAGGTCTAAGTAAATCAAATGCTTCAAATCAAGCAGAGAAGGATTTATCTTACCACCAAATCTGGATCTCTCATAAGCTTCAAACTGGGCATCATCGTCATCCAGAGGAGGAAAGCTTCTGAGACGGAGTTGGAGGACGTGACCGGTAACGTTGTCATTAAATTAATATCCCGCAAGATAATTTAATTCAAGAATGATCAATTGGGATTCAAATCATATAATAGATTTTGGTTGGGATGTCAAACACTTACAAGTTAGTCCTCTCACAATTGCAGTTTGTCATTAAATTTTCTTATTCCATGATCCATACCAAAAGATATTAATAACATGTTTTATAATCTGTTGCTTTTGCAACTTTATAATTTGCCAGCAATAAGATGAGTAATAATGGAAATGATGGCATAGCCTTGAAAATTAATGAACCTGTATGACGGCGTACTTTATCATGCATACAAAATAAGCATAGGTTTTTTTTTTTTTTAAAAAGGCTATTGCTATTGTGTTCATCCTTATAGGAATTTAAGTGTAGATTAAATTTTCATTTTTTTTTTACTATTCCTTTTTTCTTTAATTCCTTTATAATTTCTTCTTTTGTGTTGGTTTAAAATTTAAATGGATTTTTTTCTCAAGCTTTAGAGCATGGACTTTAGATAAGATGTTCAACTCTTAAACGCCAAGCATTGACTATAAGTCTTGTACATGGAACAAATCGAGATAAGAAATTAAGAATATAGTCCATTTTGGTTGGCCTTATAGCTTGATTTGTCTAGATATCAATTTTCTTCCTTGCCAAAAGTTTGACTTATTTTGGATGGAAATTTCATTGATTATTACTTGTATACAAAATTCAAGGATAATTGAATTGGAATAGGTTCCTCACTAACCCAACAAAGTGGTTGGGTATTAAACTTTAAATGTATTACGAGGATGAAATTTTCGTTGTGTACACTCCAAATTTGTTCTGCCTTTCATAATGATATGTTGTGGAAATTGTCATCCAAGTCCAACATATGCTTAAAAATAGTAGTTGAGACCATAGCCCAGCTAAAGCTTTACTATTCAATACTTTGTGTGGATGAAAAATTAAACACTTATTTGATGGAATAGGAGATAATGGAATTTGACACTGTACACACTGGGGTTTGTTCTTGATGTTGTGAAATTGTTGTTGGTACTAAAATCTCTAGTATGATTAGTTGGAAAGTCATGTTATTTAAGTGTGAAAAGTCTAGAATGGAAAACTTTTTATGTTCCCACATTATTTTGGAGAGAATTACTAGCCCCTCATCCTATTGGAACCCCCTTATTTATACAAAAGAAATAGGGACCAATTTTCCTAAGTGTGACTTTTACTATCCCAAGTACAGACAGAGCATATGATATTGACTATACTGTTTTGCTAAAGTTGTTTTTTACTCAAACATAAATGCTCTACTAATTTATAAGGCATGGTCGTCATTTATAGGTAAAACATTTTAAGTCTTGTGCAGCAACTTTGAATTTGGTCATTTGGATACACATCAACTTTGACTTTTTTTACTTAACACATTTATTTATCGTGTGGATAAACTTGACTGAAAGTGCAACGTATTTTAGACCGAACTTTCATTGGTCGTCGTCATTCATTACGTGTATCAATTTTTAAAAATAAAAAATCTTTTAAATGGAATAGGTCTGACAAAAATTTTGTTTTTAAGTCGCTGGATGCTTGCTTGAACTTGAGAAGTTATTCAAATTATTTTTGTGTATTGCACTTTTTTTTTTAAATAGAAATGTTACATTTACAATATTTTTCACAACAAATCTTAAGTGTTAAGTTGTTATGAGTTCTAATTTGAACTCATCACTGAAATTATTTTTTTGCTGTCAGTAATAACCTACTACTTAGGATTTGTTGTGAAAAATGTTGTGAATGTAGTAGTTTTTTTATCTTTTTTATCTTGTTTTTTATTTGATAAAAAATATTGTTTTATTTATTGGCTAATATTTGTGCTTAATTAAATTAAAATTTCGGGTCTTTTTATACCTGGGGCCTTAAGCAACTGCATCAATGGCTTATACTATTAAGCTGGCATTGGTCATGTGACTCATATAATATTATTAATCAATTATTTAAATTCAAATTTTTATAGTTTAAAGAAATACTAGATGCACTTCCTATTTTTTGAGAAAAACCACTAATCCAGGTACCATTTGAAACCCTAAGTAACACCTCGCCCCTAACTAACTCTAGGAAACTGAGTGAGGGCCAGTTTTTGTTTAGCTTAATCCACCATTGAGGTGAAGGATGCCATTTAACAGTGGTAGAACATTAGAAACCAAATTATAGGAAGACAAAGAAAAATCTAAAACCGCATGAAATTCACAAGCTTTCAAAAGCAAGTATCAATAAGTAAGGCCAAATTCCTTGGAGGTAGAACTTTTTGTTTTTATTTTTTTATTTTTGGAGATATTTAGAGGTAGAACTACATTGGCTGAAATAATTATCCAAACAACCTAAAATAATCTCTAAAATAATGAGAATACCTTTAAAATCTCAAGAATGATCAAAATGTCCATAAAACCTCTAAAATGGCTGAAATATCATTAAACCTCTAAAATCTTTGAAATGAGTAAAAATTTGTGTCAATTGGATTTTATTTACTATTCAATCTATAAACTTATTTTTTATGCATAATTTTAGACAATAAAACATGAAATTTAAATATTTAATTAAGAACATAGTTATTAATCATTGATTTTCTTAAAATGTTGTGAACATGAAAGATGTAAGAAAAAATATATAAGTCAACGGTAAATTTGTTAAAATTCACTTCCAATAAAAAAAATATAAAATGAAGTTATAATTTTAAGTTACGATCAAGTTTATTGCCAAAATTTTGTTCTATTTTTTTAGAAATATTTTGTGAAAAAAGAAAAAAAAAATTATTTTTTAATATTTTTATATTTTTTATAAAAATTATTTTAAATTTTTTTTTAAAAAAATTTATTAACAATTGCTCAAAAATACCGATACAAGTTTTAAAAAAAATATATATACATTCCAACAAGGTCAACGACCCATTTATGGTGCCACCTGCTTATGCAGCCAACTTGCAGACTTATTAATTAGGCAGTTTCTTGGTTTAGTTCCCTGCAACTGCAAGAGGGGCCAACTTTAATGCAATGTTTGTCCTTTTCCTTCACTTATTTTTGCGTTTACTTTCTAGCCTGCTGTCAACCATCCATTTATGGTGCCACCAACTTATGCAGCCAACTTGCAAACTTATTAATTAGGCAGTTTCTTGGTTTAGTTCCCGGCAACTGCAAGAGGGGCCAACTTTAATGCAATGTTTGTCCTTTTCCTCCACTTATTTTTGCGTTTACTTTCTAGCCTGCTATCATTTTCCTTCACCTATTTCATTTTTAATTTCGTGCTTAATAAATTATTAGAGGTAAAAATTAAAAAATTTAAATTCAATTAAATTCTAAATTAAATTTTAATTAGAATCTAATTTTTCACTATATCGTAAAAAGTTAATCTTATTCACTTAAGAATTTTGGTCAACCATAAAGTTAGGGTAACTATTTAATATATAAATATTTATTTAACTATAATAGTTTTTTAGTACTTACTTGCTAAAGATAATATATCTACTTTTTAAAAACTTCTAAGAATGATAACGAATATCATCATCTTCTAACAATAAACAACTGAGTTTTGCTAAAAAATTAAAAAAAAAAAAAGATAACAAAAGGCATGTGTCATTGAATTTTTCATTAGATAAATTATAAGTTTTAAAAATTTAAATCTAGAAAATCAACGTTCTTTAGATAACAAATAAAACACATAATATCTTCATTCTAACTTTCTAAGAATTTTTATCATTTTTAAAACTCAAAATAAGTAAACAAAATTTTTAGGATGTTAAAATTTAGCATGAATAATTTAGACATTACACAATAAAATATTTTAAGAATCATAAGCTTTCATTAGGGTTTAACTGAGAGAATAACAATATGACATATTTACTCTTTTCCAAAATATTAAGGGGAAAATTGTTTGATTTTAAAGTTTAAGGAAGAATTGTAAACTACCCCAGCATAAAGGATGGAATATGTTTTTTTCCTAAGTTTTTGTTTTCGTTTTTTTTTTTTTTTTTTTTTTTTTTTTTTTTTGGTGGTAAAACTATGTGTTTTTACTTAAAATGGTGTGTAAAGAAAAAAAATATACAAAAAGTCAACCCAAGAAAATTGTATGTGGAATAATGAATATAAGGACTCAATTTGGAAAGGCCTTCGAAAATCAGAAGGAAAATGATCCAATAAGCCCAAACAATAAATTTTTAGAGAGTGGGTTCAAGAACTAGGCCCAAACAAACGGACAACGCCCAATACAGGATTCACACCCATTGAAGGCCGGGGCGCCAAAGTTACCACTCAAGGTCGCTCTTCGGCACTGATCCGAGGAGCTTCACAGTGATCCCTTTTTCTTCTCCTTTCCCCCCCCCCCTTAACTGCTCTGTTGGTTCCCCTTATATAGTCCTCTTCTCACCATCTCTCTCTTCCACCTGTTGATCATCCACTCACTTTCCTTCTGACCGTCCGTCCCATCAGCTACATTATCAGTACTCATGTGATTTGCAGTGACCAAGGTTGCCTTGTCCAGGAGTCACATCTCCATTAGTGCGGCCAGAGGGTTAGGTAAACGCATTTAGTGTGGAGGTGACAACCTGTCTTGGGCTTGTTCCACCACTTAGTGTTGATCTCGATCCTTCGAGGGCAGGGTCATCCTCGACGGGGGTCCTTGCAACCCAGACCTTCATACCACGTCCTCGGAGGATCCTTCCTCCTCGGCATGGGCCTTGGGCCGGATGTGAAGTGGGCCAAGGTTACTAAGTTCTCAGGCCCCACAATAGCCCCTCAAAATCCTGCTGCCCGCATCCTCGGACGGGGAGGAGGGTTTTGATACCCTCGGGCCTTCGTCATGATTCGCCCAACCTCGGCTTACGTCAGCGTTGGAGTCTTTTCGCCTACCCAATGCACATTTCTGGCGCCTCGATATTCGGTACGCGCTTGCATTAAATTTTGGTGACTCCATGCTCCCCACGTCCAACGGTGTGATGGCAATCAGTCGGTGGGGATTTCCTGCCTTTATGGGCGGGAAATTCCGCCTCGTTAATTTTGACTGGGGATATAATTACTCATTTGAATCGCTTTGCCTCCTTATTTGTGCACTCCAGAACTTCAGCGCACATACTCTGAATCTGGTCAAATCTCCATACCAACCAGCGCTCCTTTCCAGTATAAAAAGCTTGCCCGAGGAGAATCTCCCTATTTCTGTAAGTCTTCTTCCCTCTGTAGCACAAAATTTTCTTTAATTCCTTTCTCTCCTTTGCTCTCTCTCTCTCGAGTCCTTTAGTCGTTGCTAGGGATGGGTAAATTTAAGAAGTTAGTTAAGTCTGAAGAGATGATGGAGAAGTTCATTGCTGATTACGGGATACCCCGTATTGTGGGCTTGAGATATTGCGAGGAAGGAGAGTGGTACATTAAGAGGAACGACGGTGAAGTTGTGATCCCCATAGTCGCCTTCGTAGAAGGAGGCATGGGAATCCCTATGGGGCCAGTGACGAGCGGCTACCTTAGGCATTTTTGACTGGCTCCTACCCAGTGCACCGTTAATGTGTTTAGGATACTAGGGTGCGTGGATGCCTTGAATGAGAAGATAGGGTTAAGGTTAACCCACCATGATGTAAACTGGTGCTACAATCTTCAGCACCTAAAGGGTAAGTCGTACTATATGAAGACGAGGGACGATAGGGTTCGGCTTATCCAGTGCCTCCCCGATTCTAGTAAGGGGTTGACTCAAGATTTTCTCATTGTGTCAGGGGAGTGGCACGACGGTCTCCATTGCCCGACAGTAGAGGGAAAGCCAAGTAGGGTACTCGAAGTAGGAGATGGTCTAGCTTATTTTCTTTTTTCTTTGTCGTATATCTTCTTTGGTTGATTGATCATAGGAGTTTTGTTTCTCTTTCTGCAGACCCGCACGCCTTCGCGCGTCATTTTCACCTGGTCAACAAGGAGGACTTGGAAGCCGTTCTTAGGGCGGAGCTCTTTCTGAACGAGGCCGATAACCAGGTTAGAGCTGCCCGAAGATCCTCGGATGCGATCCGGCCCAGAAGTCGTTCCCGGTCCCGAAGCATGTTATCAGGGCTCGTGATCCTCGGCTTAGGCAAATCATTGTGGTAGAGCATGGGTTTTCATTTTCTGAAGGACCTTCTATTCTGGATGGAATCCCGTTGGGAGGTTCTTCCTTGTCCTATCAAGCAGCAAAGGCCGAGGAAGGGAGTTTAAAGAAAGGGGGAGAAGTGGTTGAACTAAGCTCGCCTGAGGACGAATTTGGTGCATTTGACCGAGCCGATCAGTCCGAGGATCCCTCTGGTGACTTGGGGGACCCTCGTTTGTCCAAAGCCGATTTTCAGCCCCCTAGGGTTGGTACTCAGGCTGAGATGGGTTCCAAGAGACAGCCTCAAACCAGCCTTCTTGACTTGCTTGAGGGCAAGTCTAGGAAAGGTGCGCTGAGGGAGTCAAAGCCCAAGCCTTCGCCTGCGCAGACTAGGTTGTCCCCCATCCTTCCAATCTCGGACTTTCGGCTTGAGTCCTCCGATCCAAAGAGGAAGAGGCCTTCCAAAGGCAAAGACCCAGTGGATGGGGGCATATCCCATTCTTCTCCAGAGGAAGATGAAACCCGCCGACCTTCTAAACAATTGAGACTTGGTGATCAGCGTAAAGGAAAAGAAATCGTTCAGCAGTCCGAGCCCCAGGCCTGGCTGCCCGCTGCCATGCTCCATGGAAACCTTTTGATGGATAACGCTACTCTCATGGATTTCTGGGGAGGCGAGGGGGCTCACGTAGTCGATGCCCTAGAAAGGTCCCTCCTCCTCCCCATCGACATGGCTGAGCTTGGGAGCATGAGGGGGCAAGAGGTTGCCCGCAACCTCAAGAGATACCTGGGCATGGTAGGACCTCTGGTACTTGTTTATTTTGTTTGAATTTTATTGCTTAGCACCTCCCCTCCCCTTTACGGCGTATTTGTTTTGGTTGGCAGGCTATCCAGGCTGTTTTCAAGCAAGACGAGAAGGCCGACAACCAAAGTAACACTCTGGGGCAGGAGCGCGACAAGTTCCTGAAGGCTATGAGTACCCTTAAAAGATCTAAGGCAGATCTCAAGAAGGCGATTGAAAATCTGGAGGAGATGACAAGGGCTAGAGATAGCGCGGCCTCTGACCTAGCCGTTGCTACGAAACAGGCCGAGGACCAGACGAAGCGCTTGTAGGATGTCGAGGGCCAACTGCGGGCTGCCCAAGAGGACATCGCCGACCTGAAGCAAAAGTTGGCCGAGGCGGTGGGGGCGAAAGGTATTGCCGAGTACGCCAGGGACGAGGCCGTGAGGGCTAAAGAAGAAGTCGTGTTTGCGAGAATAGACGCCGAGCGTTCCGTAGAGCAAGCGGAGGAAGAGACCTTTGCTGAGGGGGTGGCTAAGACTGAAGCTACCCTTAAGGCTCAAGTTCTTGAAGTGTGCAGGCACTTCTGTTCCCAGACCTGGAATGAAGCCCTCAACCAAGCGGGGGTTGATGCCTCGTCTGACCTTAGGAGGGCGGAGAGAGTGTATTACCCCCCCCCCCCCCAATTCGCGAGGTTGTCCCCGTTACTTCCGAGGCAGAGTCCGCTTTACCCGCAGCAGGTGAAAGTCAGACCAAAACTGCCAAGGACACATCTTTAGCTGACAAACCTGTTAGGGAGGCTGAGCGCCATGGACCATTAGAGGGGACAGGAACTGATAGTCAAGAAGTGCCTTAGGTTGTGGTAGAGCTTCCTGCTAACCCCCAAGCCATACTTGTTGTCCCCCAAATCCCTCCTACCGAGGAGGGGTCCTTCGAAGTAGCCCCTTCGAGCCAGGGCCCCGAGGTGTTAGCCGAAACCTTCCCACAGGATTCTCAAGACAAGCTGTCCACCAAGTTGGGGAAGTAAGCCATCTCGTTGGGCTACCCCATTTTGATGGCATAGGACGCCCTAATTTGTTTTCTTTTTCATTTCACTTCGCTTTTTACCTTGGCGACATTGTAACGAAACTACATACTTTCTATTTGAAATATATATTCAGTAGTTTGCTTTTAGTTCTTTGATTAATGCTTCCTTTTACTTGTTATACTTTAATGTTTTGCTCAATACCTTGGTTCTATTCTGGACTTAGCCTCGTGAGGCAATTAGCTTTCCCTCAAGTTTGAATCCGAGGACCATGCCACAACTCGGTTATATCTAACGCTTTTGTTCTTCTGTAAGTAGTTAGCTTTCCCATAGGTTTGAGTCTGAGAACCATGCAAGATCTTGGTTTAGTCTAACACTTCTGTTCTTCTGTAAATAGCTAGTTTTTCCATAGGTTTGAGTCTTTGGACCATGCAAGACCTTGGTTCAGTCTAGTACCCAGGTATATTTGAGTGGTTAGTTTTCTCTTAGGCTTGAGTCCGAGGACTATGCAAGACCTTGGTTCAGTCTAACACTTCTGTTCTTCTATAAGTAGCTAGTTTCCCCATAGGTTTGAGTCCTTGGACCATGCAAGACCTTGGTTTAGTCTAGTACCCAGGTATATTTGAGTGGTTAGTTTTTCCATAGGCTTGAGTCCGAGAACCATGCAAGACCTTGGTTTAGTCTAACACTTTTGTTCTTCTGTAAGTAGCTAGTTTCCCCATAGGTTTGAGTCTTTGGACCATGCAAGACCTTGGTTCAGTCTAGTACCCAGGTATATTTGGGTGGTTAGTTTTCCCATAGGCTTGAGTCCGAGGACCATGCAAGGCCTTGGTTCAGTCTAACGCTTTTGTTCTTCTGTAAGTAGCTAGTTTCCCCATAGGTTTGAGTCCTTGGACCATGCAAGACCTTGGTTCAGTCTAGTACCCAGGTATATTTGGGTGGTTAGTTTTCCCATAAGCTTGAGTCCGAGGACCATGCAAGACCTTGGTTCAGTCTAACACTTTTGTTCTTCTGTAAGTAGATAGTTTCCCCATAGGTTTGAGTCTTTGGACCATGCAAGACCTTGGTTCAGTCTAGTACCCAGGTATATTTGAGTAGTTAGTTTTTCCATAGGCTTGAGTCCAAGGACCATGCAAGACCTTGGTTTAGTCTAACACTTCTGTTCTTCTATAAGTAGCCAAGACCTTGGCTCAGTCTAGTACCCAGGTATATTTGAATGGTTAGTTTTCCTATAGGCTTGAGTCCGAGGACCATGCAAGACTTTGGTTCAGTCTAACACTTCTGGTCTTTTGTATAGGGTGAAAGAGTTTGTCCTCGGTGCTGGGAATCTTATTTTTGGCGTGATGACAGCCTCGGCCCTACTTCGCCGGAAGTGGGCCATTCCTCGGACCGGACCCTTGACCCCGCGGTGCCCTGGGCAAGGGTGGTTCGGACTTCTAACCTTACGCGCGGCAGTAGCCCCGCCTTCAGTTCAAGTTTTCACCCTCTTCAGTTACGAGGCGTCTCCTGACTGTTCACGTTTTGCGCTTGACGCTTTGATGCGCGAGGCGCGCTCTCATTAATATCCTCGTGGATTGATGCAAATCCAGCGGTCGACGGCCTCCTTGGAATTTGGTCAGGATTAATGTCGCTGATAATCCTTCTTTTGAATTCTGTGTGGATCAATTCCCACCAACCTCCATCTTCTATATAAGGCCCTCTGGGGGGAAACGTCCTTCCACACTCCATGAACCCTCTAGCAAAACAGGAAACATGTCCCCTCAACTCTCCGAGCCCCTTCAATAACTTTGCCAGGGTTGTGATAAGAGTTTGGAGGAATGGGATGGCTTTGGATGGGAGTGAGGGCACGCAAGCCAAAGGTCCTCCTCCCTCGACCGAGAGCCGTTGCGGCTGTATTTCGCGTCAGACTTCCAGCGCGGCAAAGTTTAGGCGTCATTCTGATGGTGTCATACATGGCAGTCAGGAGGGAGGTCCTTGAAGTACATAACGCTCTTCTCCGGGGCGCATCCATTCCTGCCCTTCAGACTGGCAGTGATTCGTGCCTAACCTACCCGTCGGTGGAGGCTCGCAAGATTACGTCATGTCTGGTGCCCGGGTGTTGCCGCCTCCAACGATCAACCACCGTAGGGCTGGGAGAGAATCAAGGGAACATCATGGGGAGGGGCCGTTAGGCGCCCTTGCATCTGCTCCTCTCTTCGCGCTGGCACCATCCGCACCGGCCCGGGGGTTGTTGGTAGCCTTAAAACAAGCTTGCCTCAACCCCCTTCCCTAGATTTAGTTTTAAATCAGGCTCGTCTGGGCCTCTATTTATAGAATTAGCTTTAAAACAAGCCAGTCTGAGCCTCTATTTGTACCTTGTACTTATTTTTTTATTAATAAAATTTTGCGATGTTTGTTTCCTTTTCCTATTCTCTGAATCTTTTACTTTCCTGCAACGATCATATCTTGTGCAAAAGCGTTATTGTTGGTTGTTCCTTCTTTCTTTCTTCTTTTTTTCTTTTTTTTGGAGTCGGGGTCAGTGTCGCCGGTGGTGACGAAAAACTACCCAACCTTGCCCAAGCCCCCAACGGGGGAATCGTCAACCATTGCGCTTGCTAGCGCCCTTGTTCTCTCCAAAAACGGCGCCAATTGTAAGTACTCAATTTGGAAAGGCCCTCGAAAATCAGAAGGATAATGATCCAATAAGCCCAAACAATACATTTTTAGAGAGTGGGTTTAAGAACTAGGCCCTAACAAACGGACAACGCCCAATACAGGATTCACACCCATTGAAGGCCGGCACCCGAAAGTTACCACTCAAGGTCGCTCTTTGGCACTGATTTGAGGAGCTTCACAGTGATCCCTTTTTCTCCTCCTTTTTCCCCCCCTTAACTACTCTATTGGTTCCCCTTATATTATTCTCTTCTCACCATCTATCTCTTCCACATGTTGATCATCCACGCACTTTCCTTCTGACTATCCGTCCCATCAGCTGCATTATCAGTACTCATGTGATTTGCAGTGACCAAGGTTGCCCTGTCCAGGAGTCACATCTCCATTAATGCGGCCAGAGGGTTAGGTGAGCGCATTTAGTGTGGAGGTGACAACCTGTCCTGGGCTTATTCCCCCACTTAGTGTTGGTCTCGATCCTTCGAGGACAGGTTCATCCTCGGCGGGGGTCTTTGCAACCCAGACCTTCATACCTCGTCCTCGGAGGATCTTTCTTCCTCAGTATGGGCCCTGGGCCGAATGTAAAGTGGGCCGAGGCTACCAGGTTCTCAGGCCCCACAATGAATTTTGGCTCAACAAAGTTGATTAAACCAACAAAAAATTTCTAAAAACATAACAGAATTGCGCAACATTTTCATAATACCTTTATAATTTTTTTATATTTTATTTTAACTTGTAAATAATTGACAGTTCAGCAGTTTTGAAAATATTGTGACAACATCAAGATGTCTTAACATTTTTCACACAGAAAAATGTTATGTCCACGACATTTTCACAACAAATCATAAGTAGTAGGTTACTACAAGTTGTGATTGGTTGGCAAAAAAGTAGTTTCATTGGTAAGTTTAAATTAAAACCAATAACAATTTACCATATTTGATTTGTTATGAAAGTATTGTGAAAATTATTGTGGATATAGCACTTCTTTTTCACAATACTTTTATTTTTAGTTATAACTGGTTATAGTATTATATTTTATTATTTTATTTTGACCTATAATGAATTAACACCTTAAGAATTGTGAAAATATTGTGCCAATTTGTGATGTTAATATTTTATTATAATGTGAAACAGAGTGAATTGGACAAACCAAAAATAATATAGCAAATATACTACAACTTTATGCATTCACCAAAAAAAAAAAAAAAAGTGGCCAGCAAAACAGTGAAAATTGAACAAATCAAAACTATTATACTGTAGGTTTCCCCATTCACTCTTTTATGTGTATATATATATATATACATCGCACTTACAATGTAAATTTATATTGTAAACACATAAAATTTGGCAAATGTTGTACACATTTGCAAAATTTGTACAATTTTTTTTTTTTTTTTTTGCAAATGTATATAATATTTGCTACTTTCTGTGTGTATACAATATAAGCTTATATTACAAGTAGAAAGTAAACATGTAAAGATCCTTTAAAAGAAAAAATAAGCTCAAACCAAGTTAGTGAACTTGAAGAAAGAAATAAAATAAAATAAAAAAGGGAAAGAGGCAATTCACTAAACCAAAAATATTGTTCATAACACTATTTATGAGCTCATTAAATGTATAAAATATTTGCTACTTTTTGTGTGTATATAAAAAAAAGATCCTTAAAAAAAAAAAAAAAAAAAAAAAGCAAGTCACTAAACCAAAAATACTGTTCATAACACTATTCATGAGCCTATTCGCTCTTTTTATATATAGAAAAAAGAGCACAAATCGATGATTAAAAAAAAAAAAAATGAACAGTACATATTGAACAAACTAAAAGTACTGTACCTTTTACACATTCACCCAATAAATGTCACAACATTTTCAGAAAATATTTATTTTCAGTTGTGGTTTGTCACAGTTTCATATTTTATTGTTTTATTTTAACTTATAAGAAATTGACACCTCAATAACTGTGAAATTTGTTGTGTCAGTATAACAATATATATGCGGGTTCTTATAAATATTTAAAAGAAAAAAAAGTACAAACAGAAGACTGAAAAAAATAAATAAAAAAAACTGTAGCTACTCTAGCTATAGTGCCACTTGAACAAACCAAAGTGGCACTATAGCAACTGTTCAAAACTTGAAAAAAAAAAAAAGACTCAATAAACCAAATGTGTATTGTAGAGCTTATTAAATGTACATAATATTTGCTATTTTTTGTGTGTATATAATGTAAGTTTATATTACAAGTACAAAGTAAACATATAAAGATCCTTTAAAAAAAAAACTCAAACCAAGTTGGTGAACTTGAAGAAAAAAAAGGGAGAGGGGAAGTGGGGGAAGGCAAGTGACTAAACCAAATATATTGTTCATAAGACTACTCATGAGCCTATTTGCTCTTTTTATATATAGAAAAAAGAGCACAAATCAATGACTAAAAAAAAAAGGCTATAAACAATATATATGGAACAAACTAAAAGTACTGTAACTTTTGCACATTCACCCAACAAGTGTCACAACATTTTCACAAAATATTTATTTTTAGTTGTGGTTAGTCACAGTTTCATATTTTATTATTTTATTTTGATTTATAAGAATTGACACATCAATAATTGTGAAAATATTCTAAAATTTGTTGTGTCAGTATAACAATATACATGTGGGTTCTTATAAATATTTAAAAGAAAAAAAATTACAAATGGAAGACTAAAAAAAAAAAATAAAAAAAAAAGTTGTAGCTACTGTAGCTACAGTGCCACTTGAACAAACCAAAGTGGTATTGTAGCAACTATTCAAAACTTGGGGGAAAAAAAAGACTTAATAAACCAAGAGGGGCACTGTAGGGGCATTGCCTCTTTTTATATAGTTTTTATATAGTTAGTAGACATAAAAGACGATCTTATGGGTAGAATAACTAATAATATTTATCAATCAATTATTTAAATTCAAGTTTTTGTAGTTTAAAAAATAAATATAAAAGATGAGTTTATAAATCGAACGGTAAATAACATCCAATTAACATAAAAATTGGCGAGCGGGTTAAAGGTATGTTTGGATACCGCTTATTTTGCTGAAAACTGAAAACTTATTACTGAAAACAATATAAAAAAAAAATTCTTCACTGCTGAAAACACTGTTTAGCACTGTTTATTTGCCTTAATGCACTGTTCATGGGAACACTGCAAGAGGCGCTAGTAAAAAAAAAGGCAAAAACGCCAAACGCTGAAACGCATACTAAGAACATATGAAACATATAATCCAATTGTGAGATTTTCAAAATATGAATTTAATAACAAGTTATTAGATGATATAATATTTCCCTGATAAAAGATTTTTTCCAAGATTGAGAAATTCCATATTTTTGGGCTCCTTCATCTCTTAACACAAAACGTGAAAAATAGATCCAGATAGTGAATTGTTAGAAAGATTAAGGAAGCTCACATTTGAGGATATACAAGGTAATGGACCTTGAAAGTGATTTGAATTCATATCAATTATTGAAGGGGAGAAAATCAAAGGGATATGTGGAATCTCTCCATAGATTTGATTGTGAGAGATATTTATATAAGAAAACTGAAGAGACAAGTTCCAAAACCAAGGAGGAACTGCATCTATAATCCCTGTGTTGGATATGTCCAAGGCTGAAAGTTGCTTTTGTGAACAAAGCCATGAAGGAAATTTGGGCCCTAAATTCCATGATCCCAAAGCTAAAGAGTTGAGTTGAAAAGGAGGGATCCAATCGAGACTTACATTTAAAGTCAATCGATTTTTAGATGCATAAAGTAAAGTTAATCTTGTTAGATTGGCAAAATGAGCTTCGGATACTGCACCCTCCAACATATTTGAATCGATATACAAAGACTCTAATTTGGAGAGTTGTCCAAGACTTTGAGGGAGAGTTCCATTAAGTTGATTACTCACAAGGTACAAGGATCTTAAAGAGGAAAGATTTCCTATAGACCATGGAATTGGACTTGAAATTGAATTAGACCCCAACAAAAGGATGACCAGATTTTTAAATTGACCAAGTTCAACAGTTAACTGCCCAGACAATTAAGCATTGTCCATTTCTAGGATCTCTAGTCCATTTGAAACACATCTTGATAAACTTTCTAAGAGTTCAGAAATCTCTTGACTCAGTTTGTTGTATGACAAATCAATTTCCTTTAAGTTGCAGAGATTTCCCAACGATCTTGGTATCTTTCCTTCAAGTTCATTGAATGGCATGCGTATGACAATGGCAGATGTTAGGTTTCCAATGGAACTAGAGATTGTACCTTGCAAATAATTGGAGCCGAGGTTGAGGAACTCAAGATGACTAAAATTGTACAACCAATTGCAAATTGAGGAGTTGAACCTGTTTCCAAATAGATCGAGGTGCCTAAGTGAAGTCAAGTTCTAGATATGAACATGGATTGGACCTTGAAACCAATTGGCAGATAGATCAAGAGAAGCTAGATTATGAAGACTAAAGACCCATGATAGAATCTTTTTTTTTACTAAACGGTTTGATGAAAGATCAAGAGTGGTGAGAGATGAAGAGTTAATATTGGGTATGGGTGGGATGAAACCATGAAGTTGGCAATATGACAATCGCAACTCTAACAAGAACGAGAGTTTGTTTATCACATGTAGCCAATCAGAGGCTTTGCTAAGGTTTACACCACTCAAATCAAGGTGTTGAATTAAAGGAAGACCAGAAAGCCATTGAAGGTTCATGACATTTAAATCATTATCATAAAAACCTCCAAGATCAAGATAGTGCAAATTAGAGAGATTCCCAAGTTGATGAGGAATCAATCCCCCAAATCCCGCATTGGAGAGATTAAGATATCTTAAGTTCTCTATTGAACCGAGGAATTTGGGAATTGGAGTATAATTGAAATAATTGAAGCTGAGGTCCAAGTAAATCAAATGCTTCAAATCAAGCAGAGAAGGATTTATCTTACCGCCGAACACTGACCTCTCATAAGCTTCATATTGAGCTTCCTATTGGCCATCATAAATTGTAAACTCGTAGTCATCCAGAGGAGGAAAGCTTCTGAGACGGAGTTGGAGGACGTGACCGGTAACTTTGTGGCAGAGAACACCGACCCAGTCACAACATTCCATGTCAGATGCCCAAGAGGCAAGGCGGTTAGAAGGATCTAGAAGGTGCTGGTAGAAGATGAGAAGGGTGTGTCGCTCGATTTCAATGCAACGAAGCTCGGAGTGGGAGTGGGCAGTGCAGAAGTTAGAAGGATGAATAGTGAGCAAAGAAAAGAGAAGGGTTAAAGTAATAGCTATTATTATTCTCAACATGGAACCCTCCTTCTTCATCATTATCATGAATAGTCGATTCGAGTAAAAGACCCGACCAAACCAACTGAGTCCGACCAACCCGAGGCCCAATGGGTTGACCCGAAATCCATGGTCGGTCGGATTTGGGTCCCTCTCTAATAAAACCTAAATAGTCGGTTCGAGAAGCGGGTTAATTAAGAATCTAAACTTTAGATTGACTTTTATATGCTTGAGTTTTCTTGAGGCAATTTTGAGGTACTGCCCAATGCCCAAGCCTTTAGGCTTAGGCAATTTGGAAAATATTTGTTGCAATGTGTGAATGATTAACAAGTGATTAAAAAAAAAGGCATTTTGTGCATTTTTATTTGTTTGATTAATGCCCAAGTTTTACATGCTATTGATGTTTAGCATGTGGTAAAAAATGGTATTTTGTGTGTTTTTATTTGTTTGCTATTATGTCAAGGTTTTACTTTGTATTTTTTTTGTTTCTCTGCCGTAGAAAGGTTGGGCTCTCCAGCTCTCTCTAGACAGTAGAATAACAGTCCCTTTCACGAGGAGATTTTGGGTTTCCTTAGCGTAACAAGGTTACTCTAAGGCTAGTAGGTTTTTTTTCTCTGGGGCTTTGGGAAACACTCTTTTGCCTCTGATGGAAGATCTCACAAAACAATGGAATGGCTTGACCATTTCACACAGGGAGGGCCCCAAGTTCAGATTACACAACGACATGGCCACCTCTGTTTACATCATTGCTGCGAAGTTCCTCACAAAGCGAGCTTTGAACATTGACGCCATTGCGGCCACCTTTACTCCCCTGTGGCGATCCAAAAATGGTTTTAAAATTAAGCACCTTGGGAATCATGTGGTTCTATTTACTTTTGACAGTAAAACCGAAGTGGACAATATACTTGCAAACGAACCATGGAGTTTTGACAAGCACCTTATGGTGCTATGCAGATACGAGGGAGTAAGCGATGTGCAACAGATGGACTTCAATCTCACTCCGTTTTGGGTTCAAGTGCATGGAATACCAATGAAGTTCATGAATCAAACAGTGGCTGAAGGCTTATGCGAGACAGTGGGTGTAGTGCAGAATCAACCAAACTCGAAGACAGAGGAGTGTGGGAGTTTTATGAGAGTCAGAGTTTTGGTAGATATATCACAACCTTTGTGCCGGGGCAGGGTCGTTACTCTGGATGACGATAAAGAGTTGTGGGTCTCCTTTAGGTACGAACAACTCCCTAAAATTTGTTATTGGTGTGGTTGCCTCACACATAGCGATAGAGATTGTGAGCGATGGATTGACAGTGAAGGCACGCTGGAAGAATTAGACAGGGAGTTTGGACCATGGATAAGGGCTGCGCCAATGATTGGGAATCGCAAAATGGTGGTGTCTGTCCCAGGGTTCTATGCTAAGAAGAAAGCCACTGTACCAGAACAGAGGAAGACCGGTGAGACAGCGACGGGGACGGCCAGAGAGCCTCCAAACACGGTCAAGCCCAATATGGTAAGCGACAATCACGGTAACCCTCCACCCGTTACAAACATTGAAGATACTTTCCTTCCAAAGAAACTCAGCATTGACCATCTGCATTTAAATCCGTGTTTAGTGCCCCCATTAATACCTGAAGATTCTTTTGAAAAAAACATTGAGGAAATAGACCGTGAACTCAGGAAATTTGATTTACCCTCATCAAACACTGGCACCAAAACTGATACAGATAATCCCAAGACCCCATTAACTGCTACACGTACCACAAACATGTCCACACCTCATAACCCACTTCATACCTCTACCCAGACCAAACCAAACACTTCAACCATAACAAACGCTCCCAACCCGACCCCACCATCACCAGATATTCCTAAACCTCATATTCCACATCATACCTTTATCCCTTCCACCCCAATTACTCTAACCACACCAGCCGTTTCTAACCCGACCCCACCCTTAGCAGCTATTCCCAACCTGACCCCACCCTCATCAAATGCTATGAGTAGACCAACTTGGAAACGTATTCTCAGGGCTGAGGTGGAACATAAAACGTGCCAGGCTACTACATGTGGCATAAAAAGGGCTTTACCTGATGACATACACCAATCTGAGTTACCAAAAAGGAGATCCGTGGTTTCACAGGTTGATGAAGAACAAATACAGATATTGGCAGAGGCTGGGGTCCAGCCCTGCCAGAAGCAATGAGTCTCTTAGTTTGGAACTGTCGTGGGCTTGGGAACCTACGTACAAAAGACCAGCTTGCAGAATGGGTGTGGGCAAAAGATCCCTCTGTTGTGTTTATAGCCGAAACATGGACAGACAAAGCTAGGCTAGAACAAGTTCAACGAAGGATTCAATTCAAAAATTTATTTGAAGTTCCCCGGATTAATAAAGGGGGCGGTTTGGCAATTTTTTGGAAAGAAGGTTTTCCCTTGGAGATTGAAACTTACTCCAAGAACCACATTGACACCACAATCAATAAAAACACTAAGAAGGAGTGGCGGTTTACTGGATTCTACGAGGAACGTGATACTTCTAAGAGACATGAGGCTTGGACAAAATTGAGAAATCTGAAAACTAGGGGGTCAGCCCTATGGTTATGCGCCGGAGACTTTAATGAGATTACGAGACAATCTGAAAAAAAGGGAGGCCGGCCAAGACCTCACCATCAAATGCAATTGTTTCGGGATGCTCTGGATGAATGTAGTTTTATGGACTTAGGTTTTGTGGGCTTTCCCTTTACATGGCACAAACACTTTGCTGAGTTCACAGTTTGGGAGAGGCTTGATCGTGCCATGGCCACCAATGAATGGTTCTCAATGTTCCCAGGTACGAAAGTGTTGCACTTAGATGGAACCACTTCTGATCATAAGGCATTGTGTATCTTACCTGAAGGTATGGATTGTAGCTTCCAAAAACCTTTCCGTTTCGAACACATGTGGATGAGCGATAAAGGTTGTAGTGAGACAATTGAGGCTGTTTGGAGTGAGAATTCCTTTGAACCATGGGATACAAGGGTGTTAAAAAAATTGATAGATGTGGACAGGAGCTGACCCATTGGAGTAGGAAGAGTTTTGGCAGTGTCTAAAAAGAATAAGAGAAGAAAAAAAAGCAATTGAAGGAGGCAAAACAAAGGGTTGTTTGGACTGGAGACACTAGACGCATGAAATGGTTGGAAGGTGAGGTGAATGTACTACTCGATAAAGAAGCCAAAATGTGGAGACAAAGATCTAAGGTTATGTGGCTCAAGGATGGAGACTGTAATACTAGATTTTTCCCTAGCAAAGCATCTCAGAGAAGACCAAGAAATTATATTACACAATTATATGATGCTACAGGCAGATGGTGCACTCGGCAAGCTCAAGTAAATGACACTATTGTGTACTTTTACCAAAACCTTTTCACTTCGGCTAATCCCAGTAATTTTGAGGAGGTGGTAGACTTAATGTCTCAGGTGGTGACAAATGAAATGAATGAAAAGCTTGTGGCTGACTTCACAATTGAAGAAGTGGAAGTTGCCTTGAAACAAATGGCCCCTTTGAAAGCACCCGGCCCGGATGGTATGCCCCCTTTATTTTATCAAAGTTATTGGTCTTTGCTTGGTTCTGATGTGTCACATTCTAATCCTACATTATTTAAATTTGGGTGTCTTACCTCCTGCACTCTGCCATTCTTTTATTACTTTGATCCCAAAAGTGAAGGACCCGAAATATGTGTCAGAATTTAGACCCATAAGTTTAAGTAACGTGTTATATAGAATTTTTGCTAAAGTTCTAACCAACCATTTGCAAGATGTTTTGCCTCAGCTTATCTCAGAGCACCAAAGTGCTTTTATGTCTGAACGGCTGATATCAGATAATATTTTAGTGGCCTTTGAAACTTTGCACTACATGAGGAACCATACTAAGGGTAAGTCGGGTTTTATGGCTTTGAAGCTCGACATGAGCAAGGCTTACGATAGGGTGGAGTGGGCATATATGGAGAAAGTTTTGGTGCAGTTGGGTTTTCATGATAGGTGGGTGAAACTCATGATGGCATGCATCACCACAGCCTCATATTCAGTCTTGATTAATGGGGAGCCCCATGGTCACATCACTCCATCTAGAGGATTAAGGCAAGGCGACCCACTGTCTCCCTACCTTTTCCTCATGCGTACCGAGGGTTTACATGGGTTGATTAGAAGTGCAGCCAATAATGGAGATATTCGAGGGGTCTCACTTTGTCGTAATGGGCCTAAACTAACGCACCTCGTTTTTGCAGATGATAGTCTCGTGTTTTGCAGGGCCAAGATAGAGGAATGCCAAAGTTTGCTCAATATTTTGGCTAAATATGAGAGGGCAACAGGGCAGCAAATTAATAGAGCAAAGACCACCCTTTTCTTTAGTAAATCAACTTCCGAAGAAACCCAATTGGCTATAAAGGAGATGCTTGGGGTTCCGGTGGTCCAACAGTATGAGAAATACCTAGGTCTCCCTTCTCTCGTTGGACGTAATAAAAAGGAAAGCTTCACATACATCAAACAAAGGGTGTGGAAAAAGATTCAAGGTTGGGAAGCAAAACTCCTCAGCCAAGCAGGTAGGGAGATCCTCATTAAGGCCGTTGCACAAGCCCTCCCTACCTATACCATGGCTTGCTTTAAGCTCCCTTCAACACTTTGCCATGACATTGAAATGATGATATGCAGATTTTTTTGGGGTCAAAGGGGTGATAATAGGAAGGTTCATTGGGTTAAGTGGCAAGACTTGTGTAAGCCTAAATCTCAAGGTGGTATGGGTTTTAAAAATCTCTCCATTTTTAATGATGCACTTTTGGCAAAACACACATGGAGGTTGCTTCATGACACAAACTCCTTATTCTACCGTGTTTTTAAAGCTAAATTCTTTCCCAATACATTGGTGATGGAGGCCAAAATACCTGCATATGCTTCTTACGCATGGCGGAGTATTATACGGGGAAGAGATGTAATTAAACGGGGGAGTAGGTGGAGAATTGGTTCGGGGAACTCGGTCCACATTTGGGGAGATAACTGGCTGCCAATCAAAGCTAACCCAAAGCTTCTGTCACCACAGATTGAGGACAGCACCATTACCTTTGTCAGTGATCTAATAGACCAAGAGCAGAAAGTATGGAGGGAAGATGTTTTAGAAAAAAGCTTCTATCCTTTTGAAGTGAGTATCATAAAAAATATCCCCCTCTGTAGATCGATTCAAGAGGATGTTTTGATTTGGCCTTTCAACCCCGATGGTATCTACACTGTTAAATCCGGGTACAAATTTTTGTTTGATGAGTATCTTCGTAAGCAACCTGGTCCATCTGAGAATGAAGCCTTGAAGCCACTGTGGAAGAAGATTTGGGGTCTCAATGTTCCAAACAAAGTGAAGCATCTGGCCTGGAGAGCTTGTAAAGAATCTCTACCCACTAAAATGAACCTGGTCCGCCGTAAAATCATCACCACAGCCACCTGTGATAGATGTAAAATGCACCAAGAAGATGTTGTGCATGCCTTGCTGCACTGTCCAGACCTGAAACCTTTATGGTGCACATGGCCAGAGTGGAACCATGGCACGCTACATGCGTGCTCCTCTTTTATTGACGTGTTTGATTTCATTTTTGCAGGAAAAAAAGAGCCGGAGCTGTTTGCAGCAGTTATTTGGACACTTTGGAATAGGCGCAACAATCTACAACTCGGCAAATCTGCCTTACCACTTGACAAAGTTTTGGAGTTTGCCCAGGAACGGTTGACGGGGTCAAAAACTACCAACGAGCGACCTTCGCACCCCCATGGACGAGCAACATCCTATTGGACAACACCTGATGCTAACGGGTTCAAGATAAACTTTGACGGCGCGGTATTTGCAGACAAAGATAGTGCTGGGATTGGTGTGGTAATTCGAAATGATGCGGGGTTGATTATGGCGTCTTTGACTCAACAAATACCTCTACCAACATCAGTCATCGAGGTGGAAGTGCTGGCAGCTAGAAGAGCATTAGAATTTGCTTTGGAACTTGGCTTTGACGATATAGTACTTGAAGGTGACTCTGAGCTCCTTATAAAGAATCTGATGAATGGAGGCAGCAAGCTGACCCACTACGGAAACATTGCAGCTGATATTCTTTTTTTGTTGTCTCACTTCTCAAAAGCAAATATATTTTTTGTCAGGAGACATTGTAACCAGTTAGCACATTCATTAGCAAGGAGAGCAATTATATCTCCTAGTATGTCCGTCTGGATGGAAGAAGTACCACCAGACCTTGAATTTGTATTTTTGGTTGATCTTGAGAGCCTACCTTAATGAAGTTTCACAGTTTTGATTCTCAAAAAAAGAAAAAAGAAAATACTTTGTATTTTTTTTCTTCCCAAATGTCAATATGTGGGCTCTAGGAAGTATAGATTTGGACTGATTATGTTCAAGCAGACCTTGAAGGCCTATTTTAAAGGGTATTGGCCCATTTTAAAAGAAATGATGTAAAAGAGGCCCAATTTGATATGAAAAAATTTAGAAAGCCCAATAATATTGGCCAAAAAAATTAAATCCATGAAAATCTACAAATTTGGTCCAATGTGGTCCAAACCTGCCAAACTGTTGAATCTGACCCGCCCTAACCGATGACCCGACTCGGCGACCCGATCTAATCGGGTTGAGTGCTGGTTAGGCCCAAACCCGAGCTGACCCGACCCGACCCGTGGACAGCCCATGAGCAACACCCCAAGCTCAAGACAAGAGTCTTTCTTCAATTAAAAAACCAACCAGCCACGTTCTACCTAGACAGCTGAAACTTCAGATCAAAAACCCATTCAGCCAGTCAACAATCTCACAAATCCGAACATTAGGGGTGGAAATATGGGTACAGGGGAACCTTCCCTCTCTTCCTCACAACCTCCCTCAATTCCCTCTTCTGTGTGACTGCAGGTCGAAGTTTCAGACCTGTTATGTTTTTCTACATTTTTGTTATAAGCATTTTTTATTTTCTCTTGTCAAAGCACCATTAGCCTTTTGTTCATTATACATTTGGAATTTTGGGCTTGATTCTCCACAATAAACACTTCTAAAGAACCCAAGGGGAGATTTGGGCCATTCTCGCATTTTTGGCCCTTGTCGCAAAAACGTCCCCGACATTTTGGCGACTCCACTGGGGAGTCAAGCAGCTGACACAAGAGAAATGGTGCCTCAAAAGGTGTGGAACCAGTAAAGAGATGGTGTTTCTCACACCAACTTGTCGTTCCAAGGGAAATCGTATCATGCTTTACCGCGCAAGAAGAGCATTGTGAAGTTGAGCTTGAAAAAGTTCTATCCTCAGCTCATTGAGCTACTGGAGATGCTCCAAATCATGTGACAAAATCGCTCCAACCTCCAAAAACCACCCAAGAAGTGAAGGACGGAGGGAGAATCAACTTTCTTATTCAAGAAAAAAAAATTCTTCCACTCATCTATATTATTATTTTTTAGCTATCATTCTTATGGATAAATCATCATATATTTCTTGCTTTACATGATATTTGTGAAAATTTTTGTTGTAGCTTGAAAATGCAAAAATGGCGAGCCACAAATCCAACCGCAAAGGGAATGACAGTTCTAACCAATAATCAACAATGCAAAGCTCTAAATATCAATTTCAAAACCAAGAACCCCTCACGCGCCAAGCATATGGGGGCTGCCGCGAGTGATTAAATTATTTAGGCACAACAACAATCGCTACTGTGTGCGACCCTTTGCAGCTAAATATTTTTTGGCGTCACCACTGAACGAAGTCTTCACCAAATAGCTAAAGGCCATAGCTAAATGGCCCACCGCAAGGCGCTAGATATTCCATACACCAAGCCTTGAGGTAGCGACATACCATACATCAAGTTGTATTGTTGCTGAGCTAGCACCGAGCATATGGGGGCTGCCGCGGGTGATTAACTCATTTTGGCACAACAGTAATTGCTACTATATGCGACCCTTCGCAGCTAAACATTTTTGGCGTCACCGCTAAATGAAGTCTTCACCAAAGAGCTAAAGGCCATAGCCAAATGGCCCGCCGTAAGGTGCTAGACGTTCCATGCACCAAGCCTTGAGGTTGCGACACACCATACATCAAGTCTTTAAGAAGCGACATTTCATAAGCCAAGTTTTGAAGTCATACGAGCGACATACTATCGTTTAAAGCACGCTTAAGCTAAGACTCTCAAGCACTCTCTTTGCTAATTCATTTTTTTATACATATCGTTTAAACCATTTAATTTTTCAAATTTTTAATCAAAATATTTTTTATAAGTCGTTTATGCTACTTCGCTTGGCCATGACTATCGCTTACTAATATAAATCACATTTGCACTTAGGGTGAAACGGAAACCTTCTCGGAGCACCCAACAACAAAGAAAATCCGAACTCAATTCCCTCTCACTGAAGCAGTGACACACTCATGAACGCTAAGCTATGACGAGCTCACGCATCCAAAATCTTGGTTGATTCGTGCACGCCAAGCCATGGCATATTCATATATCTCAAGTCATGACAAGCGCATGCATTCTAAGCCATGACAACGCCTTAATCCTTCTTGAATTTGAGATTATACATGAAGAGGGAAGTTCAAATGTTGCCATCATCAAGAAAATTGTTCTTGTCACTCAATTCTTGCAATTGAAATCCGCGGCCAAGCCAACTAATAAGGAAAGTTCGTGCGCACCTTTGAAGAATGCTTCACTAGAGCTCGCTCTAAACATTGATGTCAAACAACTCAAAAATCACAAGCTAGTTGCTGGAAATCCATTCCAAAGATTTTTTAGTGGAATCTTAGTATTGATGTGAAAGCTCGGCATAAGCGGCATAGAGGCCAATGAAAAAAATTGCTGTGCTAGGGATGCGGCAACCCTATACTGACTTCTCTGATGCTTAGCCCATCATTGTCCGAAAGTTAGAAGCCAAGCAAGCAAAGTATGGAACCGTTGTCTGCAGTACCATGTATCTTCGACAATAGGCTAACCAAAGCGTGGGAGAAAAACCGCTGTGCTGGGAATGAAACAACCCTATGCCGACATCTCTGATGCTTAGCCTATCATTGTCCCAAAATTAGAAACCAAGTTAGCTGAGTATGGAGACGCTGTCTGCGGCACAACAAACCTTCGACAAAGAGGAATTATATTCTGCCCTTTATATAGCAAATGAGGAACCCCATTTTTGGAATTCATCTTGAAGAAATATGGTGAGTACTAAGGGAGGAATAAATCCTACGAACAACTCTTGGCGATGGGATACCATTGGTTTGGCATAACCAAATTCACTAAAGTCGCCACACTTCCAAATGCACTCCAAGCTTATACGCACACACCATATAAGGCTTCAAGACGTGAGCGCTCCATAGCCTTTTATACTCAGGGGCTTGAACTCATCGGACCTATCCATTCACCCTTGAATGAGTACATTCGGGTCTTTACTACCACTAAATAGTTCACTAAGTAGGTGGAAGCAATTTGACTCAAGAAAAGCGATGGGAATGCTTGTAGCCAAACTCATCAAGAAGCATATCATTTGTCACTTTGACATCTCATTCATAAGCGACAACAATACATCTCACTTATACCAATTTTCGAAGGCAAGCCCTATGAAATACTAGGAAGCCGACAAACTATCATGTTATCGAAGCATGGTGAGATCCCTACATGCGAGGGTGTAATGCCTTCAATAAGGTAGGGAAAGCCAACGCTTTCTTCTAATGAGAAACCTTGCGAAGCGGCAAGAAAACCTCTACATGCGAGGGTAAAAATACTCTCAATAAGGTAGGGAAAGCCAAAGCTTTCTTCTAATGAGAAACCTTGTGAAGCGCAAGAAAACCAACAAATTACTCTTACGGCAAAGCCTCTACATGCGAGGGTAAAAATACTCTCAATAAGGTAGGGAAGGCCAAACACATACTCTCTCAATGGTAAGCCTTATCAAATGGCTAGGAAGCCAATGAGATGTTTTATTATGGCGATACCCCTACTTGTGAGGGCACGACTAGCCCTCAACAAGGTAGGAAAGCCAATGCGTCCTCAAAAGGAAATCCCTACCGAATGATTAGGAAGCCGACGAGATGTCATATCATTCATATGTGGCAAGACCCCTACTTGCGAGGATGCCATACTCTCGACAAAGTAGGAAAAGCCAACATTTTCTTAACGGTAAGCCTTATGAAGTGGTATTTAAGCCAACACAATATCTTATAATTCAAAAAATAGCAGTCCATTACATGGTGGACATAATCATCCTTAAAACATTATGGGAAAATCGACGCAACAAATCACTATCTCATTGCCACATGATAATTTGCTATACGCGAGGATAAAATCCTTCCTCAAGAAATTAGCAAGCCTATGTATGTGAGAACGCAATCGCCTCTATGAAACGGTGACAAACAAGTGCACCATAAGCCGTAGCATGCGCAACACAACCCATATATGGGGGCTTCTTGAAACTAATGAAATAGCAATCTAATATATGTCGAGAATAAGTCGACTACCGAACGGCGAGCCAAACTTCAATATATATGAGGTGCTATCTGTGAAACCAAATCTGCCCATCAATAGAGCACTGAAAAATGGTGCACAGGCAGCGAGACGTGCGCTTAGGCAAAACCTTTTCGCTAAGGTGTGACAACCAAGCAACATATCTACTAACTTGTCCTTGCAAAGGCAAAGAAATATTCACAAATTATCCAATCAACCACAAGTCATTCTCAAGAGACTAAGTGCATATAATCTAGCAAAATTATGCTACTCAATCACAAAGAGCACATGACATTTCCAAGCAAGCTCTCCTCAACATACTCAACTGCTCAGAGCCATACATGGGCTGTTTTCACAACAAAACGTGTTCATAGCCTATCAATGAAAGGTACAAAGTCATTCTCAAGGTATAAATTACAAGCATGTACATCCTTGAGGTACAAATTAATTTTTCATTCCAAAATACAAAATATACATCCAAATATCATATATGTTCGTTTTGTATATAAATGCAAATTATGTCAACTAACCATGATAATATAAACTCAAAGTGGTACCAATATAACTAGACAAGAGCTGCTCTATACATAAGTGGGCTGTCCACAAGGATGAAATACAAGAGAAAATGTTTCTATGGCAGCAGCCCATATTACACACTTCAACTAGTTCGAAATTTCAAAGCTTGGAGCTCAATACAAGACAGTCGGATAAAAAAAAAAAAGGGAAAGCAAGAAAGTAGGTGAAGGAAAAAGTTGAAGCAAAGTCATGGTCACCATCCAACGTCGCTATCTTTGGGACCTTGGCTTGCAGTCACTCTCTTTTTTACTTCGAAGCCGCAAGTGAGAGACGAACCAAATGGTTCAAAGTTACTAATGGCTGGCATGGTACTATCTATTGTAGCTCTACGTTGTTGTCTGCAGCGGCTTCCACCTCAGAAAATGATACATTGGCAGTGGGATTGGCCTCGGGAATGAAATTGCCAACAACGACATCATGATTGTCTATACCAATGCCATCTTACAAGAGATTATGCTACAACACACTCAACAATCCCTATTGGCATGAAAAGGGTTGACAGCGAATTTTGACTTGCCACAACAAATTTTAACTCGCCAGACAAATCGCGGCTTCATTCTCAAACAGACGGAGCTGCTGTCTGTGCAAAGTGCTGAGGCTGTTGACAATTACATAGAAGGAATAGTGACGGCAACATGGAATCATCAACTTCGGCTCCTCCAATTCATGCTCATTATCAAGCTATGCAACACATGGCTTACTCTCAATGGCATTGCTGGGGGCTAAAGGCTTACTCAACCGCTATGCGCCCCTGCACTAGAAATTCAAGTTTCATTCCTACACTTTCATTTCAAGCTTGCTGAATTGATAAACGACTACCACTTGGTGACTATCACTCTTACTTGCGTTCATCGCAAGAATACAATACAGGGGGCTGCCAACCAATGTAGTAGCTATGACACACCCCTATACTACATTGCCGAGTGATATCTTCGCTCCATTCTATCTCAAATAAGCTATCCCAAGACAGCCAGTAGTACCGCTCATGGCTACGACTTCATCGAAATTAGTTTTGGCAAACACGATCTCGCCAAATTAGCCAACAATAAAGCTACTAAAAAATTGAATCATCTTCAATATGTCGTTTCATCATCATCTCCCAATTCGCTCAAATTTACAACAAACAATGGGGACAATTTACTTCCAACACGAAGTCAAGCATAGCCGCATTGCAAACTAATTTCCATGACTATCAAAATCAATGGGAATCGGCTTCGACATGAGCTTCGGCTTCAATGAGAACAATGGCACAACCTCATGAATCGACGCAATGAGACTATCATTTTTCCAAGGAAAAGCCACCCTACAAATTGAATTGAACAGCACGTTCAACATATCAACAAGCACAACCAAGGCATAGCAAACAAAAAAATTCAGCTCGCCAAGGTGGGCATCATGCATTCGCATTTATTAAGTTTGCTCAAAGAACGAATTCAACACCTTGTTGCAAAACGTCCCCGACATTTTGTCGCGATGTTTGGCATCATCCTCCAACAACAAAACTTTGTTCCTCACTGACGAGAGTACCTTTCTCTTCGCTGTCGACATTGCTTAGCCAAGATTGGTGCAAACGAATCCCACAGCCATGGGCGTCGAGTTGCCGTAAAATGCCTTCAACGCTACCTACAAAACAACCTCGCTCCTTACCGATGGGTTCTCTCTCTTCTTCGGTGGCGACGCTTTGTCATGTCTAGATCTTGCAACGAGCATCTTTATACTTCTCTGATTATTGTGGTGGAATGTCGTCGCTTTGATCTCCCTCATTTTGCAACCACCATCTCACCGTCCTCCTTGGGTTTTGGCCACATAGGTGCAAGATTGAAGGTGGGTACAACAAGGCTTCGGAAGATTTGATGAGCTTGAGGGATTTTTAAAAAATAAAATATTTACAAGAACATAATTTCAAGAGTTGGGCAAAAAAGGAGTTTTGAAGCTCTTGGAGAAGTGATTTACGCCAAGAAGCCAAAGAAAGAAGCAAAGTTATAGTGATTACATCACAAGTGGAAAAGGCGTGGGATGCATCTGAAGGTGACAGCCAAAAAAAAAAAAAATGAAAAGCAAATTGATTTAATAGATTCCTAAGCTTATGGCGTGAAATGGTAAAGCTAAAATGATGGAGTCATCTGGAGAAAACCAAGGAAATGAAAAGTGAGGATTTTAAAGACTAGACAAAAAACCAAGCTTTAGATGGCAAAGCTTAAGTGACGTGGTGGGCTTAAAGCCACATACCATCCAATTGAAAGAGATGCTAAAATCACCATGGTGGTCATGAAAGTCATCAAGGAAAAAATTCTAAAGTTACATGTGAGCATGAAAGTCAAGTCTTATGCCTTTTCTTGAGGTGTTTTGAATCATATTACACATAAGGTGCTGCATGTATCAACCAATTGATGTTCTTTAGCGGAACCAATAACCATCAAGTGCTCATGTTTGAGATCACAAAACTCTTACAAGCGAGCTCCTTTGAATCGAGAGTTTTCTATAAGTGGTCTCCGCAAGCCACAATATATCTACAAATGGGCTTCATCGATCCGTACCTTCTCAACAAAAAATGAAGCATTTGGATGGACTAATCCCCAAGCTCGCAAAATTTTCAAGCAATGGGAAACATCAACTACTCACACGTATGCCGCAAGCGCCACACATGCTCGGGGGGCTAATGTTGATACCCGTTTTCGCGACACATTTCGTACAAGCCCGATTCAACTAAGCCCGACTTCTTTGTGGGCTCAATTTATGTATTATATTTTGTTTATTCTTTTAAGCATGGCCCAAGCCCATGCGACATATCGGGGAAATTGAGGAAGTGTGGTTTGGAGGGTATGGGTTGTTTCCTTTCGGACCTTTTGCATGAGCCCAGCCCATGCGTGCTACCAAGTGGGCAAGGGACACTGGTAGCACCTCAGGCTCATGGAGGAGGTCTTGTATCCAAAATTTCCACCCCAAAACAGCTTTTATGCTTTGTGTGACTGTGGCCCAAAGTTTCTGTCCGAACCTTGTTTTTCCTTTAAAAATGGTTGGCTCTCATTGGCCAACTTCAGCTGCTAGCTCTCATCTAGTTAAGCTTCCCAATAGTCTGAAACAACTGAACATGAGGAGCCAATGAGGGTTTAGTCAAGCTTTCCCTTAATGATGATAAAAGCAATCCTTCCTTTTATCCAAACAAAAGCAAACCTGAAAATCACTCATTGTTTAACACCTTAGGGTCCAAAGCCTTTTCTATTGACCAAAAACCAGTTACTTAGAGCACCCCAAACTCAATATAAATTCCACAATCAGATTCAAAATAAGAGAGGATGTTTTACTCTGGGAGCAACACCCCAAGCTCAAGACAAGAGTCTTTCTTCAATTAAAAAACCAACCAGCCACGTTCTACCTAGACAGCTGAAACTTCAGATCAAAAACCCATTCAGCCAGTCAACAATCTCACAAATCCGAACCTTAGGGGTGGAAATATGGGTACATGGGAACCTTCCCTCTCTTCCTCACAACCTCCCTCAATTCCCTCTTCTGTGTGACTGCGGGTCGAAGTTTCAGACCTGTTATGTTTTTTATGGTTTTCTACATTTTTGTTATAAGCATTTTTTATTTCCTCTTGTCAAAGCACCATTAGCCTTTTGTTCATTATACATTTGGAATTTTGGGCTTGATTCTCCACAATAAACACTTCTAAAGAACCCAAGGGGAGATTTGGGTCATTCTCGCATTTTTAGCCCTTGTCGCAAAAACGTCCCCGACAACTTTCACATGAATTCATCATGCATACCCAATGACAGAGTCCATAATTTTTTTTTTTTTTTTTTTTTTGCGTTCGCCCTTTAGTCCCATTTACTAGCTTTCAGTGCCGAAACCAAGGTAGTGAAGCTTTGAAAATCAAGTTGATGGTATAGGTTTTAGGATTTGGTCACTTTTATAAATAATAATGTTAATGCTTGCTTCTCAAAAAAAAAAAATGTTAATGCTTGGTGTGAAGTAGTCTAATTTAATCTGAAATTGACTAACTTCTGTAAGATGGGACCAATTTGGTAATTTACTGAATATTTTTTTTCACTAGTGCAAGGTAGATCATATATGTCGATGAGTAGTTAGAGATTGCAGTGAATTTTGATATAGTGTTCATGCCTGCTGCTTGCCTGTGAAGGCATATGTTATGACTCACATTACTCTCATCTTTCATGTGTTCTGTTAAGGCATCTAAATGAGTATTTAATCGAAAACATCAGTGCTATAGTTTCTTCCTTTTCCTTGAACATGTACTTTTAAATGATGACAGACTCTTCAACCTTCAGGAGGCTGCAATAAAAAAGATGAGGTCTAATAAATCCAAAGAGTTCTTTGCATAAAGGTATTGTGCAAGATCCATCACAATGTGGTGAGTAATTATGATTGACTCTTAGCATGGTGTGAAAGAAAGGCTTGAGTATAATCACTAGTGAAATCTTTATAGGTGAAGCTTTTGGGGTATGCCAGTGAAGAGGATGACCTCTACTTGGTCCAGGGGCGGAACTAAGATTTCATCCTAGAGAGGGCCAAAGGATATCCTAAATCTCTTTATATGAGCAAAATTATGTTGTATCTTATCTATCATTTAATTCCAAACCCTATATATATATAGCACCTTTGAGAACAAAAAAATTATATAGCATTTTGAATAAAAATGAGTTCATAAATTGATGATTGTGATGAAGAGAGAAAAATATAGCTTTGGAAAAAAAAATGCAAATACCAACAACTTGACACGAAAATGACATTTTAATTCAACACTTTCAAAATTACTCAACATTATGTTTTTTTTACCATACATATTGACAAATTATTCTCTATTTTCTTTTTCTTTTTCTTTTTTCCTTTCTTTTTATAACTGAAATTAGTAAATTAATTAAAAAAATTAAACAAAAAGATAATAAAGCGTATTGTTTCCAATTCGCATTTTTTTAGTCAAGAAAATAGAATCGTTAAGAGCATGTTTGATAGATTGTAATAGGCGCTGTAATGTAATAGCTATTCCTATGGTTTAGTTATTCTTTAGTTTAGTTATATTTTTATTACAAGGAATAATCATTCCTTATGAATAGCTATTCTTCAAAATGAGGAATAACTATTTATCTTTAAAAGATTGTATTAGCTATTCCTTAGTAGGAGCAATAATTTCAAAACTTAATATATTTCCAAATAAACAAACTTTTCATATACATCTAACAATTATAAAAATAAAAAACCATAAAAAATAACACATATCTCTCTTAAATTTAAAAATAACAATTTTTAAGGATATATAATTGTATGAGTAAGAAATTTCCTAAAATAAATGTTAAGTTTCATTCTAATATTATAACTCACAACCAAACTAATGAATATATTTAGTTATTACATTGCAACACATTTTATTCCTAGTAATAAAGATTACAATTCTTACTGTAATCCTCATTCAGTATACCAAACGTACCCTAATTATCTCAATCCAAAAATTTCCTTCTCTTTTCAAAAACAATTCAAATAATTTTATATTTTTCATTCCATTAATGCTACTCATTATTGAATAAAGCTAAGAAAACAAATTAATGTTAATAATTTTCCAAGGGTTTCAACTAATTTATGTTAATAAAACAGCAAAGGTTCCCATGTGATGGACTACGAGTTGATATTGTTATTATTCTTGGTGGTGAGATTGCCAAATAGAGAAGATCCAACTTCGTGGTGGTGGCGGCTGAGCCTTGGATGTCTTGGCCATGGAGGTTCTTGGCTATGTGGGTTTTGAGAGAGAGAGAGATGAATTAAACATAGGAATTTAAGTTTAGCATAAATGAACAATAATTCTTATATGTAACAAACTATTGCAAAGTTGTAAAATATTTTTTGTTTGGACACCCAAGTAAAGACGGGTTTTAGTGTTTTCAAGTTCTATAATAGCAATTTGGGAATTTTACAAATCCCAATGCTAATGCTCTAATTATGGCCAGCAAATTGGAACAGTCAAATGAACCCATTTCAAGAAATGGTTGGCCAATACATTGTAAGTGTTGATGGTTCATAGTATTTCAAACTTTATTCTCTTTTTCTCTCGCAGCAACCAAACTAATAAAGTCAGTCACTGTTTTTCTCAGTTAATTTAAAAAAGTTATTGGCCCAAAAATTTTCACTGCACAATGTTCCAAAATTAAGAAAATAAAATAAAAAATGAACAAAATCTGAACACATGCAAAGGCTCTAAATACAGTTACAAGAATTCCTCAAATTTGAAATGCAAGAAAATTCATCACCATAGCCTTAGGAAGCCCTTCTTCTCTTTCTTCATCCTACTTTCAAGAGATGGGAACTCAATAAAATTATAGGCAAGGTCTAGAACAATAGGATTCCGAGGGATTGCTTGGAATGCAGGAGGGAAAACTTCAATGCGCGAAACACCCTTGGCATTTGAATCACCAACTGCAGACTCGTAGCTGTCTAGTTTCTCGAGAAGGTATTTCTCCAACTGAAACAAAAATTCAAATCAAAATGTCACACCTATGTTAGAATATATATGCATGCACATGGTGACATTTCATATAAACGCACAAACCCATATGCTTCTTCGAAAAATAACAATAAGGAAAAGAGAGATCCAGGCAAACGTTACATAGCCATTACACAGAATGTCAATGTCTAACTACTCAAGTATGAATGAATACAAGCTAGAATCAAGAATAATGTTTGGTTCATGTTTTGAGAAGAATTAAAAGTACCTTCTTGTCCGCTCCTGTTAATGACAAATTAGAGACTCTTTTTGAGAGATTCTCTGGAGCCTTCACCTCCTCCATGATCCCTGTTGCATGCTCTATACAACTGTTAGATCTGCACTCGTCACACATCTTCAACTCTTTGATTATCTGCTTATACAAAGAAAATAAATGAAGGCTTTCAAAACCAAATATTTTTGCTTTGCATATGAATTATCGGTAAACAAATCCAAATGCAAAAAAAAAAGAACATCAATATACCAATTTATCATACTAGAAGTACTTATCATATATAAGACAAAAAACATCAAGAATTACTGATCTTAGAAAAGTAGTTATTTAGTAAGATAAGGAGTCGATAAGAATTGGAAGTTTTGGGATAATTTATATATATATATATAAATATATATATATATATATATATATATCTCATTTTTGGTTATATGGAGAGCAAAGGCAGAAAGAAGACAAATGGGCAAGCCATCCCAAAAACATTTGTAGAAAAGACTAAAGAGTGATAGTAAGTTATATAAATGTGGATAACAACATTGAATTTAACAGTTGTGAAGCAATTTCATTCAATTGATGTAAAAAAAAAAAAGGGAAGAAGAAGAAGATAGAAAACCCAAAAATATACACAAACCTGATCATTCTCATTCAAAGTTTGGAATTTCTGTAGGGCGTCCTCAGCAAGAGACCGAGCACGGCAGTATAATGCATAAGCTTCTGCCCTCTTTCCAGCCAAGCTGTAAGATTTTGCCAAGTAGAAGCACCTGCCAAAATGTTGAGAGGCCTATAAATTAAATTTGGGCTGGGAACAACAAAAACCCATTCTAAAAATCAACTAGAACAAGTGTAATCTCAGTTATGTTTTTGGGAACCAGGCCAAGAACCCTGTAGCTCAATTGATTGGCCCCTCTTGGCATTTCTAATTGAGACATCTAGAATTCAAATCCCCACACCCCAATTATTGAATTATCAAAAATATATTTATGAACCCGACACAGCCTTATCATTTTGGAAAGAAATATTTCCAATGAGCTCTAACTAAAATGACACCTCATTCCCTTGCAAGAGCAAGGTGGAGGATGAGATCATGGGTTTAAGACCAATCAAGTTCATCTGAAACTTACTAATCAAAGAAAATAGAAATGCAAATAAATAATGGTTTTAATATCATACAGAATGTTGAGAGGTTAAGAAACAAGTCCATAAGACCAGCATAGTTGAAACGGTGATGCTAATAAGGATGACAGGAAAGAAAAGGTTATGGTAGAACATGGAACCTGTTAAAGCTAAGATTTCAAATATCCATAAACTATAATTTTCCAAAAGGTACTAAAAAAGAAAGACATGGATGTCTTAAGAAAATAAATGAAGAATTGTGATGCAATTGAAGATCAATTTCATCATTTAAAAAGACATAGGGGTGTAATCCTTAAAATACTTGCAGGAGGAGCAATAAACTAAATAAAAAGCATTTCCTAAGACCAGTCAAATAAAAAACTAAGAAGCCAAACCTTTCTGCTCGAAAGGACAAACTTTTAAGTGCACACTCTTCAGAAAATGCCAACTCTTCAGGTTTTCTATCTCTTCCAGAACTGAATAAATCTGAAAGATCAGCTGTATTCTGCAAAATATAACAAAATCATTCACAAAGTTTTCTAATAAAATTTGAGGCTAGCATCTTGCAACTTCAGTAGTACATTTTATTAGAAGAAAGCCAAGTAACAAGCAATTAAATAAAGATAGTTAACCTGTAATAAAAGATCATATAGGGGAACAAGCTCTTCAGGCTTGGTACAACACCGCATAATCAGAATTCGTACAAGGTTCCATGATCAGATGAATCTTGCAAGAATTACTGCAGTTAAATGCATGGAAAAATGAACCAAAATACAGCAAAGTAATTATAAGGCAGGTTGCAGTTCAATAAATCTGGCGAGACTAAACTTATTGGGTGTAGTTGATGTGAGAATCATTCAAGAGATTGTTGGAGCACTGAGACACCTTGCTTCAAGATATATGCTACCCACCTCTGATGAGTTAAAATATTCCTCAAACCAAGGTTTATCACTATGTTCACGATAAACAGACATTTCAGAATATTACAAAGTATGATAGCTACATGGGTGCAAGAGCGTCTAGATATTCAAACTGAGCTTCATCAACTGTTCTAATATAATTTTTTTTCCCCTTTCCCTGAAAATGATTCATGTTTTCAAATTCTCATGCCTATAGCCAAAGCAACTGCCTGGAAGACATTGAAAGAACCCTATTGCATCATGCATGGCTTACTTTCAAGATAATTAAACTCACCTCCAATTTAGCTTTGAAAAGGTCCAGGGCAGGACCTTCCATCTCACCAATCTGCAGAAGCTCAGAGGCTTGTAGATTTGATTCGCCAATTTTGTGTAGGCAGTAACGAATACTAGGCTCTAGCTCCTCAACACGCTCTTGGCACAAAACTTGATTCTCTAGGTCCCCATATTTGCCAAGTTCCTCATAAACAGCCCTGTAAGATTAATAATAAATTAAACATCCACAATATTGTGAAGGGTATAGAGTATAGACCAAACAAGGAACAGCTCAAGGGATTTCTGAGATAAAGTTCCACTCAAAATTAATTTATGCCTAAATCAATTAATTCATTATTATTTTATTTTTGAGGTGAGATTTGATGATCAAATTCATTTCCAACAGCAAAGTATCAAGAGTAAACATCAGTATATTTAAGGAGACAAGCATGCACGTGGCACTTTTGAAATTCATTAATGCTGTGTCCCAGTTCTGATCTTGTTCAAACAACAAGTTCCCTTTCATATAGGAGGCATAAGCCTACATATTGGAAATTGAAACTTAGCAAAATGAAAATGGAAGAAGTTATGTAATACTTGATTAACTAAAAGATAGTTCTCAAAATAGAGTAATCAAAAGAGAAGTATCAAAACATTCACTATCCAAAACAATTAGGCAGCAATTCAATAATCGACAAATGATTCAATGTATTAATGGTAAAAAGTGATACTCAGATGAAACAGCCTGTAGTTTTATACATGAGACACAGATCATTCATACTCCCTTAAGCAAGAAATTTCAAAATCCTGTGAAAACTTGATGATGAAATGATATATATAGACGCACACACCTCAGCTTCTAATCACGTTCTGGAATCTCCCTTGATTGCGCACAACTAAGCAAACAGTGTAGCCCATTTAACTGCTTTCCTCAGCCTACCAATCAAATAGATACGCTGACGCCAATTTGGACCATTCGGAAGCTTCCTCTTCTCCATGGCATGGCTCCAAGCTCTCTCTGCCGTGTAAAGCACAAGATGAAGAAACCTATTTCAAATCCAAGTAACGTAAACTGTTAAAGTCGGAAGCTTTATTAATTTGCAGCAGCTGATCCTAAATAAACACTGTTTTTTTTCATACTAACAATGCAAGCAAACACCTCTTTCTACTACATTTATTTTAAAGACACAATTAACTGTTTGAAATTAGAAAAGAAAGTAATCACCTTTATCCGACCTCATTAATTTACATACAATGCCACTTAAATTTTTATAATTCAGTTCTAAAACTTCAATTTATGTGTGATTTGGATAACAATAACAATAACAAATGGAAAAGATAAGTATTTGAAGCTTGTGAAATATCATATGATAAGGCAAGACAGACCTAACTTCAGTGACAGTTGATTCAGTGATGGTTTTTCGGGTGTATTTACCACAGCCATGAGTGAACTTGAGTGATTTGTACAACCTCCTCAACCGAGCCGTACAATACCTCCTGTAGATCAAAATCACAGAGACAGAGAGTAAATGCAAAGATTAATTGCTCAATGTGTGAAAGCTAATATAGTGACTATTACCGATACATATTCTTCATGCCTACTCAAGAATATAAATACTGTTTTTTTTTTTTTTTTTTTTTTGAGAAAGATGTAAATACTGTTTTGATATAATAAAAATGCAAATATCCTTAAATTATTTTTGGCTAAAATGCAATAGTTATCCCTTTTTTTTATTATGTGAATAGTTATCCTTTATGTTTCACTAGAATTCATTTTGGTCCTCTAATTTTTTTTTTTTTTTCATTCATTTCAGTTATTTAAGTTTAAAGTTTATATAATTCTCAAAAAAAAAAAAAAAAGTTTTAAGTTTATTCAATTAAGTTCTCTCCATCAAATTTTGAAAAATGTTGCATTTAATTTTTCAAAATTTTAATTTTTTCTTCAAATTTTTTTAATTAAAAAAAATTCAATTAATAATTAAAAAATATTTTCCAATTTTTTTTAAAAAAATTAACGTAAATTGACAGATGCCTTAATTAAATAAAATTGAAACTTACACGATTGAAATGAATGAAAACAAAGTTAAATGACTGAAATAAATTCTAGTGAAACTTATAGGGTGAATTTTTTATTTTAGCCTTTTTTATAATATTTTTTATTGTGTGTTATTAAATTTATTTTTTCTTTTGTTGGACTTTGTTTCAATTGTTGCAAAAGCAACTAAATTTGAGTAAGAATTCTATATTTCAAATCAATTGTTTCTGAGAAGAATTAAAAGTACCTTCTTGTTTGCTCCTGTTAATGACAAATTAGAGACTCTTTTTGAGAGATTCTCTGGAGCCTTCACCGCCTCCATGATCCCTGTTGCATGCTCTATACAACTGTTAGATCTGCACTCGTCACACAACATCTTCAACTCTTTGATTATCTGCTTATACAAAGAAAATAAATGAAGGCTTTCAAAACCAAATATTTTTGCTCTGCATATGAATTATCGGTGAACAAATCCAAATGCAAAAAAGAACAAAAAAAGAACATCAATATACCAATTTATCATACTTGAAGTACTTATCATATATAAGACAAAAAACATCAAGAATTACTGATCTTAGAAAAGTAGTTATTTAGTAAGATAAGGAGTCGATAAGAATTGGAAGTTTTGGGGTGATTTTTATATATATATATAATTTTTGGTTATATGGAGAGCAAAGGCAGAAAGAAGACAAATGGGCAAGCCATCCCAAAAACATCAGTGGAAAAGACTAAAGAGTGATAGTAAGTTATATAAATGTGGATAACAACATTGAATATAACAGTTGTGAAGCAATTTCATTCAATTGATGCAAAAAAAGAAAAAGAAAAAAAGAAGATAGAAAACCCAAAAATATACACAAACCTGATCATTCTCATTCAAAGTTTGGAATTTCTGTAGGGCGTCCTCAGCAAGAGACCGAGCACGGCAGTATAATGCATAAGCTTCTGCCCTCTTTCCAGCCAAGCTGTAAGATTTTGCCAAGTAGAAGCACTTGCCAAAATGTTGAGAGACCTATAAATTAAATTTGAGCAGGGAACAACAAAAGCCCATTCTAAAAATCAACTAGAACAAGTGTAATCTCAGTTATGTTTTTGGGAACCAGGCCAAGAACCTTGTAGTTCAATTGATTGGCACATCTTGTTATTTCCAATTGAGACATCTAGGATTCAAATCCTCACACCCTAATTATTGAATTATCAAAAATATATTTGCGAACCCTACACAGCCTTATCATTTTGCAAAGAAATATTTCCAATGAGCTCTAACTAAAATGACACCTCCTTCCCTTGTAAGAGCAAGGTGGAGGATGAGATCATGGGTTTAAGACCCATCAAGTTCATCTGAAACTTACTAAAAAAAGAAAATAGAAATGCAAATGAATAATGGTTTTAATATCATACAGAATGTTGAGAGGTTAAGAAACAAGTCCATAAGACCAGCATAGTTGAAACGGTGATGCTAATAAGGATGACAGGAAAGAAAAGGTTATGGTAGAACATGGAACCTGTTAAAGCTAAGATTTCAAATATCCATAAACTATAATTTTCCAAAAGGTACTAAAAAAGAAAGACATGGATGTCTTAAGAAAATAAATGAAGAATTGTGATGCAATTGAAGATCAATTTCATCATTTAAAAAGACATAGGGGTGTAATCCTTAAAATACTTGCAGGAGGAGCAATAAACTAAATAAAAAGCATTTCCTAAGACCAGTCAAATAAAAAACTAAGAAGCCAAACCTTTCTGCTCGAAAGGACAAACTTTTAAGTGCACACTCTTCAGAAAATGCCAACTCTTCAGGTTTTCTATCTCTTCCAGAACTGACTAAATCGGAAAGATCAGCTGTATTCTGCAAAATATAACAAAATCATTCACAAAGTTTTCTAATAAAATTTGAGGCTAGCATCTTGCAACTTCAGTAGTACATTTTATTAGAAATAAGCCAAGTAACAAGCAATTAAATAAAGATAGTTAACCTGTAATAAAAGATCATATAGGCGAACAAGCTCTTCAGGCTTGGTAACTTTCTCATTTTTGTCATCACGTCGCCTAGTAAGTTTACCCTTTGCAACTGTAACTAACAACTGGTTGCGCTCAATGGTTCTTTGTCCTAAAACAGCACTAACAGCTTTGTCAAGACCATTTAAGTCGTCTTTCACATTTTCAGCATTCCCTGCACTGACCTAGAATATACAGTATACCAGGAAAGCAGTCTAAAAGATACAGTATAGGATTGAACTGTGAGAATGATTTCTTACAATTTTTTTTTTAAAGAGTCATTTTTTAATGAATAATCTAATGAAGTCCTTTTTTCCTCTCCTTTTGAGATGTGAATTTTGGCCCCAAGTGGAGGGGGAATGAAATATTTAAATGACCAACCTTATCATGAGTCATGGTTCCCAACCGTGTTATCACTAAGGGTTAAGTGGACCTTACTTCTAATAGAAATAAAACAATGACATTATGAAGTAACTTTCCATACCAAGTCACTACGAATGCAGCTCCTGGCTTCATGATATGCAGTAAAAATTTTGTCAAAGATGGCCAGTCTTTTCTCTGCTGGCAGTGAATCTGCAGCTGGACCATGTAAATCTTTCTCCAATTCTTGAGCTGAACAAGTTTGTCACATAAAACAAAAGTTGAGACATAAAGCAAAACTTGAGACTTTTGACTATAAAAGTAAACCAAGAAGGGGAGAAAAAAACCAGCAGACACAACCATACTTGAATAAATTTCAGAGGAATTACAAGTGCACTAGTTAAGCAAGAGAAAAAGGTATATTTTCCACAAACGGGATAGTTGCATAAAATATAAACATCGCCAAATATCCAATTGTGGCTGGAAACCATCAGAAGACTTTTAGTGTGGTTTAACTCAAGGGAGAGAAGCAAGACGGAGGACAAGCTGCAACAGTACGTTAATAACAAGAAAACAAGAAAGGGTAGTCTCAGTCGGGATCAGCAACCGCAAGTTTTGCAGATTCAGTATCAACATGAATTACAAATACTCAAAAACAGCAAACTGAATTCTTTAAGGTTGCATTTTTATTGGCACTCTAATCATTGTTTACATCAGAACCTGTTATAGGCTAATTTTTGTAATTGAAGTTGTTAAATTACTGTTTGTCCCAAAAGCTTAACTAATAGAAGCCTACCAAACACCTGACCATACCTTCTCCTAATATAGTGCCCCAAATAAAAACATGCAATACCAAACTCTTTAAAAAACCTATTAGCATGTAATATGCCGAAGACTTGATAGCATAACAAAACCAAACCAAACCTTGTCCAAATCTACTTAAAGACATGATAAATTCCTACACCATAGTTTCCTCAATAAAATCTCTCCAAATGAAATAACTTCTAAACAATCCCATACATTATAATTTTAAAATTGACAACAATTTAACGGCAAGTTTTGCAGGTCTGTTAATATATCTAAGAAACTGACCCATGAGCCTAATAGCAACATTTTTGGCATGCTACTTTTAGTGAAACAATGGTACTGCAGTTTTTTGGTAGACCATCCATTAGAGCACTGAATTCAGCTACTCTCTTCTATATATATATATATATATATATATATAGACTATCCTGTTGAAGATTACCAACTAAATTATCAGTTGCCAGAGAGAGACTAAGAGAGTAAGTATAAACAACTAGTCATAATCTGTTCTACTAAATCAGGAAAAATCCAGATTCACACTGTATGTTTGATGACACCAAGAGAGATGATCATTACAGCTGCATAACATTTTGTTGAACCCAAAGAAATGGTGCAATTCTGAATCATTATCAAAAATAGCTTTTCACTGACCTTTCAAAATGGCAACACGAGTTTTCGCATTAGATATTGGAAACCTATGACCAAGCCAATGAAACTCTGTCATGGACGCAGCTTGTTGAGACCTTGCCTCTGCCATGACAGCCTGAAATCAAGACATTGAAAGACATCAGTACAATAGACAGAAGCTTCCAAAGGATGAAGTGGAAAATTCTCAGTACTTCCAACTTTAACTATAACAAGATAAAACAGATAGTTATTTAATAAAGACTAATACCAATAACTGTTTATCACACAAAGTCAAAATAGCCATAGCCTCACTCAAGTTGCAATAAGGAGGGGTGAGCCCAATCAAAAAGTTGCAATAAGGTGGGGTGGGTTAGGTCATGCTTCAATTCTTGCACAACAAGAAAAATGATAATTATTATACCATCAGATAGAATCAAAACTAGTCTTAAGGTCAACCAGATCATAAGAGATACTAATTTTCCATAAGCAAGAAGGATAATGTCTTTACTTTAAAAACCAGTTCTCTAATAACGTTACAACAGGTGATTTGTTCCCTTCCCTTCTAGGAATAAGCTACTTCGAATTATTAAGCTCACCTTGTGAAACAACTTATTTTTTCTTTATTGAGATAAACAACATAAACCTTTGTAAAACATCTAGAAAAGAGAAAATTATGCACCATGAACTCACGACCTTTATTAAATTTAACAAACACAGGATCACTTCTCACCAGAAAACTGAGGTTGTGAGTGCTTAAAAAAGACCAAGGAAGAAGCTTAGAAAAAAGTCAAATTAGTTTTATGAAAAGGCATGATGGATGAATTAATCAACCAAAAAGCAGAGTTAAGGGTCATAATATTACATTATGGACACCACAAAGCAACAATAACCAATAAATTAAGGGTGGGTACAACACTGCATAATCAGAATTCGTACAAGCTTCCATGATCAGATGAATCTTGCAAGAATTACTGCAGTTGAATGCATGGAAAAATGAACCGAAATACAGCAAAGTAATTATAAGGCAGGTTGCAGTTCAATAAATCTGGCAAGACTAAACTTATTGAGTGTAGTTAATGTAAGAATCATTCAAGAGATTGTTGAAGCACTGAGACACCTTACTTCAAGATATATGCTACCCACCTCTGATGAGTTAAAATATTCCTCAAACCAAGGTTTATCACTACGTTTGAGATAAACAGACATTTCGGAATATTACAGAGTATGATAGCTGCATGGGTGCAAGAGCGTCTAGATATTCAAACTGAGCTTCATCAACTGTTCTAATATAATTTTTCCCCCTTTCCCTGAAAATTCATGTTTTCAAATTCTCGTGCCTATAGCCAAAGCAACTGCCTGGAAGACATTGAAAGAACCCTATTGCATCATGCATGGCTTACTTTCAAGATAATTAAACTCACCTCCAATTTAGCTTTGAAAAGGTCCAGGGCAGGACCTTCCATCTCACCAATCTGCAGAAGCTCAGAGGCTTGTAGATTTGATTCGCCAATTTTGTGTAGGCAGTAACGAATACTAGGAAGGTTGAAGTTTTTCTAGCTCCTTAACACGCTCTCGGCACAAAACTTGATTCTCTAGGTCCCCATATTTGCCAAGTTCCTCATAAACAGCCCTGTAAGATTAATAATAAATTAAACAGCCACAATATCCACCATTGCAACCAGAATGTGAAGGGTACAAAGTATAGACCAAACATGGAACATCTCAAGGGATTTCTGAGATAAAGTTCCACTCAAAATTAATTTATGCCTAAATCAATTGATTCATTATTATTTTATTTTTGAGGTGAAATATGATGATCAAATTCATTTCCAACAGCAAAGTATCAAGAGTAAACATCAGTATATTTAAGGAGACAAGCATGCACCTGGCACTTTTGAAATTCATTAATGCTGTGTCCCAGTTCTGATCTTGTTCAAACAACAAGTTCCCTTTCATATAGGAGGCATAAGCCTACATATTGGAAATTGAAACTTAGCAAAATGAAAATGGAAGAAGTTATGTAATATTTGATTAACTAAAAGATAGTTCTCAAAATAGAGTAATCAAAAGAGAAGTGTCAAAACATTCACCATCCAAAACAATTAGGCAGCAATTCAATAATCGACAAATGATTCAATGTATTAATGGTAAAAAGTGATACACAGATGAAACAGCCTGTAGTTTTATACATGAGACACAGATCATTCACACTGCCTTAAGCATGAAATTTCAAAATCCTATGAAAACTTGATGCTGAAATAATATATATATATATAGAAACACCTCAGCTTCTAACGACGTTCTGGAATCTCCCTTGATTGCGCACAACTGAGCAAACAGTGTAGCCCATTTAACTGCTTTCCTCCGCCTACCAATCAAATAGATACGCTGACGCGAATTTGGACCGTCTGGAAGCTGCCTTTTCTCCATGGCATGGCTCCAAGCTCTCTCTGCCGTGTAAAGCACAAGATGAAGAAACCTATTTCAAATCCAAGTAACGTAAACTGTTAAAGTCGGAAGCTTTATTAATTTACAGCAGCATATCCTAAATAAACACTGTTTTTTTCATACTAACAATGCAAGCAAACACCTCTTTCTACTACATTGATTTTAAAGACACAATTAACTATTTGAAATTAGCAAAGAAAGTAATCAGCTTTATCCGACCCCATTAATTTACATACAATGCCACTTAAATTTTTATAATTCAGTTCTAAAACTTAAATTTATGTGTGATTTGGATAACAATAACAATAACAAATGGAAAAGATAAGCATTTGAAGCTTGTGAAATTTCATATGATAAGGCAAGACAGACCTAACTTCAGTGACAGTTGATTCAGTGATGGCTTTTCGGGTGTATTTACCGCGGCCATGAGTGAACTTGAGTGATTTGTACAACCTCCTCAACCGAGCAGTACAATACCTCCTGTAGATCAAAATCACAGAGACAGAGAGTAAAATGCAAAGATTAATTGCTCAATGTGTGAAAGCCAACTCAAGAATGTAAATACTGCTTGTTTTTTTTTTTTTTTTTTAGAAAGATGTAAATACTGTTTTGATATAATAAAAATACAAATATCCTTAAATTATTTTTGGCTAAAATGCAATAGTTATCCTTTATTTATTTATTTTTTTTTTTTGAGAATCAATAGTTATCCTTTATGTTTCACTAGAATTCCTTTGTATCCTCTAATTTTTTTTTTTTTTTTCCCCATTCATTTCAGTTATTTAAGTTTAAAGTTTATATAATTCTCAACAAAAAAAAAAAGTTTCAAGTTTATTCAAGTAAGTTCTCTCCATCAAATTTTGATAAATGTTGCATTTAATTTTTCAAATTTTTAATTTTTTCTTCAAATTTTTTTAATTAAAAAAATTCAATTAATGGTTGAAAAATATTTTCAAATTTTTTTTTAAATTAACGTAAATTGACGGATGCCTTAATTGAATAAACTTGAAACTTATACGATTGAAATGAACGAAAACAAAATTAGATGACTGAAATAAATTCTAATAAAACTTAGAGGGTGAATTTTTCATTTTAGCTTTTTTTATAATATTTTTTATTGTGTGTTATTAAATTTATTTTTTCTTTTGTTGGACTTTGTTTCAATTGTTGCAAAAGCAACTAAATTTGAGCAAGAATTCTATATTTCAAATCAATTGTTTCTCATATAAATCTTAGAAAAATGGCATCAAAAGTTTATTATACTTTTTTTTTTTTGGAGAAAAAAGTTCATTATACTTAATAACTAATCCATCACTTAAAATAATTAATATAACAAAATAAATGAATTTATCCTATTAGTTATCTTTTTAATTACATAGAATAAAGACTATAATGTTGGTTCCACACACACACACATATATATAATGGAAATCTAAATGATTAAGATTAATTTTAGTGAATTCACAAATATTTTAATTTTAGATGGCTTGTATGTCAATTGTTGTCAAAACAACTAAATATAAGGAAGAATTTCATATTATTATTATTATTCCAAATAAAAATTGTTTCTTATATATTAATTAAAAAATAATCATATAAATTCATTTAATATAAATAATTAATGCATAATTATAGATTATTAATATATGCATTTACTTTACTGTCTAATTCAACGAACTAATACCTTAATATAGGTGCAAATTTTGTTGAGCTAAAAGCCTAAATATATAAAGAGAATCTTAAGAAATATACCATATAACAAAATCTCACATAACTTCTCTATTATATATATATATATATATATATAAAGTTTGGCCAAAAAGAAGGGTACATAATAAGCTGCCATAGAAGAATCGAAACAAATTTTGTCTGGCTTGGGCTAGTGTAGCTCACTCACTAGCCTAAAAGTACAAACCACATACATAAGTCTTATTATACTCAATCTCTAACCTATTTAACCTACAGCAATGCAATGCAACAATAGTGCATGCTTTATATAGGTTGAACATCTCTAACGTTGATTAAAGGGTAATATATATCTTTTGCTGTGATCATCTTAAGTAAAAAAACTAAAAATACCAAATCAAAGTTTATTTTTGTATACATGTTTTGAGGGTGTAATAGGTCACGGGTTTGAGTCTAGGAATGAGTTTAAAAAAAAAAAAAAAAATTACAGAATAAGGTTGCCTTCCAACCACCCCTCCCAGACCACACAAAAGTGAGAACTAGTTTTTTGTGATCTTTGACCTTTTAACCATGTTTTGAAGGCAGAAAACAAATCAAAGGGACATACCTCCCATAGCAACAAAAAGAGGATCATAATGCCCTCCTCCAAAATTTTCTAAGGAACTTGCAAAAGCAACGTCCACATCATGCCCCTCTGGAAGTCCTTCTCTGAAAATTAAAGAAAGTTAAAAGCACATAAGATGGTTTAAAAAGAGGAAAATTTACAATCAATTTCCTTGTGTTTGGTCCTATCGAAATTTAGTCCACAAATTTTCCATTGTTACATTTAACCCCCTAAAGTTTTGAATAAATTAAATCATAAGAGTTCCATCCAAAGTATCCTTAAACGATTTCATTTTAATCCAATTGAAAAAGCTTATGAAAAATGTAAAATCATTTAATTTGGACAAAATCTTAACAATTTCAGCAAATGTAGCAATTGAAAATTTGTGGATTAAATTGTGATCGAGCCAAACCACAATTATGGAATATATAACGTATGTATGTATGAGCTTATGTATATTTTCGACATCCTTTGTAAAACTTAGCACATTTTATCCTCAATGATTCTGTATTTTCTTCCAAGCCTTGTAACTGCATTATACCAAAACAATAATTTTTAATCAAATGCTAATTAAGGACAAACTCACAATGCTGAATGTGTTTGATATGGTTAATGCTAATTGAATAAAAAATCATGGTTGATTAATATTAGTGCATAGATTAACAACAATAATGATTTAGTAATTAGTATATTAAAATTTGAACAAGAAAAAAAAAAAAAAAAAAACCCTGTTGGCGAAACATAGGAGAATTGTCGAGTTTTGAGAAATGCATTTTGGAAAATCTGTGGTTGCTAATCTCTTAATCTCTTTTTGAGTTTTGTAGGGAAATGAATTTCAGATAATGTATTCGTTTTCGAATCAAGAATGAAAGAGAAAGAGAGAAACAAATTTTCTCGGCGTTTAGTTTGGGAAGAATAAGATTAAAATTAATTTAAGTTAATAAAATGATAATAATGATGATTAGTTTATGGACTTATGGTTAATAATAAAAGGAGATGGAGGAGATGCGTATTTGGAGGAGGCTGTATTTGCTGTTTTTAACTCTTTAAACGAGTGTTTTTTTTTTTTTTTTTTTTTTGTCTGTTACAAAACTTTTAAACTAAATAGTAGCGACATTTCATCCCTATCCACTCGCTCCATTTCTCTTACCTGCCTTTTTTTCTCTCTCTCCTCGCTAACTCTCTCTCTTAATTCAATAATTAACTCACACACGCTACTAAAAACGCGACCTATAGCCATGTTTTTTTAGCCACGCTATTAAAAAATGTGGCTACAAAAAATTAGAAATTAAAAATTAAATTTTGCTGTTTGTACAGATAGCAAAATTTGATTTGATTTGATTTTTTTTTAATTTACTAATTGGATATGAGGTTTGAACTCTAGATGTTCATGTTGCAAAAACTAAGAAGTACCAACTAGAGTTATAAGACTCTTGACAATTCTTTAAGAATTATATCTTAATTATTTAGTAATATTTTATCGTTTATTACCACCTAAGTTAGGGTGTGCATCAAATCCATCAACCCGATGAAACGGACTCAACCAGACGTTTTGGGTTGGTTTTGGTGGGTTAGATTGGGTTGAAATTTTATTTGGAATATAAATTAAGCATATTATATAAAAATGTAATAATTTATTGAAAATTTTGTTTAATAATTGATGGAAGCCAAATTTTTTACAAGGTATAAAATATTTTTACACAATCCATTGACCCATGCAGGTTGGGTTTGGTTGATTTCTACATGTGTAATGGGTTGGGCTGTGAATTTTTCAACTCGACAAAGTTAGGTAGGGTTGAAAAAATTCTCCAACTTGACCCATATGCACACACACCCTCAATAAACCTATAACAAAGACTATATCAGTCACACACTCTTTCTTTGAACAAAACTTAGTTACAATTATTGTACCTTAATTTTCTCAATTAAATTCAAAATTAAACTACAAATTACATCCTTAAAGTTTATGGTAATTATGATTTTTTGCCCATTTTTATTTAAAAATTAGATTTTGATCCCTAATGCTAACTTGATTAAAGCACTTCCATCCATTTAGAATCTCCTAAGCGAACAAAGTGTGACTCCTAAATTATTGAAGGTTCTCACTTATCTTTTGGGGATTCATAATATTTGAAAACTTTTCATTTTATAAAAATCAAATTGTGTACAAGATACAAACTATCATGTTATTTAAAATTTTTAAATAAAGTGCCAATTTATATAACTTTGAATATGTAAAAGATCCATTTTCATATCTTATACTTATATTTAAAAATTGAAAAATTGAAAAATGCCAAGGCTAGTTCAAATCTTACTAAAAAGAAAATGTAATTAATGAATATTGAAATTACTCTTTTTATTTATTTATTTATTTTTGTAATTGGGGACACATTTGTAAGTTTTAAATGTTCAAATTTGTAATATTTCTAACAAAACTCTCTCATAAATTACACATGATATTGTGCCACTTTGATAAAATGACAATGACATGTGGCCCTAGAGATAGTCACAAGAAAGAAAGAAAACCATAAGAACATGAATGTGAATTGCTATTCCCCAAGGCTGCAAGACTGCCCACTTTGAAGGGGATAAGGAGATGCCAAAGTTGTTATTGACTTTATTAACATTTTCGACTTACACCTTGGCTTGGATTTTCATTTGGTTGTAATTGATATCGGACCTCTTCTTTGCAAGTTTATTGTTGTATCATTTTCCTTTAGCCTCGTATCCTTTAATGGGTTAGATCATAATTTCTTGTTGAGGATCTCAATCCATCAACTCTATCATTTCTTGGGCTCTTGTAGATGCTAACGGGTATGTTGCCCTATTTTTTATTTATATATGAAATAAAAATCCTACTCTAACCCAGTATATATGTCAATACATGTATGAAGCTCTTTTTTAAATACTTGAACTTTGGCTTTGTTAATAAAAATATCATTATTTACCCAAAAAAAAAAAATGGATAAGAAGAGATGGTAAACCAAAGGAGAATCCGAAGCTGGGCTTATTTTGTTTTTTCCTAGTGAACAAAATGGGCCAAGTCCTGAGGTAAACGGGCTTGGATAGTTGGGCCGAACCATATCCTGCCCACAAAGAAAGCTTGGTTGCTTATTATTATGGTTCATAGCGGGGCCCCTTGGTTAGCCACTGCCACTGCCACTGGCCCACTGGATACAAACTACAACGCAGCATTTCCATGGTAAAGGCTAAAAGCAACTCCATTCTGCCAACTGGGAATTGTGTACTTCAACACTCACTGTAACCTTGAGAGTTGAAAGATAAAGGAAGAAGATGAAAGGTTAAGGTTCTCTTCTTTTATTTCTATTTTGAATTGCAACAGACATTGGTCTTTTGTCTTGGAAAAAACTTTCTGGGTTCTTTTTCATTCATTATGTTTCAGTTAAGGTTTTTGTTCTTACTTATTTTATTTATTTATTTCTTGTGTTCCCTTTTGGTTGGTGGGAGAATGGTGGTAAAGTAGAAGGAAAATGTGAGTAACTGGTGGGACATAATATATATCATGTTAACTTAGCTCATTCTGTGATTATGATGTATCATAAAGTATGTGATGGAGCTATATATGCTATTTCATGAATGAAAATGTGTACTTGATTATTATATCTTTAGAAAGTTACATTTTTTTTTTTTTTTTTTTTGGTTATGGTATTTTGCTTGAATGGGTTGAGGATTGTTGTTATGGGTATGTAAATAGAGACTTTGAATTGTGTGTCTAATCTATAATTTTTTTTTTTTGATGGGACTGATCTATAAAATTAGTTTATGATATTGTTTCACATACAATGTTCGTGAAAATGCCTATCTAAAACAAGTATTGTATTATGAACCAGTGTTTATTCAGTTTTCTGTTTCAGTGGCCTCATATGTCAAATCTGCTAATCCATAATTGAAATTTTATTTTGCTAATTTCCTCATAAAGCATGGTTACTCTTGTATAGTTTAGCGTGGAAAAAGTAGCTAGAAATTAATGGTTTTGACTGAATGCTTCTCATATCAACTTAGAGCATTCAGCTTTTGGTTTTAATCTCTGGGTGCTGGTCACCATACAAAAACATGAGTTGAGGTTAACTGAATGATACAAATATGGGCAGTGGATACACACACACACACACACACAGAGGAAGCCTTTGTTGTGGGTTTGCTGAGAGGCAATCTTAGGTGGTTTTATTTTAAATTTTGTGTTAAATTTCTTAGAGCCTAGTGGGTTGGAATATTTTTGTAGCTTTTATAAGTTTGCAATAATGCATTTGTTTTGGTAATGTCTCTGTTAGAGTGATTCTTATTGTAATCATTTTATAATTATCTGTCATGATAGAGGTTTTACAAAGATGATTCTTCTTGTACACATGTAAACAATGATGATGTTTCCCTTAGGCTACTCATGAACAATGATGTTTTTGTTGGTAAATATTGCCTTAAGAACCTCTTCCAACTCTTGCTAGTGATAATTTTCCACATTGTAAGTTATACATTTTCCTCATTGTTGATGTCAATTTCATCTGTCGCTTTGATTGCAGTTTCGATACTTGGCTGATTTGGAATCACTAAATTTGGGATCATTTGGGGTTGGTTACTGAAGTTGAGGATATTTAAAGGATGCCAAACATGAACGAAAATAGAGTGAAGGCTCTTCTAGAACAGCAAAATGCTGAACAAAAAATTATTAGTAGTAATGACTATACTGGTGCCAGGTTTAACTTACTCAAGGCACAACGGCTTTTTCCAGCAATTGATAACATTAACTCAATGATGGCTGTCTGTGACATGCTATCTGCTTCATATATGACGGTTCCTGGTTATGGAATTGATTACTACTGGGTTCTTCAGCTTACACCTTATTCTACAATGGATGCTATTAAATCTCGTTACCAATGTCTCCTCACATTGTTGCAACCTATCAAGAAAACATTTCCTGGCACTGAATTGGCTATGAAACTTGTAGCAGATGCATTCTCCATTCTATCTGACCATGAGAAACGTTCTGCATATGATTTGAAAAGAAAAGCTTTTTGGGGGGATAATCAATCTTTTAATAAAAGAGAATTATCCTGTCAAAATATTGCAAGTACGGAAGCAATGATCAATGCTCAAAACTCTTCTGTGTGTCAGAGTGGTTTTTCAAGCCAAAGTTTGGGTGGAAGCTGTAGAAAAACTATGATATTTTCAGAAGACATTGGAACTTTGGGATTCAAACTTCAAAATTCTCTTGATGTTGAGCAGCAACATGATAGAATTATTTGTCAACAATCATCCAGTAAGGTTTCTGAGGATTTGAATTCTAGAGGGAACATTAGAGGGGACACAGATTTGTCTATAGACGATATAAATTTGTCAACATCACAGCCCATCAGTATGGAGGAGAATTTTTCTTGTTCTTCAAAACCTTTGGCGCAGAAAAGGCCTTGTCAGGACTACTATATCTTTGAGAATGACAGAAAACCTGAGCATTTCAAGGTAGGTCAGATCTGGGGTGCTCAATATAGAGCAAATCTACCTCATACTTTTCGGTATGCTCGAGTTGCTTGCAAATCAGCACGATCAGTTCTTGTTACATGGTTAAAGCCAATCCCTATTAGTGTTGGTGAGAGAAGATGGTGTGACGCTGGCTTACCTGTTGCTTGTGGGTCATTTGATTTGAATCCAGAGATGAATGATGGAGAGAGCTGGCCAATGGTCTCATCCTACAAATGCTCATGGATTCGTGGCGTCACGGATGAACAATTTGAAAATTTCCCCAAAAGAGGTGAGATTTGGGCACTGTATAAGGATTGGAACCTTCATGAATGGGCCCATGATCTTAGTTTTGTAAAAGGATGTAAATTTGAGTTAGTTGAAATTCTCTCAGATTTTTCAAAATATTTAGGTGCAGATGGTGCATGTTTGGTGAAAGTAGATGGTTTTAGAAGCATCTTTGAGAGACAAAAAATTGGAGGGAGTCCTGTCACTTTCCATATCTCCCCGGATAATCTGTATATATTCTCTCATAATATCCCGGCATATAGGTTTAAGGGTGGAGAAATTGATAAAGTTGTTCATGGGATGTTTGAGCTTGATCAATTGGCCTTGCCTGATAGTATGTTTCAGGAGATTATTGACTCCCAAAAGGCACCAAAGAATGGGAATGCTAGTAGTTTTCCTAGCTCTATTCCATTGGGAGGACTTCCTTCCCCAAAATCATCTCCACAAGACAAACTTTTGAAGCCTAGTTGGTCATTAAATGATTTTGCCACAAGTCAGGTATGGGCTGTGAACAGTGGAAAAGATTTTTTGCCACGGCAGTACACCAGAATAGATGATATAATTTCTGAGAGCCAAGTATGTGTGACTTTCCTAGAACCTCTACCCATTCTTGACCATGAGATTGACTGGAAGAAAGAAAACCTACCCATAGTTTGTGGGAAATTTAAGGTTAGTGGAGCTAGTGTCAACCTTGAAATGTCACAATTCTCCAATAATGTTAATTGCCAAAAAAGTACTGTTGAGCCAATCTACGATATTTACCCGCTAAAAGGTGAGATTTGGGTTATGTACAAGAATTGGAATAGAAAATGGAAGCATTCTGATTATGAAAATTACCAATGTTAGGTTGTCGAAATTGTGTCAGACTTACGCGAAAGGGATGAGATAACAATTGCTAGGCTAGAGGAGGTGAAGGGTTGCCTGACTTTCTTCCATAGGCTACAAATTGATGGGTTTGATGTCACTCATCCAGTTTCCCAATCAAAGATGCTTGGTTTCTCTCATCGAATTCTTGCTTTTAGAGTTAATGGAATTGGCAAATATGACATTCCAGAAAGCTCTTGGCACTTGGAACCAAATGCTTTATCTCCCAAACGAAGAATATGATGCCAAGAGAAACCTCATGGTGTTGCACCATATAATACTGAACATGAGTTCTGACCATATGTGTATTCTCTACCTCTTGTGTTCAGTTTAGTGTAGTCTCTGTTGATAAAGGATTAAACTAGAAACAGTGTCACTCATTAAAGAATGTGGTACATATTTTTATTTTGAAATAGGTTATTCTAGGTAGGCAGATTTCCCTGTGATGTATAGAACTATGAATTATAAACCAACACAAATGTCAGGACAACATGAATGCCAAAGAGATGTGTTTCAAGGCTTTGCTTATGCACTCAACCTATGAATAATTCTTAATTTCTATTACAACCAAATCCCAGATGACACTTGTCAAGTTTCCAAGCTCCACCAGCACATATGCAACCCAGATCACAACTTTGTTTTAAGAGGCATGAATACTTGAACAGATACACATTGTAATGGAATGCTCATTTGGGATTATTGTGTGCATGTGTGTATATATATATTTACACAAGTATTTGCCCACTAACCCACTCAGTCCCAACCAAGCTGAATTGGAGTTATAAAATGCTTTGAAATTGTTTTCTCAAAAAGAAAAAAAAAAAAAAAATTGCTTTGAAATTGTTACACCCTTTTAATAACCTAATAATTGTTAAGGAATTAAAAAAGAGGAAATAAAGTGTTTTGAATTTTTATAATTAAATCTAATTAATGGTCAAATGTTTTATTGTTATAATCATTCTGTGGTTAGTTGGCAATGACACTGCTATCAATTCATTAATCAAGTTTCCTCAAAAAAAAAAAAAAAAAATCATTAATTTAGAAAATTCCAAACGACTGGCAAACTTTGTAGCTTTATAGAGAAACCTGGAATTAACTTTTCTTTCCTTAAAACAAGAGAGAAAAAAAAGAAAAAAGAGAGAGAAGGTTTTGCAGGAATATCTCCAAAATTTTCACAATCCACATGAGAAGTTAAGAACCAAAGCTATCCAGGGAAAATCCGAAGTTCGGTTTATTTTGTTTTTCCTAGTGAACAAAATGGGCCAATTCTTGAGGTGTATGGGCTTGAATAGTAGTTGGGCTGAACCATATCCTCCTACCCCACAAAGAAAGCTTGGTTGCTTTTTGTTATGGTTAACCACTGCCACTGCCACTGCCACTGGGTACAATACAACACAAGTGTACAACAACACCATTTCCATTGTTCAAGACTGAAGGCTATGCAGCTCTATTCTGCCAACTGGGAACTGTTTACTACTGCACTCACTGTAACCTTACCTTCAGCTCTATTCTCTTCTTTTATTTCTATTTGAATTGCAACAGACATTGGTCTTTTATCTTGGAAAAAAAAACTTTCTGGGTTCTTTTTCATTGAGTTTCAGTTAAGGTCTTTGTTCTATATTTTGTTTATTTCTTGTATTCCCTTTTGGTTGGTGGTAGAATGATGGTAAAGTAGAAGGAAAATGTGAGTTACTAGTGGGACAAGATATTTATCATGTTAGCTGACTCTGTGACTATTATGTATCATAAAGTATGTGATGGAACTATATATGCTATTTCATGAATGAAAATGTGTACTAGTGTTTATACAATTACTGCTTTAGTGGCCTCAAAAGTCAAATCTGCTAATTCCTTATAAATCATGGTTACTCTTGTGTAGTTTAACATGGACAATGTAGCTGCAAATTAATGGTTTTGGCTAAATGCTTCTCAAATCAGCTTAGAGCATTCAGATTAATCTCTAGATACTGATCACTATACAAAAACTTGAATTGAAGTTACCTGATGGCAGCAACTATGGGAAGTGAACTATGGTCTAGTGCGTGATATTGAGCCTATTCTTGATGCGATTGAGCTTAGTGTTGTACCTTTCCTTGATAGTCTGTTGTGCTGGCGACATTCTGCCGTCAAAGAAAATTTGATTTCTTACAGTCATAGTGACTCAATTACCATTACTTTCCAGGACATGGCGTCTCTTGGTTTGCCACTGGATACTACTGCGGTATTTCCATAGTACACAACCAAATCAACTCCATCCTGCCAGCTGGGTACTGTGTAATTCCGCATTCACTGTAACCTTGGTCTTTTATCATTTTTTTTTTAGTAAGTAACAGCGGTCTTTCATCATACTAATCAGAAAAAAAGAAGAAATTGGTCTTTTATCATGGGAAAAATTTCTGGGTTCTTTTTCATTGTGTTTCAGTTTAGGGTAATTGTTCTCAGATGAAGTATTAGAGTGGAAAACAATATATATATATAAGAATCGATACCAAAAATTCATTGGATAATCTATAAGCTTTGTGCCAGCACACTCTTTTTTATTTGTCTAGGTGTTAGGGTTCCTCAAATTGTTCATCCAATATAGAGCTCCTTCTTACTCTTAGACTAGCCTTTTGATTTTTGTACTTTTGCTTTCATTGTCCCTTTGTGTTCATCATCATGAACTAAATGATTTTATTATTTTTGCTCAATATAACCACACTTATTACCTATCCAAAAAAAAAAAAAAAAATGATATCATCGTCCATTTAGATAATGAAGATCGGATTCTAGGTTATGTTTCAAGAAGGATTAGGGATCCCTTGTGAAGAGGATTAAGTTGGCCCTTGCAAACAGCTTGATGCACTGGCTGCATAATTGAAGAAGAAAGATTCACTAAAATCAAGTGGTTTCTTTGTGCTAAGAATGGATACTTGGTGTTTTCCAGAATTTTGACTTGGGAATACCTTTGACCGATTTTTATTTTATTTCTTGTGTTCCCTTTTGGTTGGTGGGAGAATGGTGGTAAGTTTTTGGGTCCTTTTTCATTGCATTTCAGTTTAAGGACCTTTGTGTTGAAGTTGGTCTTACTAGAAAGCCTTTTATTGTGGGATTTCTGATAGGCAATTTTGGGTGGTTTTAAATTTTAAATTTTGAGTTGAATTTCTTACAGTCTGGTGGGGTTGAAATTTTTTGTATGGTTTTGTAAACTTGCAATAATTCTTTTTTTTTTTTGTAATGCCTCTGTTAGGGTGTTTCTCCACAGCACGTAACTATATTGCTGGACCCAAATTAAGATTTGAGTAATCATTTTAAAAATTATCAGTCATGATATAGAGGTTTTGCAAAGATGATTCTTATCATACACATGGAAACAATGATGACGTTTCCCATAGGCTGCCCAAAAACAATGATGTTTAAATTTGTTTGCTTTATGTTGGTAAATATTTCCTTAAGAACCTCTTCCAATTCTTGTGAGTGACAATTTTCCACAATTTAAGTTACATATTTTCCTCATTGTTGATGCCAATCCCACCTATCACTTTGATCTCTTAATCTCTTCAAAGCTCGTGGTCAGCCTCTGAAGCTTTGAATCCTTAACAACCTTAGTTCCTTCATAGGTTGTCTGGACAATGGTCCATGCTTCCTTTGCAGTTTCAGTAAAGGATATTTTCTTGAACTCCTCATTCGTGACCGCACTGAATAAAGCATTCAATACTCTGCTGTTGAAATTAGCCGCCTTGATCTTAGCATCATCTCAATCGGCCAGCGCTTCCTTTGGCTTGGTCCAGCCTATCTCCACAGCTTGCCACACTTTTTCATCTAATGACTGCAAGAAAGTTCTCATGCGTACTTTCCAGTATGCATAGTTAGTGCCATTAAATAAAGGAGGTATAATAAGAATGTATTGACCCATTATGATGAATTAACCAATTAATTAGCCAAGTTAATTAATTAATCTGATTAACATGCAATAAGGGTGGTAGCACAAACAATTACCAACTAAGTTAATATGCAGCGAAAAATAAAGTTAACACGATAATTTGTTTACGAATGGGGAAAACCTCCAAGGCAAAAATCCCCACGAATGATTTTAAGGTCACCACTCTTAAAAATCCACTATTATCACAACAAACAGTTACAAGTAAAGAAATCTCAGTACCTTATACCAACCTACAGTTGAACCCTTACTCCAATACCCAATTGGACTTATTCTGTTGTGACAATCTCTCCTTTTAATGCACGACTTCCAGTACGTGACTAACCAATCAATGCCCGGATCTAAGTACGTGACTAACCACCAACTTCAGAAGGATGTTGGCCGTAAAGTTCTTCAGTTCATCAACACGATAAAGATCATGAAACTCCTTGGTTACAAAACTCTACGGCATACAAACGCAGCAACTTCTTGAAGATAAAGATGAATTAGGGCATATGTCTCTGGTTACAATATGCTTGTGAAAAACCTTTGCATCAAGTTGCACTCACTTGCATCAACTGTGACGGCTTTAAAATAATCCTTATATATGTTTAGGGTTGTAAGAAAAAAAAATCCTAAACATGTATTCACGGATTGAAGTGAAATCAAATCTGAAAATCTAATTTTCTTAAATCTCGATAGATAAAGTATCTATCAAGCAGTTGTCAATGATCGAGCAAAAGCTACCTTTTAAACCTCGATAGATGCTATCTGTCAAGTTAGCTGTCGAGTTTTAAAATCCAGCACTTTTTCACTTGATTCTTGGACAGACTTACTGTAAGTCTGTAAATGAACCAAGCAGATCCTGAACAACTCAGGCTCTGCTCGATAAAAAACTTGTTCAGGTTTGTTTGTTTATAAATAAGCCAAGCTTGAATCTTAGTTTTAAGCTCATTTAATAAACAAGCTGAGTCCAAGTAAAAAAATTTGTTCGCGAACAAGCTCGTGAGCTATTAGGCTTGATACACAACAATTCAAGCATAGACTCATTTATAAGTTTATATGTGTTAGCTAAATATACTCATTGCATATATCTTAATAATGACATGGCCAACATGAGACCACTACCTATATTACCTTAATTTTTTCCTTCCCTTTAAACTGATCAAGAACCACTTTAAACTATAGTTACATTTAAAAATAAATAAATAATTAAGTAGGCCACATATGATCCTTCCCTATCAATCATCTAAAGTAAAGTTATGAAACATGTTAGTATTTTCTCATTCATAGTAATTAAAAACATGCATTTTTCTAGTCCTTCACCATCTAACATGAATGTAAAAATTGGATTTTGAACAATTGCTGAAGCTGTAGATAAGGAATGATGAATGAATGAATTTAATTATGTAAATTATTAATTTGAATAATAGCTCTAATTATAAGTAAGACTAGATGCATGATAAAATGAGTATACTATTTTCTTTTTCTTTTTTCTTAATTTTGAAGATTTAAGCATTTAATAATTTAATTTTTTTAGATCTCAAGCTTAAAAACTTGACCTGAGCTTGAGTTTGAGCTTGATATTAAGCTTGAGTTTGGCTTGACTAATTAATTGAGTTTGGCTTGACTAATTAATTGAGTTTGGCTTGACTAATTAATCAAGCCAAGCTCAAGATTTTTGACTCTCCCACAAGTTCAAGCTCAAACACTATTTTTAGGCTTGTCATAAGCTCGAGCTTTTGATTTTTCCTGACGAGCCAAGCTTGAACATGCACTACTCGAGAAAGCTCAGCTCGTTTACAGCCCTAGACTTACATGGCTTTAACACTTGAATTTGAAACCTTGTTCTTTGAAGTATTAAACACATCCTAGATTTACCCAATTACAATTAAAGTGCGTTTTGTCAAAAGATTAGTCAATTCTATATTGGCATGTTCCTAACATGATTCACATATGTCCTAACAAAATAAATCATCAAAAACTTAATAAACAAAAAAAGAAAGGGTAAACTCAAGTGTATATCCAAAAGAAATTGGATTTTAATTGTTGTCTAATTTTGTATCACATGTCCTATTTAAGTTTTTTTAATTTTTGTTCTAGGTGAGTTAATGAGGTGCATAAGACGAATGATCTAATATAAATAAATCATTAAAAACTCAATAAGCAAAAAAGGAAAAAAAAAAAAGAAAAAAAAAAAAGAAAGAGTAAACTCATGTATATATCCAAAAGAAATTAAAATAAAAAATAAGAGAGAGAGAGAGAGAGAGAGAGTATAATTTGAACCCATATATGTGTGTAATTGTAATTTTTTTTAATTATACCATACATATGCACGGGTTATACTTATCTTATACACTAGTTTGATGTAATAGGAGACAATGGAATTTGACATTGTATACACTAGGGTTTGTTCTTGATGTTGTGAGATCACTGTAGGTACTAAAACGTAGCAACTCTAGTCTGATTAGCTGGAAAGTCATGTTCTTTAAGCGTGAAAAGTCTAGAAGGTGACTAAAAGGGAAAACTTTTATGTTTCCATAATATTTAGGAGAGAAAATTGTTAGCCTCTCATCCAATACAAAGGAAAAAATGTCCAATTTTCCTAACTGTGACTTATTCTCCCAAGTATACACATAACATATGATTATATTGTTTTGTTCTTTAAACTGCTAAAGTTGTTTTTTACTCTAACAAAATTTCTTCCCTTGCGCACTGAAGTTAAATTCAATATTAATATGTCGTGGAAAGTGCAATCCATGTCAAGTCAAAACAAGTTAGGCTGATTACCCAAAAAAAAAAAAAGGTGTTAGACCCTGGCCATGATCTTTGCTAATCAAAATTTGTGCTAAGATTTCAACATTCATTTGATGAAAGGAGACATCGGAAATTCTTACCGTCTACACTGGATTTGTTTTTTGACCTAGTGAAATCCCTCTAGTTGGTTACTAGAAAGTCATGTACTTAATGTGTGAAGAGGTGAAGCAATTATTAACCAAATTTGTGATTATTATCAAGAATTCCTTTTACTATTTTGTGTGTTTCATGAGAGGGAAGAAGGAGACAAGACAGAGAAAGGAAGAAGATGAAAAAATATATATATATATATATATATATATCTATATTATATTTTACTTATTTTTTTTTTAGTTATCATGAGTCATTTTACTTATATTTTTTCCAGTCATTGAGCTGAAGAAATTATCAATATGATAACTTCACTTGTCCTATGGATTAAAAAATTAAATTGAAACAACCGGAGTATGTGTGAAAGTGACCCTAAGTTGGAGGGTCTTTTGCATTTTGTCATAACATAAAACATGGTTAAAACATTTGACAATATTTTTTGTTCTTTTTAAGCCAACAATTTTTTTGGTAAACTCAAGCCAACAATTTGTACTCTTGGCTTGCTGGTAATTTTCCTACAGCAAAACAGATTTGTATGAAAACGATTTAGATCAGTCACGATGCCAAAGGAATAAAGAAAAGTAAAAGAGATTGATTTTTTGAACTTAAATCTTCATTATAAGTTGTAGAAAAGATTGGAAAAGAAAAATAAATTAATATACCAATAAATCTAAATATCTTCATCATTGATTATTACTACTACATAATACATATAAACTTAAAATTTGATCCACAATAGAGCATACACTAAATTAAAAATCTGAAAATTTTATTCGAAATCCAAATAACATTTATAAATCCAAGAAAAGCTAAAAACTTTTAAATTCTTGTGCGAGCATAATATTTTCTTTTGATAATTTCTGAAGAAAAATTAAAATATGTGTCATTTGAACAGAAACTATCAGACCCATATACCTATAATTAAACACAAACCATGCACACAAACAAAATGGAGCTCTATAGAGGTTTTTTTTTTTTTTTTGGTTGAAAATTTCATTAATCCAGTTGAGTAAAATAACATCAAATTGGAACTACCAAAGTTTGCCTGAAAGTGACCCATAGTTGAGAGAAGATATTCGGTCAAAGAAGCAGTGTCCAAGTCGTTGTGCTTGTTATTAATTTGTTATTAATTTTAGTGAAGTTATTCAAAAAAAAAAAAAAAAATGGTTGAAAACAATTTACTTTAATTATTATTATTATTATTATTTTGGGTAAAATTCATCCCATCAATAGCATAATTAACTAAATTCAATTAGTCAATTAGGAAGAAAATATCAAATAAAATACTAATGGTTGTGCATGTGTTTTTTACTTGGAGAAACTTAGGACTAATTGTACACCGCCTTTCCCAATACACTCAACTCTCTTGGGGTATTCCCTAGCGGTTTTAAAGATTATTGACCTGTGATGCAAACAATGAAGAAATGCAAAATTATACCTAAAAAATTATAAAACTTATAAAAATAAAAACAAAATGGAGCTCTATAGAGGTTTTTTTTTTTTAAATGAAGTGGAGCTCTATGAGTTGAAGCATCTCTAATTCAGTACATTCACATGCTGACATACACTGATATCTACACACAGAAGGTAATGCTTTTTGCCACTAAGTCATGCGTGAAAACACATTAACAGCTATTGTTACTGTTCAATCAAACATCACAACAACATATTGGTAACTGACTCAAAGCAACGGACTGCAACAAATTGGTAATTAACTCTGCAACTGTCTTGAAACATGAATGGGCACAGCAGTGAGCATGAGTTTGTGCCTTTGTGGTTGAAATAAATGAAACATTGAAATGAGAGGCCTTTATCAAATATGCCAACGAGTTGATCATTGCTACAAACTAATTTAGACTCCAGATCTTTACACACAACTCGTTCGCAAAAAAAAAAAAAAAAAAAAAAAAAAAATTGGTTGACAAGTCAAAAACTTAACAAGCAAACCTTGACCAGAAATGGAACAGATGGTGTTGGTGTCAAAATTCGTAAACTTTTGTCTTGTGACAGTGAAATTCTGTCACAAATTCAAAATAAAGATGGATCAAAAAGACTTGCTTCTATGTTGGTTCTATGCTAGCATGCATATAGGAATTCAAGAAAGATGAAATTAACAAGTCTTACTTATTAAAAAAATAATAATAAAAAATAAATAAAAAATAAAAACAACCTAAAATAATTGTTAAGTTATTGTTGACAGGGAATCCCTCTTCTTTCTTTTTTCTCCTTATTTTCATTTACAACTTATTTTGTGTTGGTCTTCATGTATTTTTCATTTTTGGTTTTTTAGGTTTTGAAAGCAAGGCATTAGGATAAGATGTACCCTAGGTATCTTGTAGAAGAAAAAACAAATAAGATGAACCATCGGGGTTGCTTGACTGACTGCTAGTGAACACAGGCGGCTCCTTTGATGATGACCATAGAGGTGGTTGGCAACTAATACCAATTACATATGTTCATCAATTAAATCAGTCATGAGGTTCTCTTTAATTAAGAACTGCATACCTTCATCCAACAAATCTTGCATCCTTAGTTTTAGATAAGAATCAAAATTTTAGATAGCAGTCAGCAAATTGTATCTCCTCAAATCCACACAATTTATCTTCCAATTCGTACCTTATATATATTGAAACTGTCTTAAAATTACTCTGGCTCTTCAAAAACGTCATAGAAAATCTCTTCAACAGCCAATGTCACCTCCTTTCTGCTTCAAGAGTTCCTTGATCTCTGCAATGTCCTGTGCAAAAGAGCTGAAGATGATTCTGCACACCAGAGCCCCCTAGACCAAATTTGACCAATATAATTACCATTCCACCTAATTATATTGCACAGGAATTCTTACAAAAAAATTAAGTAAAGCAAACTGAGTCCCATCCTTTGCCAATCGAACAAGACAATCAAGTATGCCTACATGATTCAAATAGCTTTCGTATGTGTTAAATCTGTACAACCAGGGTAATCTTCACTTGCTCCATATTTAGAGATAACCAAAGGATTCACCGGAGATAGAGGAAGGTGAAAGAAAAAGGTAAACAATAATATTCTAAAAACGTAAAATTTACATAAAAACATACAGTTAGACAACCTTATCAATCAGTTATGAGGAGAGAAGAATCAGCTTTTATTCGAAGCAATATGCAATAGGATATACCTTGTGCTGAAGCATTTTGGTCTAGATGAGCAAAGAAATCTGCAATGTGAGAAGAGCGATCAGCATCTTGAAGAAAATATTATTAAAATGAGCAGGCAATAATCTATCATAGAGAAAACTTAACTAATTATGTCAGAATTATCATGCCATTAATGTTAAATAAAATGCAGCTATAAGAAATGATATTTTAATCCTTCAATTCCTAGAATGCAATTGTGGCATGTGATATACTAAATCATATGCAAGTACTAATAGAACAAAATCCATTTTCGGTTCTGTAGTATCTTGATCAAGGAGCTCTGCATTAAAGATAGTCCCAGGATTGAGAATGAAATTGAAATGTCTCCAAAAAACAATAAGTTCTAGTTTTAGTATTTTTTTTTTTTTTTTTGGGTTCAAATTTATTAAACATTTAACTTCTCATGAAGAGCTGGATGAATCATGAACGCATCTATACGAAGTTAGAAATAGCACCAATTAAGAACAAAATGCAGGAAAGTTGTTAAGGTTATCTGGAAATACACACTGATATCCACATGATTCCACTGACAAAGAGTAAATCATATCACATTGAATGTGCTAAAAGGTCAAGAAATGGGTAAAAGAGAAATCTATCAAGAAGTCCTTTTAGCCAAACCCAGGAAATCGCAATTAGAAGCTTTATTGATTTGATAGTTAGAAATCCAATACATCTGTCAGGGGATTCAGGTAGGCAGAAAAATTTAACTTTGTAAGAGAATGTACAGAAATCAAAACAGCTAGAAATTTAGAATGAACCGATACAATAAAGTTTTTAGGTATGAATAATTTTAGGTGAACACTTTTCTTAACAGGGGAAAAAAAGACAAAAATTTACCTATAGCCTCTGATGGAGTATAAGTGGGACGTCGGCTAGCACACCATTAACAGAGAAGTTGCCATTGTCAATGTAATTCAAGAACTGAGTTACTGGATCATAACTGTAACTGACGGTAAGTGGAACATCATTTGCAAAATCTTCTAGCTCTTCTTCATGACCTAGTAAATAATCAGTTTCATCTACATGCCATAAGTAAGCCTTGAGAACAAGATTTACAGAGGCAAATGTCTTGAGAAATTTAAGATTCTTTAAGAGAGACCATAAGTCTGGTTGGTTGAAGGCTCAGTCTCATCTTGTCCTAGGAACTGAAAGACCAGTTCTGCCATTTTGAATTAAATCATGCAGTAATTCTTCTTAGGAAAGCAACCTCTGGTGGTGAAATATAATTAACAATTACACTTTTAGATACAGAAATTATAAAGCTTCTCATATTCAAATTGTGTTGAGCGAAGAATTGATCATTCTGCACAAGTATAAGAACAACAGGGTGGGTCAAATGATAACTGTGCAAATAGATCCTACATGTTTAGAGAAACATCTTACCAATGATAAGAAGAAAGAAGATCCAATCAAAAATTTAAGAAGGAATTGTGATCTTTTATTTACCTGAATGTTCAACCAAAAACCTGGTGGCGTGAACATTGAAGCCACATTTTTAATAGTGAGAATTTGGAATGCATTGCCATCAAACTTATTAGTTCAAGAGAAAACTCCTTACTGGAAGAAATACAGAAATTATCATTAATTGTTAATGCAAAATATTATATGAATTATATCCTGTTGATGTTTGATATAAATAAAAGGGATAATCTGAATTGGTACTTGTGGCCATGGCACTAAAATTGTGGACACATCTAGGTATGCTTCCAAATAGCTTATTATGTGAAAGGTCCAAGATTTGGAGTGATGTTAGAGAACAGAGTTATTTTGGGATGTAACCCTGAAAATTATTTGAGCGAAGGTTAAGAATCACTAAGCTTGAAAGTCTATGTCCTATCCAAGAAGGTATGCTTCCAACAAAATCATTCTTAGCAATATCAATGGTCACCAACTCTTTACAAATTTTTTTTTTTTATGTTTATTTTTTTCAGTTGACTATTTTTTAACATGCCAAACAGATTTGAAACAAAAATCTTTAATAAATCATTGCAAACAACATTAGAATCCCAACAAAACACCACAGAGAATTAAATTTACCCCACAAATTCTACGTTACCTAATTGGTTAAATCACCAATTCAACAAAATCCTATTTCACCTAGACCCAAATCCCTCTGCAGCAAACCTAATTTTATCAACATATACATATACATCTAGGTACCCACCCAAATAGATACAGACACGCATATACAAGATTACAGTTCAGATTCTTCTAATGTGCAGTAACTTCATGAAAGGGAAACAAATCTCAAAGAAAAAAGTATAGAGAGTTGAGAATCGTTTATCTCAATGTATCACAAAATATGAACTTTTGCAATTGATAAATCCAGTATGTTAAAAGCTGTCTGTTACATTTAAAGCAACTCACAATAAAGAGCTGGGAGTCATAAAAAAAGATTTGTCACAGTTAAACACAAGCTCCTAACCAAGCCTGTTACTTGCAAGTTGCAACACTATGTGTCACCAATATGTTACTAAGACTTAAAAGAATAATGCAACATAATTAAGAAAATAGACAACTCAATTTCCATACCTTTCAACTAAATCAAGAGTATCAATGTCTGGAGGTAATATAAGAGACTTGGATGTCAAAGGAAGAAAACCTCTTGGTGCAACGCCTCTATCAAACCATGAAGCCCAAAGATACACACTGAATAAGCCAAGCAACTGTACATACCAACCTATGTAGAGACACAGAATTCAAAATTACAAAACAATAACATGTATTTATTAATTCACTTTTTAAAGTTCAGTTAGATTTTGGGATGTCGTACCTGACCAGCATGGAAGGACATGACACACAATCCCTTCAATTCTTCATGGTGATAAAAGCTGCTTTGATCATTTTAGAAATCCCCATAAGATTCACATCCACCATGAACCTCACCTCATCCAATCTCTCTCTCTCAAATTTTCTTCAATTTCAAATATTTCTCTCTGATTGGACTCTATGCCTTCCATGAGTGTGATCTAAGAGGTTTAGTCACAAGACATGGAACTACATAGAAATTTTCTAAGCAAAAAACTATAGCATACCAGCACACTGTGTCATATCACCTATTTCCCGATGAACATCAAAGGTTGAATTTTTCACCAAGGACAAAGTAGACTTTTGAGATGCACTCCTCTATAGCCTATGCTTCCTTCTTAGATACTAGTTGCAAGGAATCCACCAAATAGCCTTCAATTTGTAACAAAAAGCATTTTTAGTTTGCCCAGATATGCGGAAATATGTTGTCTTTTTTATTGAGACTTTACAAAGTGATCACCAAGAGACTAAAGAAAAAATGGGCATCATTGCAAGGTATTGAATATTACTTTTAACAAATCAATTACTTTTATGAACTAAAATGTAATTTTACACCATTAATCTATAGGAATAATAAAACTACAACTTGGATTTTCGTTGATGTTCAGAAGAAGAAACATCATATTCATAAATTTTAATGGAGTGAATTTAGCAAGAAATACAAGAATTAATCATCTTGATTAATATGATTACATGATGTTTGGACTAAATATTAAGAATCTTACAACATTTACTTACAATGCTTTTTTTTTTGATAAGTAACATTTACTTACAATGCTACCAAGTTTATGCCACTAAACCCCTAAGCTTGTACCCTAGGTGATCCAGGAATTGAAAGTACAAAAATCTCCACTGCTTGTTCAACAATAAAGGACCCAATACAACCCAAAAACCAACAACAAATCCAAGTGCCATGCTCACATAAAACCAATCCACATCAACTCCACTAAAAGCCTTGGATTCTTTCTTTTCAATGTTAGGTTGTACATCCTTTATAGTACAATTATCAATAAGTGGAGGTCCACAAAGTTTGTTTCCAAAAAAATTGGATGCATTGAGACTTTGTAGCTGAGTGCTTGACGGGATTCTCCCAATCAAATTGTTGTTTGACAAGTTCAACAGACTTAAAAATGTCAAACTTGACATACTTTGAGGAATTTGACCAGAAAGTTCGTTGCTTGAGAAATCAATAGACTCCACTGATCCCAAATCACCTATTTTCTCAGGAATTCTTCCAATCAAGATATTAAATGACAAATTCAATGATTGTAATCCTTTGAGATGAGTCACTTCTTCAGGGATCTCACCTGATAAATTGTTGTTGGAAAGGTCAATAATTTTTACCAATTGAAGAGTGGTGGAATACTCAAGATCTTTTCCCTTAATCACAACCGATTGACTTTCATAAGGCGTAGAATCATATCCTGTTGAATTTTGATATAAAGAAAAGGGATAATCTGAATTTTCACTTGTGGCCATGGCATAAAAATTGTGGACACATCTAGGTATGCATCCAGATAGCTTATTATGTGAAAGGTCCAAGATTTGGAGTGAAGTTAGGGAACAAAGTTCTTCCGGGATGTAACCTTGAAAATTATTTGAGTGAAGGTTAAGAATCACCAAGCTTGAAAGTCTATTTCCTATCCATGAAGGTATGCTTCCAACAAAATCATTCTTAGCAACATCAATGGTCACCAACTGTTTACAATTTTTCAAAGAGGAGGGTAATTTTCTAGAGAATCTATTGTTGTCTAGGTGCAAATATGAAAGATGAACCAAAGATCCAATGGAGGTTGGAATACTACCAGTGAAATTGTTTTTTCCCAAATTTAAGGCATACAAGCTTTGCCACATCATCCAACAATTACTTAATTTCCCTGATAAAAGATTTTTTCCAAGATTGAGAAATTCCATCTTTTTGGGCTCATTCATCTTGTAACACAAAAAGTGAGAAATAGATCCGGATAGTGAATTGTTAGAAAGATCAAGAAAGGTCACATTAGAGGATATACAAGGTAATGGACCTGTGAAGTTATTTGAACTCATATCAATTATTGAAGGATTGGACAAAATCATTGGGATATGTGGAATCTCTCCATAGATCTGATTATGAGAGATATTTAGATAAGTAAGCTGAGAAGTCAAGTTCCAAAAGGAAGGAGGAACTGCATCTAAAATCCTTGTGTTGGATATGCACAAGGTCAAAAGTTGCCTTTGTGGACAGAGCCACAAAGGAAATTTCGGCCCTAAATTCCATGATTCCAAATCTAAATGGTTGAGTTGAAAAGGAGGGGTCCAATTGTCACTTACTTCTAAAGTCAGTGGGTTCTGAGATGCAACAAGTGTTTTCAATCTCATTGAATTGGCAAAATGGACTTTAGATACTACACCCTCCAATATATTTGAATCGATATTTAGATACTCTAATTTGGATAGCTGTCCAAAACATTGAGGGAGAGTTCTATTAATTTGATTAGTCTCAAGGTTCAAGGATCTCAAAGACGAAAGATTTCCTATAGACCATAGAATTGGACCTGAAATTAAATTATACCCTAAAGAAAGACTGACCAGATTTTTAAATTGCCCAAGTTCAGCAGTTAACTGCCCAGACAGTTGAGCATTAGACAAATCTAAGATCTCTAGTCCATTTGAAGCACAAACTAATAGACTTTCTAAGAGTTCAGATATCTTTTGATTCCATTTGTTATATGAAAATCCAATTTCTCTTAAGTTGCAAAGATTACCCAAAGATCTTGGTACCTTTCCATTAAGTTCATTGCCGGAGAAGTCTATTCTAATGACAGATGTTAGGTTTCCAATGGCACTAAAGATTGTACCTTGAAAATTGTTGGAGCCAAGGTTGAGGAATTCAAGATGAATAAAACTGTACAACCAATTGGGAATTGAAGAGTTGAAATAGTTGTAAGATAGATCGAGGTGCCTAAGTGAAGTCAAGTTCTGGAGATGAACAGGGATTGGACCTTGAAACTGATTCCAAGATAGATCAAGAGAAACCAGATTATGAAGGCCAAAGGCCCAAAATGAAAGATCAAGGGTGGTGAGAGATGAGAAGTTAATACTACTGGGTATCGGTGGTGGGACAAAACCAGGAAGGTCGCAAAATGACAATCGCAACTCTAACAAGGAAGGGAGCTTGTTTATCTCCTGTAGCCAACCAGAGGCTTTGCTAAGGTTTGCAGAACTCAAATCAAGGTGTTGTAGTAAAGGAAGACCAGAGAGCCATTGAAGGTTCTTGATATATAAATAATTATCTCCAAGATTGAGATATTGCAAATTAGAGAGATTCCCAAGTTGATGAGGAATCAATCCCACAAATCCCGCAACGGAGAGACTAAGATATCTTAAGCTCCCCATTGAACCGAGGAATTTGGGAATTTGAATACCACCAAAATTATTGTAACTGAGGTCCAAGTAAATCAAATGCTTCAAATCAAGCAGAGAAGGATTTATCTTACCACCAAATCTGGACCTCGAACAAGCTTCATATTGAGCTTCCCATTGGAAATCATCATAACCGGTCATCTTAGGAAGAAAGGTTCTGAGATGGAGTTGGAGGACATGACCGGTGCGGTTGTCGCAGACAACACCAACCCAGTGACAGCAATCCACGTCAGATGCAGCAGCCCAAGAGGCAAGGCGGTTAGAAGGATCTGTAAGGTGTTGGTTGAAGTTGAGAAGGGCGTGTCGCTCGCTTTCAATGCAACGAACCTCAGAGTTAGAGTGGGCAGTGCAGAAGTTTGGAGGATGAATAGTGAGCAAACAAAGGAGAAGGGTTAAAGTAGCTGCTATTATTATTCTCATCATCGTGCTTTTATAAAAATAATAATAAAACTTATTTATGATTTTGTTATGTTTGGTGCCAATGGCATAGTACTTATTTATAGGATGCGAACCCATCCATCTATCCATTTTATTGTACTGTGCTCGAAGAGTTTGTTTGATACTTTCAATTTCAACCACATATTAGGGATTGACTGACTGAGTAAGTCTTATAAATGGAACCCTCTATTTGTAGGCCCTTAGGTTCATTTGGATACATCTGGATTTTCTATCTTTATGAAGGTGCAATGCATTTTACACGGTAACATTGAATATACTCTAGTTTTTTCTCCATCTGATAATATATTGTGGAAATTGTCATCCAAATTAATTGAAAATGTGTGATGCTCAGGCACAAAATATTTCCTAATCAAAACTAGCCAACAGAAATCAACAAGACAATAGAATTTCCTATCACATACAGTGGGTTTGTTTGATATTGTGAAATTTCTTTATCTAGCCATTGAAAAGTCATATGCTTTACTAGTAAAGAGTTGAAATGATTATTAACCAAAATTGTGATTATTTTAGGACCAAAATTGAGATTATCAAGAGTACATTTTATGAGCGTGTCATGGATATGAGCCAATTTTTTGATATTAGGTAGTAATGGCCTCTTGTCCTAAATTCATTTAAGGCACAATTTGTGGTTTACTTAATTTCAACATTCCCTCGAAAATGAAGTTTATATATCTCCAAAAAATAAAAATAAAAAATAATTTTTTTTTAAAGGATTGCATAATTTTTTGATGTTAGGCGAAATGATGTGGTGTCCTAGTTATTCTATTTATTAGCTATTTTAGTGGTCTTATTCACAATTGACAACATTGTTTATTTGAAATTCATGCCAAAAATATATATGATGAAACTTCTAGTTGGAAAAGAAATTGATATCTTGAATTTCAAATATTCATTATAAGTTGTAGAGAACATTGGAAAAGAAAAATAAATTCATATGAAAATAAATCTAAGCTATTGTTATGCTACTTGTCGTGTACATTGTTTCACTGCAAACTAAATTAAGCATCATTTAGACTATTTATTAGTTACGGACTTTACCACATGTTGTTTGGTGATAGGCTGTTAGAGTTGGCGGGAATTTTTGTTTGTTGACTTGAGCTTAATCGGTTTTTAATGCTTTAAATTTATACCACGCGTTAGGGATTTGGCTTAAAGCATTGACTTTGTGAGTCTTGTATATGCGACAATTTTGTGGGACATTAATAGGTTCATTTTTGGATACATATATCAATTTTCATTTTTTGAGAGATTATTACAATATGCTGCTAATCCCGCAACTCGAACTCTTTCCCCCTTATATCCCCAAATACTTTGTGCATGGGGAGGTGCCAATTCAGGTACAAGCACTTTTCTAACTTGAGAAAAGTGCACTACAACTTATTTTACATGGAGCTTTGATTTGTCATCATCATTCATTACTTTATCAAAAAAAAATTTCAAATATTCAAGGATCATTAATATAGAATATGTCCCACTTTGATTTTAACTTTTTGTTTGTTGACTTGAGCTTAATCGGTTTTTAATGCTTTAAATTTATACCACGCGTTAGGGATTTGGCTTAAAGCATTGACTTTGTGAGTCTTGTATATGCGACAATTTTGTGGGACATTAATAGGTTCATTTTTGGATACATATATCAATTTTCATTTTTTGAGAGATTATTACAATATGCTGCTAACCCTGCAGCTCGAACCCTTTTCCTCCTAAACTCCCAAGCACTTTGTGCATGGGGAGGTGCCAATTCAGCTACAAGCACTTTTCTAACTTGAGAAAAGTGTGCTACAACTTATTTTACACAGAGCTTTGATTTGTCATCATCATTCATTACTTTATCAAAAAAAATTTCAAATATTCTAGGATCATTAATATAGAATATGTCCCACTTTGATTTTAACTTTTTTTTTGTTGTCTTGAGCTTGATCGGTTTTTAATGCTTTAAATTTGTACCACGCATTAGGGATTTGGCGTAAAGCATTGACTCGGTGAGTCTTGTAAATGCAACAATTTTCTAGGACATTAATAGGTTCATTTTTGGATACATATATCAATTTTCTTTTTTTGAGAAACAATTACAATATGCTGCTAACCCCGCAGTTCGAACCCTTTCTCCCCTAGACCCCCAAGCAATTTGTGCATGGGGAGGTGTCAATTCAGCTACAAGCACTTTTCTAACTTGAGAAAAGTGCACTGCATCTTATTTTACACGGAGCTTTGATTTGTTGTCATCATTCATTACTTTATCAAAAAAAATTTCAAATATTCAAGGATCATTAATATAGAATATGTCCCACTTTGATTTTAACTTTAAGTGGCCGTGTATTTTTTTACTCAAAAAAAAAAAAAGTGACAGTATTTGTTATAGTGATTTTTTATTTTTTAAAGTGATACTACTTCGATGGATAGAACATTAATAATAATAATAATAATAATAATAATAATAATATAGGGTTTAGCTGGATTTTACTTTGAAATATTGTGGAAAAAGGGACAAAAGTTTTAATGAGATCATTATGCAAATACAGTTTATTGGAATTACAAAAAAAAAAAAAGTTTGGTTAATGGATGCCCTTGGAATTATAAAAAAACTTTTATCTTTTATTTTTATTGTTTTCTCTAAAAATGCAAAAATGATAGGTGAATCCCTTCATGACTATCTCTGATATTTCAAACATGAGATGAAACAAACAATCAAGCCAATGTTCATTTTTAAGTTGATATCATGAGATACTTTATAGGCGGGGAAGGGATCTCAAAGTGCCACACATTAAACTACTTGATGAATTAACACAACAGATCCCTATTATTATTAATCAATCAACCACTAATCAAAATAAGCTACTAGACACATAAGTTATACGTTACAACTTAGTTGATTTGTTGAATGAAATCATAGCATTTTAAGACTTTCCAAAATATTAAAAAATATGTGAACAAACTTATCAAGAAATTGCTTTCTCAAGATGGTTTAGTTCCATATGGCGCCACAGAAAAACTCAGAATTTGAGATTTCAATTTTACTTCCTTGTGAGTTGTGACTACTCATTTAAAATGTTAGTTTTTAGTATTGGCTCCATGATGATAAATTTCCATATATTTTGGGTTTTATTTGTACTGTAATTCTAGGCAACAAAGGCTAGAGTTGAAGCTGCAAAAGGAGTGCCACTCATAAGCAGAACAGAACCACCATTGGCAATTTTGTATATATATGTGTACTAATTTTAGCAATTTTGTTTTATAAAATTATATTTTGTTTCCCTTAAACAATATCATTGATTTTTTTAAGAGTAATGCTATACTCACAAACTTTTTTACAACATTTTTACTAACTGTTTTGGTAGCAAATTCATATTGGTTAGCATATGGGCCCATCACTCACCATTATTTTATTTGCCAGTAACCATTTATCATATCAGTAATTTATATATATATATATATATATATAATAAAATAAAATAAAAACTTGTAGCTTTAGCATTTTCCTCATTTTAGTGACCAAAAAAAAAATTATTGATCTAAAATCTAAAACAAAATATACAAGCCCCAAAAATAGCTCAACAACAAAAATTACCAATGGTAAAACTTAAAAAAAAAAAAGCTCAATTAACCAATTTTATAAAAAAATAAACAACCCTGCCCTTTAAAAAATTATAAACAAAAATAATTTTGTTCTTACCCACCAAAAACAAAAAACTTAGCAGCTAAGTAGTAGCAAAGTCAGAGATTAAAACCACCACAAAATCAACTAAATGGTAGCCTCATTGGCAGTGGCAACAAGCAAGGTCCTCCAATTTCCATTAGAAAAAGAGGGTTGCAGAATAAAGCATCAAACTTTGTCAATGGTGATATCATTTATAATATACAGGTAGTGCGTGCTTACCAAAAAGAATATGCCTAGAAATAGGCTTTGCATTTTAATTATGAATCAAATTCATTTTAAGGTCAGATGAAGCAGTGTCCACTGTCCAAGTTGTTATGCTTTTTACTAATTTTAGAAAGGTTACTCAAAAAAATGAAGCATTGCCCTAATCAACTGATTGAATTTAGTTGAATACGATATTATTATATCCAAATGAAACGTTAAAATAAGTAGCATTGGAAATTTCATCAATATTGCACATAGGTAGAATAAGGTAACAAACTAGAGTGTCATGGGTAGAATGTATTAAAAGCTAAAAAGAAAGTCTTGTTAGTGTTTCTATCTTGGAAGTCTTCCTCGTGCTTGGCACAATTTTCTTAGAAAAGATCTCACTAGGAACAAATTTCTTTCCAAGCACACCAAGGTTGAATATATTCTAGTTTTTTCTCCATTTGATAATATATTGTGAAAATTATCATTCCAATTAATTGAAAATGAGTGATGCTCTGGCACAAAATCTTTCTCAATCAATACTAGTGTGCAACCAAAAGTTTAGGAATATGCAAGTGTCAAAATCTAAATTATTTTGACACACATTGATTTTATTGTTAGTGTTTGTATCTGGGAAGTCATCTAGGTGCACTAATGTTGAATATACTCTAGTTCATTTGGATGCATTTCAATTTTCTATTTTCTAATTTGACCAATTGTGCATTGTATTTTAGACTGAACTTTGATTGGCCATCATCATTTATCATTCATTACGGGTATCAAAATTAAAAAAATTAAAAAATTCAAAGGATCATTGAAATGGAATAGGTCTGACTCTGACTTTAAGTTGCCAGGTATTACTATAGTTTTTTATTTTTTATTTAATTGAAGGTTCTACTTGGAACCATAGAACATATATATAATAGCGAAAATTATATAAAAATAGTGGGTTTCAGTTAGTTTAACTAATAAAGTCTCTTATTATCAAGTAAGAAATTTGGAATTCGAATTTCAAACCCCACGTACATAAAAAAACTTTTTTTTTTTTTTTTGAGAATCAAATATGTGGGGCCCGTGGGCCTGGAAGTCTCGGCCCACCTTTAGGCTGGCCTAAGGCCCATGCCGAGGAGTGATGGTTGTCCCAGGTAGTTGTCTCGGGGCTTTTAGCCCTCTGGGCCCACGCCGAGGACGCCCCCTTCCTCGGCATACCTGTCCTAATCCCAGGTGGGGGACAAGCCCAGTATAGGTGGTCACATCCACACTTAATGCATCTACCTAACTCCCCTGGCAGTATTAATGCTGAGAGGACTCCTGAACAGCGGAACCTTGGGTGCTGCGACCCACAGTAAGGTGGGGAGCGTGGCTGATGGGACAGGTCCTTAAGCAGTGGTCTGGATGATTGACAGTTGGAAGGCTAGGATCGACCGAAGGAGATATATAATGCAAGGTGCCCTTCAGAATGAGGGGCTCCTCGGCCGTCCGAGGAGCAACCCCAAGCCAAGAAGAACGGGGCAAAGCCCCCTCGAAGGAAGAACGCTTCCGGAGAACCGGTGGCAAGCCTGTTAGCGCCAAACCCTTCGTCCCACTTTCTAAAGAAATGTATTGTTGGGGGATCTACGACAAAATGAGCCCCTACAATTGGCGCCGTCTGTGGGGAGGGTTAGTGCGCTGGCCGGTGCAACCGGCGATCGTTCTAAGCGGTCACTTCGCAGAAAGTAAAAAAAAAAAAAAAAAAAAGAATCGCAGTAAAAAGAAGACTCAACAGCAAATAAAAAGAGAAGTTTTTTTTATTAGTTCATGAAAAGAAGATTACAAAATACAATCAGAGGCTCAGGCAGGCTTGTTTTACAAGCTTTATTACAAGCTAATCCTACAATCGGAGGCTCAGGCGGTCCGATTCTACAACTAGCTAGAGGGAGGGGGAAGTGTCAACCCGTGCTTTTATTGGCATCAAGAGAATGGGAGAACTTGACAATAAAAGCGGGGAAGGGGGCTGAGGCTGGCTCGCTTCAAGGCGGAAGCTTGAACAAAGCGAGGAGCAGATGCAGGGGCACCGGAATGTCCTCCCCCGTGATGTTTCCTTGATGCTCTCCAATCCTCCCGAGCGCTGGCCGTTGGAGACGGTAACACTCAGGCGCCAGCCATGATATGAGTTCGCGTGTCTCCTCCACCGGAGGTGCGCTCCGGGGAGAGACGTTAGGTACTTCAACAACGTCCCACCTGGCCACCGCATACGGCACTGCCAGTGTTACGCCCAGACTCTGCCGCGCCGGAAGCCCAGTGGGGGCTGCGGCCACAGCGGCCCTCAACCCCATATCTCCCAACTTTGGTCACAATCCTGGCGGTGGTGTTAAAGGGGCTCAGAGGGGCGGAATGACGTATTTCGGGTTGTGGTGGAAGGTCCATGGAATGAGGAGAAACATTCCCCCCAGAACGCCTTATATAGAGGGCGAAAACTGGTGGGAGTTGAGCCGTGCAGAATTCGAAGGAAGGATTGTCAAACGGAATTAATTCTCACCCAATTCCAAGGGGATTGCCAACCGCCGGATTCGTGTTAATTCACGAGGGCATTAATGAAAACGCGTCTCGCTCACCGAAACGTCAAGCGCGGGGCACGAAAGGCCAAGCGACGCCTCGAAAACTGAAAGATGGGGAACACGAACTGGAGGCGAGGTCAACGTCACGTGTGAGGCCACAATCCAACCTGAGAAGAATAGCTCCCAGCAAATGATCCGGGGACATCATTACACTAAAAGCAAAACTCTCGGATCCGAGGACGAGCTCCTACTAAAGAACATTGGACAGAACCAAGGAACTGCATGGTCCTCGGACTCAGTCCTATGGGGAAACTGACTGCTTCAGAAGAGCTAAGCACTAGACAGAACCAAGGTATTGCATGGTCCAAAGACTCAAACCTATGGGGAAACTAGCTGCTTAGCTGACCACTTCTCTTGAAGGCAGCAACTGTACCTAGGTCTTGCATGGTCCTCGGACCTAAGCCTACGGGGAGCTAGCCACTATATCTTGAAGGCAGCAACTGTACCTAGGTCTTGCATGGTCCTCGGACCCAAGCCTACGGGGAGCTAGCCACTATATCTTGAAGGCAGCAACTGTACCTAGGGCTTGCATGGTCCTCGGACCCAAGCCTACGGGGAGCTAGCCACTATATCTTGAAGGCAGCAACTGTACCTAGGCCTTGCATGGTCCTCGGACCCAAGCCTACGGGGAGCTAGCCACTATATCTTGAAGGCAGCAACTGTACCTAGGTCTTGCATGGTCCTCGGACCCAAGCCTACGGGGAGCTAGCCACTATATCTTGAAGGCAGCAACTGTACCTAGGCCTTGCATGGTCCTTGGACCCAAGCCTACGGGGAGCTAGCCACTATATCTTGAAGGCAGCAACTGTACCTAGGCCTTGCATGGTCCTCGGACCCAAGCCTACGGGGAGCTAGCCACTATATCTTGAAGGCAGCAACTGTACCTAGGCCTTGCATGGTCCTCGGACCCAAGCCTACGGGGAGCTAGCCACTATCTTGAAGGCAGCAACTGTACCTAGGCCTTGCATGGTCCTCGGACCCAAGCCTACGGGGAGCTAGCCACTATATCTTGAAGGCAGCAACTGTACCTAGGTCTTGCATGGTCCTCGGACCCAAGCCTACGGGGAGCTAGCCACTATATCTTGAAGGCAGCAACTGTACCTAGGCCTTGCATGGTCCTTGGACCCAAGCCTACGGGGAGCTAGCCACTATATCTTGAAGGCAGCAACTGTACCTAGGCCTTGCATGGTCCTCGGACCCAAGCCTACGGGGAGCTAGCCACTATATCTTGAAGGCAGCAACTGTACCTAGGCCTTGCATGGTCCTCGGACCCAAGCCTACGGGGAGCTAGCCACTATCTTGAAGGCAGCAACTGTACCTAGGCCTTGCATGGTCCTCGGACCCAAGCCTACGGGGAGCTAGCCACTATATCTTGAAGGCAGCAACTGTACCTAGGCCTTGCATGGTCCTCGGACCCAAGCCTACGAGGAGCTAGCCACCATCTTGAAGGCAACAACTGTACCTAGGGCTTGCATGGTCCTCGGACCCAAGCCTACGGGGAGCTAGCCACTACATCTTGAAGGCAGCAACTGTACCTAGGCCTTGCATGGTCCTCGGACCCAAGCCTATGGGGAGCTAGCCACTATCTTGAAGGCAGCAACTGTACCTAGGTCTTGCATGATCCTCGGACCCAAGCCTACGGGGAGCTAGCCACTACATCTTGAAGGCAGCAACTGTACCTAGGCCTTGCATGGTCCTCGGACCCAAGCCTACGGGGAGCTAGCCACTATATCTTGAAGGCAGCAACTGTACCTAGGCCTTACATGGTCCTCGGACCCAAGCCTACGGGGAGCTAGCCACTATCTTGAAGGCAGCAACTATGCCTAGGGCTTGCATGGTCCTCGGACCCAAGCCTACGGGGAGCTAGCCACTATATCTTGAAGGCAGCAACTGTACCTAGGCCTTGCATGGTCCTCGGACCCAAGCCTACGGGGAGCTAGCCACTATCTTGAAGGCAGCAACTGTACCTAGGTCTTGCATGGTCCTCGGACCCAAGCCTACGGGGAGCTAGCCACTATCTTGAAGGCAGCAACTGTACCTAGGTCTTGCATGGTCCTCGAACCCAAGCCTACGGGGAGCTTGCCACTATCTTGAAGGCAGCAACATAATCTTCTATAGGAGACTAACTACTTACCGAAGAATTGAAGCACCAAGCCGACTATTTGGGGAAGAACCAACCAGCGGAATGCCTTCTGGGGTATGAGGGCCGTGGATATCAAAACCCTCCTCCCCGTTCAAGGGAACATGCAGCAGGATTTTGAGGGGCTATTGTAGGGCCCGTGGGCCTGGAAGTCTCGTCCCACCTTTAGGCTGGCCCAAGGCCCATGCCGAGGAGTGATGGTTGTCCCAGGCAGTTGTCTAGGGGCTTTTAGCCCTCTGGGCCCACGCCGAGGACGCCCCCTTCCTCGGCATACCTGTCCTAATCCCAGGTGGGGGACAAACCCAATATAGGTGGTCACATCCACACTTAATGCATCTACCTAACTCCCCTGGCAGTATTAATGCTGAGAGGACTCCTGAACAGCGCAACCTTGGGTGCTGCGACCCACAGTAAGGTGGGGAGCGTGGCTGATGGGACAGGTCCTTAAGCAGTGGTCTGGATGATCGACAGTTGGAAGGCTAGGATCGACCGAAGGAGATATATAATGCAAGGTGCCCTTCAGAATGAGGGGCTCCTCAGCCGTCCGAGGAGCAACCCCAAGCCAAGAAGAACGGGGCAAAGCCCCCTCGAAGGAAGAACGCTTCTGGAGAACCGGTGGCAAGCCTGTTAGCGCCAAACCCTTCGTCCCACTCTCTAAAGAAATGTATTGTTGGGGGATCTACGACAAAACGAGCCCCTACAAAATAATTTTCCATTGCCGGGACATAAAAAACTAATTGATATCAGAACTTGATGATATAAAGGCATAAGTTAAAATTCTATCGTTTTTTTTTTTTGAGAAGAAAATTCTATCGTATTTATAAAAATACATAATGATAATAATAATAATGAATGGAGATGGTTATTAGCTATTTTTTGTGATCTTATATTTTTATTCACATTAAAAAAAAAAGAAAAAAAGAGAGGTTCAAAACAGTTGACATACAATTTTATGTTGGTTAAATTCAAGCCACTAATATGTACCACGAACAGAGGAGACTTCATATTCCACTAATATATTAATACTTAATCAACTGGACTGAATATGTTGATTAGGAAGAAAAATAATAAAAATAAAATACCAATGGTGTTCTATGTAGAAACGTGGTTCTAAATCTTATGCATGAATCTTTTAGATAGAGAAACTTTGGAGCAAATGGAAACCGCCTTACCTAAAACAATTAATATCCCGCCAAAAATTTTTAATTCAAGAAATAATAAACTGGAATTCTAATCGTGAAATAGATTTTAATTAATATGCCAAACACAGAACAAGTATGTCCTCTCACAAATCACAATGGCAGTTTGTTTTTAAATTTGCTTATGATCCATACCAATAGATATTAGAAACTTGTTTTTTCACTAATTTGCTGCTTTTGCCAGCAATAAGCTTAGGCTTAGTAGAAAATTGTAGCCGTTGTAATTAGTTAGCTAATTCTTGTATATAAAACAGAGACGTATTATTTCACTGCATTAATGAGAATTACGATCACATTCTCTCAATTGTTCATTTATACACTAATTACAAATCCGAAACATTTATTCAAATTCTAAATAACATTTCTGTATTCAAGAAATTGAGTTCAAAAACCTTAAAATTTTTGGGCATTAATACTTCTTCTTTTTTTTTTTTTTAATTTCCAAGGGAAAAATTAAAATATTTGTCATTTGAGCAAAAACATTACTAAGATTAAACACAAACTATACTCACAGCACAAGAATTTCAAATAGTATTGTCCTCCTGTACTGAATTCATTGTAGAATAAAGCACTATTGGTGGTTTAACCAATTTCGACTTTCCCTAAAAATCAAAGTCCATCTTTCTCAACAAAAAAAAGGAGAGATTTTACAGGAAGTGCATAATGTATGATGAAACGTCTAGTTCCACTAATTTTAAAGTTCCTATTACAGATATTAATAGCTTAATTAACTGGATTTAATTCGTCAATTAGGAAAAAATAATGAAAATAAAATTCCAGTGGTGACATGTACAGAAATATGATCAAGAGTCTTTTACTTTAATGGCATTTTTGGCTCTTCTTTATGCATTATGAGGATTGAGGACACCCTCCCCATGTTGTAACAATTGAATTATTAAATACAAAAAAAATCCTTATGCATGAATGTTTTAATTAGACTTAATTGGAAAGTGGAAACTACCTTACCTAAAATAATTAAAATCCTGCAAGAAAATTTAATTCAAGAATGATCAATTGGGATTCTAATCATATAATAGATTTTGGTTCGGATGTCAAACACTTACAAGTAAGTCCTCTCACAATGGAAGTTTGTCATTAAATTTTCTTATCCTATGATCCATACCAAAAGATATTAATAACATGTTTTATAATCTATTGTTATTATTCTCATCATCGTGCTTTTATAAAAATAATAATAAAACTGATTTATGATTTTGTTATGTTTGGTACCAATGGCATAGGACTTATTTATAGGATGCGGACCCATCCATCTTGTTGTATTGTGCTCAAGGAGTCTGTTTGATGCCTTCAAGGGATTGACTGACTTGTAGATAGGACCCTCTATTTGGATACATATCAATTTTCTTTTTATTTTTTATTTTTAGAAACATCATATCAAATTTCTATTCTTATGAAAAGTGCAACCCATTTTAGACGGTAATAAATACTCTTTTTTTTTTCTTTTTTCTTTTTTTTTGGGTTAACAATACTCATTCATTATTTGTATCAAAATTCAACCATCTTTAAAATAGAATATGTCCCACCGTGACTTTTATGTCTCTGGGTATTATAATAGTGATTGTATAAAAACAAAGTTTATGGTGATAATCACTCATTTTAAAAAAAAAAGTTTAAGGTGATAATAATACCACTCTTATATGCTAAAATTATATAATAATAATAATAATAATATAGGAAACGGAATGTCTTATTGTATTGTGCTGACTGCTGAGGAGGGAAGAGTTTGTTTGAGCTTAATTGGTTTTCTTATGCTTACAATTTCTACCACGCATTAAGGATTTGGCGCCAAGTATTGACTCTATAAGTCTTGTAGATGCGGCCATTTTGTGGGACATTATAATAGGATCATTTTTGGATACATATATCAATTTTCTAACTTGAGAAAAGTGTGGTACAACTTCTTTTACACGGAGTTTTGAATGGTTATCGTCATTCATTACTTTATCAAAATTTAAAAAAAAAAAAAAATCAAGGATCATTAAAATGGAATATGAATCTTTGATTTTAACTTTTAACTTTTAATTAGCTGGTATTTATTCTAGTGATTTTTTTAAGGTGATATTATTTTGATGGATAGAATATTATTATTATTATTATTATAAAGTGAGGTTTTGCTGGATTTTACTTTGAAATATTGTGGGAAAAAAATGACAAAAGCTTTATTAATGAGATCATTAGGTAAATATTGCTTATTAGAATTACAAAAAGGTTTAGTTAACGGGTGCTCTTAGGCCATTTATTAATAGATCATCTTTAAAAAGTTTTAATACTACTTTTATGAAAAAATATAAAAAGTTTCAGTTGTTTTTTTTTTTTTCTTTTCTATTTTTTTTTTTAATTTCTAAAAAAATGTTCAGGATTGAACTAATTCTGGAGCTCTTGATCAAAGACAAATTTATTTATTTATTATTGGTGGAGTTGCAAAAAAAATTAGTTACATACTTACATTGGATGAATTCTGTCTTAAATATTGGTGTCTTTGGAAAGGTGTCAATATTTCCTGACTTGAGTCATACATATTGTGTTGAGCTTTGGTGTCCGTGCTTATTTTTACAATGTTTATCAAAAGATATATAATTTTTAGTAATTTTTATGCTAAATATGTTAAAAAAATTAAAAACTAGTTTATTTGAAAAAAAAAAATTAGACTATTTGGAAAAAAATTGAAACAAAAAGCAAAAAACATTAAAAAAAAAAAAAACTGCCTTTACTAATACGGACTCTTGAAATGCAGGAGCAGTGTCAAAAACTAAAGGAAAAAAAGAAAAGAAAAAAAAAAAGAAAAGAAAAGAAAAAAGAAACCTTGATTTTCTACTAATATAGACAATGTGGGTTTGTTTGTTGATGCTACCACACATTTGGCAACAAGCATTGATTGTAAGTTTTGTAGATGTGGACCTTGCATATTTACATATTTTGGCCACTTATCTTTTGATAAAATACACTTTATTTATAATATGGTAGATTTAAGTTAGGTTTAATATATCAAACAGTGTGTTGCTCAAACATAACAAGTGGTATCATTAAAAACAAGAAGATTGATCTAAGAAACAAATGAAGAAAAGTTGATTCAGTGAAACTTTTTTCTATATTCAAATTCAGGATTTTATTTATTTATTTAGAATATAAAATAAAGAAAATGAAAAGTAAATACACCACTTTTTTAAAACCAAACAGGCATCATCTGAGTAAAATCAAAAGTTTATGAATGTGTGAGTAACAAAATCCAAGTAAAATAAAAAGGTGGGGACATTGCTTTTCTTCTCAGAGTTTGCTTTCTTGTGCTGGGCACAACTTTCTTCGAAAATATATTTTCTTACTTGAACGAAATTTCTTCTCCTACGGCCTAACGTTAATCACTCCAGAGCTTTTATTTTCTCCATAAATATATAATAATATGTTGTGGAAAGTGCCATCCATAATCCATGTCAAGTCAAAACGTGCTAGACCCTACCGAGCATCTTTACTAATCAAAATTTGGGTGATTCAATTCAACGTTCATTTGATTAAATAGGAGACTCGAGAATTTCTTACCGATTACATTGGGTTTGTTTCTTGACGTTCTGATATAGCTTTAGTTGGTTACTAGAAAGTCATGTGCTTTACGTATGAAAATGTGAAGTGACTATATAATTATAAACCAAAGTTGAGATTATTAAGAATAACTTTTACGTAAGTGTCATGAATGTGAATCAAAATTTTGACATCAAACACAATGTTTTCCGGAATCCATTGCAAAATACATAATTAGTGGTGGTTTATCCTAATTTTTATATTCGATCTCTGCCTCATTTTATGAAAATTGTTATGCTTATTAATTATTTGACAAAACGCAAAAAGAACCCTTCAAATTAGGGTAAATCACTAAATCTAAATCATCCTTTTGTCTCACTTCTGTTTGGTGGACTGAAAGATGTCCCACCTCTATGATATTTCTCCACGGTGTCAAAATTTTATTGTGCATGGGAAGCGTTAATGAACTGAGCTCATGGAATGAGAGGCACAACATTATGAATTTTATCATCTAAAACTACAAGTAAAACAAAATTTATGAAAGTTATAACTTTTAAGTGTGTCAAAAAAAAAAAAAAATGGAGACATTGATTTTCTTGTCAGTCAGTGTTTGTGCCTTGGAATTCTTGAGCTTAATCGGTTTTTAATGCTTTAAATTTGTACCACGCGTTAGGGATTTGGCGTAAAGCATTGACTCGGTGAGTCTTGTATATGTGACAATTTTGTGGGACATTAATAGGTTCATTTTTGGATACATATATCAATTTTCTTTTTTTGAGAGATAATTACAATATGCTGCTAACCCCGCAACTCGAACCCTTTCTCCCCTAGACCCCCAAGCACTTTGTGCATGGGGAGGTGCCAATTCAGCTACAAACACTTTTCTAACTTGAGAAAAGTGCACTGCAACTTATTTTACACGGAGCTTTGATTTGTCATCATCATTCATTACTTTATCAAAAAAAATTTGAAATATTCAAGGATCATTAATATAGAATATGTCCCACTTTGATTTTAACTTTTTGTTTGTTGTCTTGAGCTTAATCGGTTTTTAATGCTTTAAATTTGTACCACGCGTTAGGGATTTGGCGTAAAGCATTGACTCGATGAGTCTTGTATATGTGACAATTTTGTGGGACATTAATAGGTTCATTTTTGGATACATATATCAATTTTCTTTTTTTGAGAGATAATTACAATATGCTGCTAACCCCGCAATTCGAACCCTTTCCTCCCTAGACCCCAAGCACTTTGTGCATGGGGAGGTGTCAATTCAGCTACAAGCACTTTTCTAACTTGAGAAAAGTGCACTGCAACTTATTTTACGCAGAGCTTTGATTTGTCATCATCATTCATTACTTTATCAAAAAAAAATTCAAATATTCAAGGATCATTAATATAGAATATGTCCCACTTTGATTCTAACTTTTAAGTAGCCGTGTATTTTTTTACTAAAAAAAAGTGACTGTATTTATTATAGTGATTTTTTATTTTTAAAAGTGATACTACTTCAAAGGATAGAACATTAATAATAATAATAATAATAATAATATGGGGTTTAGCTGGATTTTACTTTGAAATATTGTGGAAAAAGGGACAAAAGTTTTAATGAGATTATTATGCAAATTCAGTTTATTGGAATTACCAAAAAAAAAAAAAAGTTTGGTTAATGGATGCCCTTGGAATTATAAAAAAACTTTTATCTTTTATTTTTATTGTTTTCTCTAAAAATGCAAAAATTATAGTTGAATCCCTTCATGACTATCTCTGATATTTCAAACATGAGATGAAACAAACAATCAAGCCAATGTTCATTTTTAAGTTGATATCATGAGATACTTTATAGGCGGGGAAGGGATCTCAAAGTGCCACACATTAAACTACTTGATGAATTAACACAACAGATCCCTATTATTATTAATCAATCAACCACTAATCAAAATAAGCTACTAGACACATAAGTTATACGTTACAACTTAGTTGATTTGTTGAACGAAATCATAGCATTTTAAGCCTTTCCAAAATATTAAAAAATATGTGAACAAACTTATCAAGAAATTGCTTTCTCAAGATGGTTTAGTTCCATATGGCGCCACAGAAAAACTCAGAATTTGAGATTTCAATTTTACTTGTGAGTTGTGACTACTCATTTAAAATGTTAGTTTTTAGTATTGGCTCCATGATGATAAATTTCCATATATTTTGGGTTTTATTTGTACTGTAATTCTAGGCAACAAAGGCTAGAGTTGAAGCTGCAAAAGGAGTGCTACTCATAAGCAGGACAGAACCACCATTGGCAATTTTGTATATATATATATGTACTAATTTTAGCAATTTTGTTTTATAAAATTATATTTTGTTTCCCTTAAAAAATGTCATTGATTTTTTTAAGAGTAATGCTATACTCACAAACTTTTTTACAACATTTTTACTAATTGTTTTGGCAGCAAATTCATATTGGTTATATGGGCCTATCACTCACCATTATTTTATTTGCCAGTAACCATTTATCACATCAGTAATTTATATATATATATATATATATATATATATATATATATAACTTGTTGAAGCTGCAAAAGGAGTGCTACTCATAAGCAGGACAGAACCACCATTGGCAATTTTGTATATATATGTGTACTAATTTTAGCAATTTTGTTTTATAAAATTATATTTTGTTTCCCTTAAACAATATCATTGATTTTTTTAAGAGTAATGTTATACTCACAAACTTTTTTACTAACTGTTTTGGTAGCAAATTCATATTGGTTCACATATGGGCCCATCACTCACATCATTATTTTATTTGCCAGTAACCATTTATCATATTAGTAATTTATATATATATAAACTTGTAGCTCTAGCATTTTCCTCATTTTAGTGACCCAAAAAAAAAAATTTATTGATCTAAAATCTAAAACAAAATATACAAGCCCCAAAAATAGCTCAACAACAAAATTACCAATAATAAAACTTTAAAAAAAAAGCTCAATTAACCAATTTTATAAAAAATAAACAACCTTGCCCTTTAAAAAATTATAAACAAAAATAATTTTGTTCTTACCCACCAAAAAAAAAAAAAAAAAAAACTTAGTAGCTAAGTAGTAGCAAAATCAGAGGTTAAAACCGCCATAGAATCAACTAAGTGGTAGCCTCATTGGCAGTGGCAACAAGCAAGGTCCTCCAATTTCCATTAGAAAAAGAGGGTTGCAGAATAAAGCATCAAACTTTGTCAATGGTGATAGCATTTATAATATACAGGTAGTGCGTGCTTACCAAAAAGAATATGCCTTGAAATAGGCTTTGCATTTTAATTATGAATCAAATTCATTTTAAGGTCAGATGAAGCAGTGTCCATTGTCCAAATTGTTATGCTTGTTACTAATTTTAGAAAGGTTACTCAAAAAAAAGGAAGCATTGCCCTAATCAACTGATTGAATTTAGTTGAGTACGATATTATTATATCCAAATGAAACTTTAAAATAAGTAGCATTGGAAATTTCATCAATATTGCACATAGGTAGAATAAGGTAACAAACTAGAGCGTCATGGGTAGAATGTATTAAAACTTAAAAAGAAAGTCTTGTTAGTGTTTCTATCTTGGAATTCTTCCTCGTGCTTGGCACAATTTTCTTAGAAAAGATCTCACTAGGAACAAATTTCTTTCCAAGCACACCAAGGTTGAATATACTCGATTCTCAAAAAAAGGTTGAATATACTCTAGTTTTTTCTCCATTTGATAATATATTGTGGAAATTGTCATTCAAATTAATTGAAAATGTGTGATGCTCTGACACAAAATCTTTCCCAATCAATACTAGTGTGCAACCAAAAGTTCATGAATGTGCAAGTGTCAAAATCTAAATTATTTTGACACACATTGATTTTATTGTTAGTTTTGTATCTGGGAAGTCATCTAGGCACACTAATGTTGAATATCTCTAGTTCATTTGGATGCATTTCAATTTTCTATTTTCTAATTTCTAATTTGACCAATTGTGCATTGTATTCTAGACTGAACTTTGATTGGTCATCATCATTCATCATTCATTACGTGTATCGAAATTAAAAATAAAAAATTCAAAGGATCATTGAAATGGAATAGGTCCGACTCTGACTTTAAGTCACCGGGTATTACTGTAGTTTTTATTTTTTTATTTAATTGAAGGTTCTACTTGAAACCATAGAACATATATATAATAGCGAAAATTATATAAAAATAGTGGATTCTAGTTAGTTTAACTTATAAAATCTCTTATTATCAAGTAAGAAATTTGGAATTCAAATTTCAAACCCCATGTACATAAAAAACTTTTTTTTTTTTGGGAGAATCAAATAATTTTCCGTTGCCGGGACATAAAATACTAATTGATGGAGATGGTTATTAGCTATTTTTTGTGATCTTATATTTTTATTCACATTGAAAAAAAAAAGAAAAAAAAAAGGGAAAAAAAAAAAAAAGAGGTTCAAAACAGTTGACATACAATTTTATGTTGGTTAAATTCAAGCCACTAATATGTACCACGAACAGAGGAGACTTCATATTCCACTAATATATTAATACTTAATCAACTGGACTGAATATGTTGATTAGGAAGAAAAATAATAAAAATAAAATACCAATGGTGTTCTATGTAGAAACGTGGTTCTAAATCTTATGCATGAATCTTTTAGATAGAGAAACTTTGGAGCAAATGGAAACCGCCTTACCTAAAACAATTAATATCCCGCCAAAAATTTTTAATTCAAGAAATAATAAACTGGAATTCTAATCGTGAAATAGATTTTAATTAACATGCCTAACACAGAACAAGTATGTATTCTCACAAATCACAGTGGCAGTTTTTTTTTTTTTTTTTTAATTTGCTTATGATCCATACCAATAGATATTAGAAACTTGTTTTCACTAATTTGCTGCTTTTGCCAGCAATAAGCTTAGGCTTAGTAGAAAATTGTAGCCGTTGTAGTTAGTTAGCTAATTCTTGTATATAAAACAGAGATGTATTATTTCACAGCATTAATGAGAATTACGATCACATTCTCTCAATTGTTCATTTATACACTAATTACAAATCCAAAAAATTTATTCAAATTCTAAATAACATTTCTGTATTCAAGAAATTAAGTTCAAAGGCCTCAAAATTTTTGGGCATTAATACATTTTTTTTTTAATTTCCAAGCAGGGAAAAATTAAAATATTTGTCATTTGAACAAAAACTTTACTAAGATTAAACACAAACTATACTCATAGCACAAGAATTTCAAATAGTATTGTCCTCCAGTCCTAAATTCATTGTAGAATAAAGCACTATTGGTGGTTTAACCAATTTCGACTTTCCCTCAAAATCAAAGTCTATCTTTCTCAACAGGAAAAAAAAAGGAGAGATTTTACAGGGAGTGCATAATGTATGATGAAACGTCTAGTTCCACTAATTTTAAAGCTCCTATTACAGATATTAATAGCTTAATTAACTGGATTGAATAATTTGAATTCGTCAATTAGGAAAAAAAAATGAAAATAAAATTCCAATGGTGACATGTACAGAAATATGATCAAGAGTCTTTTACTTTAATAGCATTTTTGGCTCTTCTCTAAACATTATGAGGATTGAGGACACCCTCCCCATGTTGTAACAATTGAATTATTAAATACAAAAAAAAAAAAATCCTTATGCATGAATGTTTTAATTAGACTTAGGATCAATTGGAAAGTGGAAACTACCTTACCTAAAACAATTAATATCCCACAAGAAAATTTAATTCAAGAATGATCAATTGGGATTCTAATCATATAATAGATTTTGGTTGGGATGTCAAACACTTACAAGTAAGTCCTCTCACAATGGCAGTTTGTCATTAAATTTTCTTATCCTGTGATCCATACCAAAAGATATTAATAACATGTTTTATAATCTGTTGCTTTTGCAACTTTATAATTTGCTAGCAATAAGATGAGTAAAAATGGAAATGATGGCATAGCTTTGAAAATTAATGAACCTTTGTGACAGGGTACTTTATCATGCATACAAAATAAGCATAGGTTTTTTTTAATTTTTTAATTTTTTTTAAAGGCTATTGCTATTGTGTTCATCCTTATAGGAATTTAAGTGTAGATTAAATTTTCTTTTTTTTTTACTATTCATTTTTTCTTTAATTCCTTTATAATTTCTTCTTTTGTGTTGGTTTAAAATTTAAATGGATTTTTTCTCAAGCTTTAGAGCATGGACTTTAGATAAGCTGTTCAACTCTTAAACCTCTTGTACATGGAACAAATCGAGATAAGAAATTAAGAATATAGTCCATTTTGGTTGGCCTTATAGCTGATTTGTCTAGATATCAGTTTTCTTCCTTGCCAAAAGTCTGACTTATTTTGGACGAAAATTTTATTGATTATTACTTGTATACAAAATTCAGGGATCATTGAATTGGAATAGGTTCCTCACTGACCCAACAAAGTGGCTGGGTTTAAACTATTAATGTATCACTAGGATGAAATTTTTGTTGTGTACACTCCAAATTTTTTCTGCCTTTCATAATGATATGTTGTGGAAATGGTCATCCAAGTCCAATATATGCTTGAGAACTGTAGTTGAGACCATGGCCCAGCTGAAGCTTTACTATTCAATACTTTGTGTGGATGAAAAATCAAAGACTTATTTGATGTAATAGGAGATAATGGAATTTGACACCGTACACGCTGGGGTTTGTTCTTGATGTTGTGAAATTGCTGTAGGTACTAAAATCTCTAGTATGATTAGTTGGAAAGTCATGTTCTTTAAGTGTGAAAAGTCTAGAATGGAAAACTTTTTATGTTCCCACAATGTTTTGGAGAGAATTGCTAGCCCCTCATCCCATTGGGACCCCTTTATTTATACAAAGGAAAAGTGGTCCAATTTTCCTAAGTGTGACTTACTATCCCAACTGCCAAGTATAGACAGAACATATGATATTGACTATACTGTTTTGCTAAAGTTGTTTTTTACTCGAACATAAATGCTCTATTAAGGCATGGTCGTCATTTATAGGTAAAACATTTTAAGTCTCGTGCAACAACTTTGAATTTGGTCATTTGGATACACATCAACTTTGAATTTTTTAACTTAACACATCTATTTATTTATTTATTGTGCGGATAAACTTGACTAAAAGTGCAGCGTATTTTAAACCGAACTTTCATTGGTCGTCGTCATTCATTATGTGTATCAATTTTTAAAAATAAAAAATCTTTAAAATGGAATAGGTCCAACTCAAATTTTATTTTTAAGTCGTTGGATGCTTGCTTGAACTTGAGAAGTTATTCAAATTCTAAATAACATTTCTGTATTCAAGAAATTAAGTTTGATAAGCCTGATGAAATCGTTCGTCCAAACACAGCTAAGGACGAGGATCGAGCCATAAAGCGTATTGTTTCCAATCCGCATTTTTTAGTCAAGAAAATAGAATCATTAATTATCTCAATCCAAAAATTTCCTTCTCTTTTCAAAATCAATTCAAATAGTTTTATATTTTTCATTCCATTAATGCTACTCATTATTGAATAAAGCTAAGAAAACAAATTAATGTTAATAAGTTTCCAAGGTTTCAACTAATTTATGTTAATAAAACAGCAATGGTTCACATGTGATGGACTAGTAATTCAGATTATTATTATTCTTGGCGGTGAGAATGCCAAATAGAGAAGATCCAACGTTGTCGTGGTGGTGGTGGCTGAGCCTTGGATGTCTTGGCCATGGAGGTTTTTGGCTAGGTGGGTTTTGAGAGAGAGAGAGAGAGAGAGATGAATTAAACATAGGTATTTAAGTTTAGCATAAATGAACAATAATTCTTATATGTAACAAATCACTGTAGCAAAGTCGTAAAATATTTTTTGTTTGGACACCCAAGTAAAGATGGGATTCAGTGTTTTTGAGTTCTAAAATAGCAATCTGGGGATTTTACAAATCCCAATGCTAATGCTCTAATTATGGCCAGTAGATTGGAACAGTCAAATGAACCCATTTCAAGAAATGGTTGGCCTATACATTGTTGATGGTTCATAGTATTTCAAACTTTATTCTCTTTTTCTCTCGCAGCAACCAAACTAATAAAGTCAGTCACTGTTTTTCTCAGTTAATTTAAAAAAGTTATTAGCCCAAAAATTTTCACTGCACAACGTTCCAAAATTAAGAAAATAAAATAAAAAATGAACGCATGCAAAGGCTCTAAATACAGTTACAAGAATTCCTCAAATTTGACATGCAAGAAAATTCGTCACCATAGCTTTAGGAAGCCCTTCTTCTCTTTCTTCATCCTACTTTCAAGAGATGGGAACTCAATAAAATTATAGGCAAGGTCTAGAACAATAGGATTCCGAGGGATTGCCTGAAATGAAGGAGGGAAAACTTCAATGCGCGAAACACCCTTGACATTTGAATCACCGACTGCAGACTCGTAGCTGTCGAGTTTCTCAAGAAGGAATTTCTCCAACTGAAACAAATTCAAATCAAAATGTCACTCCTATGTTAGAATATACATGCATGCACATGGTGACATTTCTTATAAACGCACAAACCCATATGCCTCTTTGAAAAATAACAATAAGGAAAAGAGAGATCCAGGCAAACGTTACATAGCCATTACACAGAATGTCAACGTCTAACTATTGGTCAGAATGACTCAAGTATGAATGAATACAAGCTAGAATCAAGAATAATGTTTGGTTTATGTTCTGAGAAGAATTAGAAGTACCTTCTTGTCGGCTCCTGTTAATGACAAATTAGAGACTCTTTTTGAGAGATTCTCTGGAGCCTTCACCTCCTCCATGATCCCTGTTGCATGCTCTATACAACTGTTAGATCTGCACTCGTCACACAACATCTTCAACTCTTTGATTATCTGCTTATACAAAGAAAATAAATGAAGGCTTTCAAAACCAAATATTTTTGCTTTGCATATGAATTATCGGTGAACAAATCCAAATGCAAAAAAGAACAAAAAAAGAACATCAATATACCAATTTATCATACTAGAAGTACTTACTTATCATATATAAGACAAAAAACATCAAGAATTACTGATCTTAGAAAAGTAGTTATTTCGTAAGATAAGGAGTTGATAAGAATTGGAAGTTTTGGGGTAATTTATATATATAAATATATATATATATATATATATATCATTTTTGGTTATATGGAGAGCAAAGGCAGAAAGAAGACAAATGGGCAAGCCATCCCAAAAACATCAGTGGAAAAGACTAAAGAGTGATAGTAAGTATAAATGTGGATAACAACATTGAATTTAACAGTTGTGAAGCAATTTCATTCAATTGATGCAAAAATAAAAAAATAAAAAAAATAAAAAAAATAAAAAAAAATAAAAAAAGGAAAAAGAAAAAAAGAAGACAGAAAACCCAAAAATATACACAAACCTGATCATTCTCATTCAAAGTTCGGAATTTCTGTAGGGCATCCTCAGCAAGAGACCGAGCACGGCAGTATAATGCATAAGCTTCTGCCCTCTTTCCAGCCAAGCTGTAAGATTTTGCCAAGTAGAAGCACCTGCCAAAATGTTGAGAGGCCTGTAAATTAAATTTGAGCCAGGAACAACAAAAACCCATTCTAAAAATCAACTAGAACAAGTGTAATCTCAGTTATGTTTTTTGGGAACCAAGCCAAGAACCTTGTAACTCAATTGATTGGCACCTCTTGTTATTTCCAATTGAGACATCTAGGATTCAAATCCCCACACCCCAATTATTGAATTATCAAAAATATATTTGTGAACCCGACACAGCCTTATCATTTTGGAAAGAAATATTTCCAATGAGCTCTAACTAAAATGACACCTCCTTCCCTTGTAAGAGCAAGGTGGAGGATGAGATCATGGGTTTAAGACCCATCAAGTTCATCTGAAACTTACTAATTAAAGAAAATAGAGATGCAAATGAATAATGGTTTTAATATCATACAGAATGTTGAGAGGTTAAGAAACAAGTCCATAAGACCAGCATAGTTGAAACGGGCTAATAAGGATGACAGGAAAGAAAAGGTTATGGTAGAACAAGGAACCTGTTAAAGCTAAGATTTCAAACATCCATAAACTATAATTTTCCAAAAGGTACTAAAAAAGAAAGACATGGATGTCTTAAGAAAAGAAATGAAGAATTGTGATGCAATTGAAGATCAATTTCAACATTTAAAAAGACTTAGGGGTGTAATCCTAAAAATACTTGCAGGAGGAGCAATAAACTAAATAAAAAGCATTTCCTAAGACCAGTAAAATAAAAAACTCAGAAGCCAAACCTTTCTGCTCGAAAGGACAAACTTTTAAGTGCACACTCTTCAGAAAATGCCAACTCTTCAGGTTTTCTATCTCTTCCAGAACTGACTAAATCTGAAAGATCAGCTGTATTCTGCAAAATATAACAAAATCATTCACAAAGTTTTCTAATAAAATTTGAGGCTAGCATCTTGCAACTTCAGTAGTACATTTTATTAGAAGAAAGCCAAGTAACAAGCAATTAAATAAAGATAGTTAACCTGTAATAAAAGATCATATAGGCGAACAAGCTCTTCAGGCTTGGTAACTTTCTCATTTTTGTCATCACGTCGCCTAGTAAGTTTACTCTTTGCAACTGTAACTAACAACTGGTTGCGCTCAATGGTTCTTTGTCCTAAAACAGCACTAACAGCTTTGTCAAGACCATTTAAGTCATCTTTCACATTTTCGGCATTCCCTGCACTGACCTAGAATATACAGTATATCAGGAAAGCAGTCTAAAAGATACAGTATAGGATTGAACTGTGAGAAAGATTTCTTATAATTTTTTTTTTAAAAGAGTCATTTTTTAATGAATAATCTAACGAAGTCCTTTTTTCCTCTCTTTTTGAGAAGTGAATTTTAACCCCAAGTGGAGGGGGAATGAAATATTTAAATGACCAACCTTATCATGAGTCATGGTTCCCAACCGTGTTATCACTAGGGGATAAGTGGACCTTACTTCTAATAGAAATAAAACAATGACATTATGAAGTAACTTTCCATACCAAGTCACTACGAATGCAGCTCCTGGATTCATGATATGCAGTAAAAATTTTGTCAAAGATGGCCAATCTTTTCTCTGCTGGCAGTGAATCTGCGGCTGGACCGTGTAAATCTTTCTCCAATTCTTGAGCTGAACAAGTTTGTCACATAAAACAAAACTTGAGACATAAAGCAAAACTTGAGACTTTTGACTATAAAAGTAAACCAAGAAGGGGAGAAAAAAACCATCAGACACAACCATACATGAATAAATTTCAGAGAAGTTACAAGTGCACTAGTTAAGCAAGAGAAAAAGGTATATTTTCCACAAACGGGATAGTTGCATAAAATATAATCATCACCAAATATCCAATTGTGGCTGGAAACTATCAGAAGACTTTTAGTGTGGTTTAACTCAAGGGAGAGAAGCAAGACAGAGGACAAGCTGCAACAATACGTTAATAACAAGAAAACAAGAAAGGGTAGTCTCAGTTGGGATCAGCAACTGCAAGTTTTGCAGATTCAGTATCAACATGAATTACAAATACTCAAAAACAGCAAGCTGAATTCTTTAAGGTTGCATTTTTATTGGCACTCTAATCATTGTTTACATCAGAACCTGTTATAGGCTAATTTTTGTAACTGAAGTTGTTAAATTACCGTTTGTCCAAAAAGCTTAACTAATAGAAGCCTACCAAACACCCTGACCATACCTTCTCCTAATATAGTGCCCCACATAAAAACATCAATACCAAACTCTTTAAAAAACCTATTAGCATGTAATATGCTGAAGACTTGATAGCATAACAAAACCAAACCAAAACTTGTCCAAATCTACTTAAAGACATGATAAATTCCTACACCATAGTTTCCTCAATAAAATCTCTCCAAATGAAAAAACTTCTAAACAATCCCATACATTATAATTTTAAAATTGACAACAATTTAACGGCAAGTTTTGCAGGTCTGTTAATAAATCTAATAAACTGATCCATGAGCCTAATAGCAACATTTTTGGCATACTACTTTTAGTGAAACAATGGTACTGCAGTTTTTTGGTAGACCATCCATTTGAGCACTGAATTCAACTACTCTCTTCCTTATAAATATATATATAGACTATCCTGTTGAAGATTATCAACTAAATTATCAGTTGCCAGAGAGAGACTAAGAGAGTAAGTATAAACAACTAGTCATAATCTGTTCTACTAAATCAGGAAAAATCCAGATTCACACTGTATGTTTGATGACACCAAGAGAGATGATCATTACAGCTGTATAACATTTTGTTGAACCCAAAGTAATGGTGCAATTCTGAATCATTATCAAAAATAGCTTTTCACCGACCTTTCAAAATGGCAACCCGAGTTTTCGCATTAGATATTGGAAACCTATGACCAAGCCAGTGAAACTCTGTCATAGACGCAGCTTGTTGAGACCTTGCCTCTGCCATGACAGCCTGAAACCAAGACATTGAAAGACATCAGTACAATAGACAGAAGCTTCCAAAGGATGAAGTGGAAAATTCTCAGCACTTCCAACTTTAACTATAACAGGATAAAACAGATAGTTATTTAATAAAGACTGATACCAATAACTGTTTATCACACAAAGTCAAAATAGCCATAGCCTCACTCAAGTTGCAATAAGGAGGGGTGGGACCAATCAAAAAGTTGCAATAAGGTGGGGTGGGGTTAGGTCATGCTTCAATTCTTGCACAACAAGAAAAATGATAATTATTATACCATCAGATAGAATCAGAACTAGTCTTAAGGTCAACCAGATCATAAGAGATACTAATTTCCCATAAGCAAGAAGGATAATTTCTTTACTTTAAAAACCAGGTCTCTAATAACGTTACAACAGGTGATTTGTTCCCTTCCCTTCTAGGAATAAGCTACTTGAATTATTAAGCTCACCTTGTGAAACAACTTATTTTTTCTTTTTTGAAATAAACAACAGAAACCTTTGTGAAACATCTAGGAAAGAGAAAATTATGCATCATGAACTCACGACCTTTATTAAATTTAACAAACAAAGGATCACTTCTCACCAGAAAACTGAAGTTGTGAGTGCTTAAAAAAGACCAAGGAAGAAGCTTAGAACAAAGTCAAATTAATTTTATGAAAAGGCATGATGGATGAATTAATCAACCAAAAAGCAGAGTTAAGAGTCATAATATTACATTATGGACACCACAAAGCAACAATGACCAATAAATTAAGGGTGGGTACAACACTGCATAATCAGAATTCATACAAGCTTCCATGATCAGATGAATCTTGCAAGAATTACTGCAGTTGAATGCATGGCAAAATGAACCAAAATACAGCAAAGTAATTATAAGGCAGGTTGCACTTCAATAAATCTGGCCAGACTAAACTTATTGAGTGTAGTTGATGTGAGAATCATTCAAGAGATTGTTGAAGCACTGAGACACCTTACTTCAAGATATATGCTACCCACCTCTGATGAGTTAAAATATTCCTCAAACCAAGGTTTATCACTACATTCATGATAAACAGACATTTCGGAATATTACAGAGTATAATAGCTACATGGGTGCAAGAGCATCTAGATATTCAAACTGAGCTTCATTAACTGTTCTAATATAATTTTTTTCCCCCTTTCCCTGAAAATGATTCATGTTTTCAAATTCTCATGCCTATAGCCAAAGCAACTGCCTGGAAGACATTGAAAGAACCCTATTGCATCATGCATGGCTTACTTTCAAGATAATTAAACTCACCTCCAATTTAGCTTTGAAAAGGTCCAGGGCAGGACCTTCCATCTCACCAATCTGCAGAAGCTCAGAGGCTTGTAGATTTGATTCGCCAATTTTGTGTAGGCAGTAACGAATACTAGGCTCTAGCTCCTCAACACGCTCTCGGCACAAAACTTGATTCTCTAGGTCCCCATATTTGCCAAGTTCCTCATAAACAGCCCTGTAAGATTAATAATAAATTAAACAGCCACAATATCCACCATTGCAACCAGAATGTGAAGGGTACAGAGTATAGACCAAACAAGGAACATCTCAAGGGATTTCTGAGATAAAGTTCCACTCAAAATTAATTTATGCCTAAATCAATTGATTCATTATTATTTTATTTTTGAGGTGAAATATGATGATCAAATTCATTTCCAACAGCAAAGTATCAAGAGTAAACATCAGTATATTTAAGGAGACAAACATGCACCTGGCACTTTTGAAATTCATTAATGCTGTGTCCCAGTTCTGATCTTGTTCAAACAACAAGTTCCCTTTCATATAGGAGGCATAAGCCTACATATTGGAAATTGAAACTTAGCAAAATGAAAATGGAAGAAGTTATGTAATATTTGATTAACTAAAAGATAGTTCTCAAAATAGAGTAATCAAAAGAGAAGTATCAAAACATTCACTATCCAAAAAAATTAGGCAGCAATTCAATAATCGACAAATGATTCAATGTATTAATGGTAAAATGTGATGCACAGATGAAACAGCCTGTAGTTTTACACATGACCCACAGATCATTCATACTCCTATAAGCATGAAATTTCAAAATCCTGTGAAAACTTGATGGTGAAATGATATATATCGACACACCTCAGCTTCTAACGACGTTCTGGAATCTCCCTTGATTGCACACAACTGAGCAAACAGTGTAGCCCATTTAACTGCTTTCCTCAGCCTACCAATCAAATAGATACGCTGACGCGAATTTGGACCATCCGGAAGCTGCCTCTTCTCCATGGCATGGCTCCAAGCTCTCTCTGCCGTGTAAAGCACAAGATGAAGAAACCTATTTCAAATCCAAGTAACGTAAACTGTTAAAGTCGGAAGCTTTATTAATTTACAGCAGCATATCCTAAATAAACACTGTTTTTTTCATACTAACAATGCAAGCAAACACCTCTTTCTACTACATTGATTTTAAAGACACAATTAACTGTTTGAAATTAGCAAAGAAAGTAATCACCTTTATCCGACCCTATTAATTTACATACAATGCCACTTAAATTTTTATAATTCAGTTCTAAAACTTCAATTTATGTGTGATTTGGATAACAATAACAATAACAAATGGAAAAGAAAAGCATTTGAAGCTTGTGAAATTTCATATGATAAGGCAAGACAGACCTAACTTCAGTGACAGTAGATTCAGTGATGGCTTTTCGGGTGTATTTACCGCGGCCATGAGTGAACTTGAGTGATTTGTACAACCTCCTCAACCGAGCAGTACAATACCTCCTGTAGATCAAAATCACAGAGACAGAGAGTAAAATGCAAAGATTAATTGCTCAATGTGTGAAAGCTAATTAAACAATTAAGAAAATATTGCCAAAAAAACCTAAATGCGAATTGAGAAATTCAAATGAAATGGTACCTATAGCGAGTGTAATCGCCATGCCTCAATCCATGTTGCATCTGAGCAGATTTCAAGAGCTGCAACACTGGAAGAATATGATCATCAAGGTCAGGATTTTATCTAATACGATAGCGTTTGGTTGCTGAGAAAATTAGGGGGAAAAAAAAAAAAAACGAAACACAGAATGTCGAATCTTACGTTGAATTCTGGAGCCTAAAATTAATCAAAATTTAAATTAAAAAAATAATAATAATTAAAAAGAAAAGTTTGAAGGATAAAATGAACCGTTGATTGAGAATTTGTGATCGGAAATGTTGTTGGAGTTGGGATTATCGATTTCCATGGCCGCCACTTGGGTCTCCTTCTTCTTCTAAGCTTTGTTTGGTTGCTGAGAAAACCCCTAAAGTTTACAAAAACCAAACGTCGTTTCGTTCCCCTTTTCCTTTCGTGACCAAAACAAATCGTTCCTGTACTTCATGTCGTTTCCTTTTTTTTCTTTTTAAATTTGAGGGCCCATTGGGCTTCTCACCTACCTCAACGAGCCATACCAATTTTTAAAATTAAAATTTCAAGATTGATTATTTATTTTATTTATTTCAAATATAAGCCCAAAAAAAAAAAAACCTAAAGCCAAATTTTGAGCTTAATAATAGTTGGAAAAAGGATATTTAAACTTTATACATCTCGATTGAAAATGCACAAGGCTCAACATACCAAGAAATGTTAATTAAAGAACAAGACTTTTGGTACGAACTACTTTATTCATTTATTATTTTCCAGTACAATGAATATCATGATTAAAGTTTTTTATCCCTTCACAAACCTATACTAATAATTTATATCTAAATTATAATTGAAATTATATTATTTGAATTAATTAGATAAATCTATTAACATGCGCTTTGTGTTGTATGTGTGAAAAAAAATGTGTTTTTTTTTTCATCTCACTTTTCTTTTAGGGGAATGGGAAAACTTCTAAAACTTTTTTTGCATAAACAGGGAATATATTAGATGAACAGAAGTCTTACAAACAGAAAGATTACAATAGGATTACAGTTCAAGGAACCACATCAACACACAAACTAAACTGAAACCAAGTACACAATCTGAACAACACCAAACCGAAGAGAGGAATAGCTGAAACTAAACAAAACGCAACTGGACCCTTATTAACCACGACGACTCCGGGATGAGACAAAACCCACGGAGTCCTACTATAGACATTGCCACAAAAAAAGTGGGGCATGTATCATACAAAACTTCCATTTCTGACTGAAAAGCACCCCTCTTTACCAGTAAGTCCGCATAGCTATTTGCCTCTTTCCATATATGCTCAACGCGAGTCTCCCAGTTCCTGTTAAGGAGCCACCTACAATCCAAAATCAAGTTAAAAAATTTCATAGGATAATCCTCATTAGTATTCAACCATTTGTAAGCAAGAAGAGAATCTGTTTAAAGACAAACTCAGCGATGACCATTGGCCCATGCTCGAACCAACGCCTCTCTAATACCCCACAGTTCAACTATAGTATTATTGGTGACTCCCAGGTGCAAGGAAAAGCCCCATAACCATTCTCCATTAGCTGAGCGTGCCACGCCACCCGCACCGGACTCTCCGAGGTTACCTAACGGGCTTCTGTTTGTATTAAGAGTTACATAAAGGAAAGGAGCCAGGCTCCACCTAATGTATTTGAGGGAAGACGGGGACGAGTGCCCCGACAGAACAGTGCTGAGGAAGAAAAACTTTGTGGCATGAGATATAGCATTTTGTTGTAAAATATGATAAGGAATGAATTTTCCTATAAATATCAAAGAATTTCAACCCAACCAAATCGCCCACATGGTAAAAGCGAATATAATGTTCCACGAGATATAGCACAAAGGGGAAGTAAGTTTGGAATTAAGTTTACACCAATCATGGAGCTCAAGCCTGAAGAAGTCAGAAAGAAATAAGTGCGCTGGAAAGGAGGACCGAATATGACGTGCAAAGTGGCAATCACGCAGAACATGAATTGGCGTTTCAATCTCATCGCAATGGGGACACACTTGGTCATTCAAGGCAGCGTAAGGGAAAATGACAGATTTGGTAGGAATGCGATGGTGCGCACATTTCTAAACAAAAAGTTGAATTTTAGGAGGTATTTTTAACTTCCAAATCCAAGACCATGTTATCGATGTCCTCCATGTTGCCCCATTGGATTTTAGTAAAAGAGAATGGTAAGCGAATTTTACTGAGCAAATACCTGCGTGATGGTCCCAAACACCGTCATCAGTGAGAGTAGAAGGAGAACCAGGAATAGGCAGCGATTGAGCATAAAAAAATTGGGTCATTGTCGATGGCAATACCATACTAAGAGGTGTGAAATCACATTGGTAAGTATCAGTGATCATTCTAGCTACCTTGAACTCATATTCTTGAGGAAGAAGTGGGTCGTGAATGAGACCTCAAATTGGTCCCGGGGGAAGCCAATGATTCATCCAAAAATTTATGTTACGGCCATTATGAATAACCCACCGCAGACCACCCTGCAAGAGGTCCCGCCCCTGCAACAGAGCCTTCCACAAGTGAGATCCAGTATGCGAAAGTGGTTTGTAAGAAATCAGAAGTTTGGTAATGTTTTTGAGAAAGAAATTTGGCTAATAGAGAATGTGGGTTCCTCCATATTCGCCACACCTGATTCATAAGAAAGGCATCATTGGTAGTTTTGGAATCCCTAATCCCCAGCCCCCCACAGACCTTAGGCTTGGTGAGCATGTCCTAATTAATGAGGTGCATATGCTGATGTGTCAGTGTGTCGCCCCATAAAAAATCTCTTATGGACTTGTCTATTCTACTCGTAGTACTCATAGAAAGGACAGTTGTTTGCATTTGATAATATGTGAGGGGGGAAAGGACAGATTTAATCAATGTTAACTTACCCGCCTGTGAAAGAAGCTTAGATTGCCAAGCGCGTATGCGTGTGTGAATTTTGTCCAGTAAGGGTTGAAAAGCCGGTATCGATTTTCGTTTTGTAAGAAGAGGCATGCCTAAATATTTGCCAAGATCTTGGACAATAGGCATGTTGGTGAGTGAAGAAATGCTACGCTGGGTCTTCGAAGGAGTGTTTTGTGAGAAGAATAGCTTTGATTTAGTAGCACTACAAATCTGACCCGATACCTCACAAAAGTGCGAAAAAAGATTAAAAAGGGTCGTGCAATCCTGTATATTTGCCTTGGCAAAAAGGAAAATATCATCCGCAAACAAGATATGGTTAAAACCAATAGAACGACGACCAACCTGAATAGGAGAAAGTTGTTTAGTATGAATCGCCTGGTCTAACGATAACGACAAGTGATTCAGGCAAAGAATGAAAAGATACAGAGATAGTGGATCTCCCTGCTTAATGCCCCAGGATGGACGGAAGGGTGCACTCACCACCCCATTCCATAAAATAGAAACTGAGGGGAACAAGATACACGCCATGATTAAATCTATAATAGGAGTGGGGAAATGGTAGAACATCAAGGTATACTTAATGAAGGACCATTCCAATTTATCATATCGCGGGTGGTGAATAAAGTGAAGAAGTTCTTGTGCAAGGATGTAGTTATCCAATGCCTATCTACCCGGGTCAAACCCAAATTGGGTAGGATGAATCATGGCTGGAAGAAAAGGTTTAAGCCTATTAACCCATAGGACAGCCACAAAATTCTAGATTTCATCTGCCAAAGTAGGAATTCTTGGTATAGAATAGCATTATACTGAGCAATTAAGTGTTGTTCTAGTTGTAGTAAAAAGAGGGAAGGCCGGCGGCATAAGGCTTGTTAGGTACCTAAGAGCTGAGCACGAATGCGTTTTTTATTATGGGCAACTTGACCAAAAACGTTAGTATTCCATTCAGCTAGACAACCATAAAACTAGAAAACTTTGATATTGCGAGAGACAAGGTTGATAAAATTTAATGTTTATTAAAATATCAACCATTTGTGTCAAATAATACTTTTTAAAAAATATATGAATAAATAGCAACTTCTAAAAGTTATTTTGTATTTTAATCTTTCCACGCTAAACTCATCTCTTGAATAAATGAGTTTCATGTTAATGGAAAAGATTCTATCTCCAAACATTTTTAAAATAGTTCTAATTAATTAAATATTTTTTTAGCATAATTAATAAAATATTTTTTAAAATAGTATTATTAAGCAAATGGCCCTTACTAATTAGTAATTACTTAACAATCATTCTAACACTTTGAAAGAGACCACATGTCGCATGCAACATTGTTCAAGTGAATGGGTTTGGATGTTAAAGTTTAATATTGTCGGTTGGGTTGGACAACATGCAAATTTTGTGAACTAATTCCAATCTACAACTTCATCTAAAAAAAAAAAAAAAAATCCGATCTACAACAGAATACATTCATACAAGTTTTGGGCCGGACAATAATATTCATTAGAAAATAAACTATGTGAAGATTTTTTTTTTTTTTTTCAATAGTTTAAACTTTAGAGACAAAAATTAGGGACAAAAAAAGAATTCATTTTCAATAGTTTAGGAATAAAAAAAAATATTTTTTTAAAATTTAAGACAGAAAGTGAAATATTTTAAACACTTTAGGAATGAAAAACAAAATTTTCAATACTTTAAAGGACAAAAAACAAACTTTTGGTATATACATAATACATATTGGGGAAAAAAGGGACATTTAGGGGTGGAGCCTTAGGTATTTTGAAAGTAAACAAAGCTTAGAAATTCATATAAAGGAAAACGAAATCTTAATCCTGCAAACAAGAAAGCAGTTACCTTGTCATAGGATTGATTTTACTAAATAATTATTGAATTATACATGAATTACATGCATTAATTTGCTCCCATATTGATTATTTGAAGAAGCAAATGGCTCCACTGAATTAATCTCGAATTATCAGAGCGGCAATGTAAAAGAGGCTTCAGTTCACACACATCTACCAAACTCAGTTTCCAAATCATGCTCTTTAGCACCCTGGACTTGGATTCAAAATTTTCACCAACCATCTTGCAAGCAGTTTATACTTAATATACAAAATAAATAAACACTATTATCCTCTAGTTTGATATAGACTAATACGAGCATCTCTTACCTTCATTGTTCGCCATTAGTAAATTACTAATAGTAATTGAACTCTTATGTTCTTGCTGGCTATGAAAAAATAAAAAAGAACTCTACGATAAAGGTGCAGATTTCCATTGGAGCAAGTTTCATCACCAACTTTGCTAGATCCATAGGTCCACCCCTCAACACCTTGGGTTCTTCAGAAGAACCTTCTATGTTCCCCTTGTTCCAATATCACGATTTGATCATATTCAAAGTTGACTTGGATGGAAGAAAAGTACAATTCCATTGCAATATTATTATGTAAAACTAGATATTATTTTGCACAATCATCAGTCTAAACTCTAAAATTTCTCAAATCTGGGTATCCACTAGCTTATCAAAAACAACTGAAGAATAGTGACTATATATCTCAAAAAAGGTACAAGTATAGAATTAAACAAAATATATACATATATCACTTCTCCTCCAAGCGTCGCAGCATTGACTCAGAAAAGCTTTGTTGCCTACAAATGTGACAAAAACAAGCTTAATTATCTTCTGGTCCAATAAAAAATAATCTATTATTTTCTTAAGATCAGAAAATGGTTCAGCAATGCAATATGTGCCAAATCTAAAATTAAGCAAGGATCCTGTTGTTGTTGTTGTATGCTATTTAACACAATCAGATACAGAAAGTACAACATGAACAACACAAGCCATCAATCAAACTCCTAAAAAGATAGTTGTGATGCAGTTCTGTATCAATAATATAACCAGTTATCACCCGACATTCAAATGCATAATATGAGATACCATCTTATAGCAATAGTTTGAGGGGATGATCAAACAGTAAGGTTAAGGTAACCAGACGAGTATGCTTGCCAAGGAAAGACTATGATGAGTTCAGTCTTACTTATCAGCTTTGGTCAACAATAGCCATATAATCATGAGGTAGATTTATTTGATCTTTCTAATTCTATATACTTATGCAGGAGAAGAGATTGGACTTACTTCAGTTCTCTATGTTTTGGACTAGGGCGAGAGTACTTTAGTAATCCATCCCAAGGAACCTTTTTGAGACCCGCTCGAACAGATATTATGTCCCGAACCCTGCATAAGAAACCTTACATTTAACAAAAGCTATTCTGAAATATGAGATGGTTCTAATGCCAAGGAAATACATACCCATTATATTCACGAAAAGAAAAAATGTGTTCTGTGCCATTTACTTAATGCAACATACCTCTCTGCAAACTCTATGGCTGTCTCTCCAGGTTTAATATTTTGCGGCTCCAAGTACCAAACATCACACACAACAGCCCAGGACGTCATGAGCCGCAGCAGATGCTTTGTGAAGGATTGCCTGCAAACAGAGAACATAATCCAATAATACAGTATCATCCACAGCATGCCAACAAACATGAAAATCTAAGACAAAAGACAAAGGTGAACCCCAATGCAATCCACCTAGATCCTAGCTGAAACTAGGAATTTATCTCCCATATGGTAGTTCTAACACAAAACAAAAACAAAAACATGAATATTAGATGGTTTGATCTTTAGCAAAGCCTTGCCCCAAGATAAAGACATCTAATGTTCTTTGCCACCCTATCTAAAATGCATGGGATGCTTTCAGTGCATGCATATCAAATTATCAATAAATACACCCATAAATTTAGTGAGCTATAAGCAGCTCCTTACTTCCGGCTGTTCCAAAAAGCATCAACGAAAATTTTGTTGTACTTGATTGCAATTGGGCAAACAGTGCAGTCAAGTTCAAATGCACCACCCTACACATCATTCAAAAAGATGATAGTTAAAGAAAACTAAATTATTGAGAATTCAAAGAAAAAGAAGAAAATTGTTTTCCCATTAGATAGAGGAAAATAAAGAAAAAGAATTTTTTTTTTGTTGTTGTTTATTTATTTATTTATTTAATAATTCAATTGTTAAAAATGGGAGATGGGGGATTTGAACCCAGTACAGCCAATGCCACTGAGCTAAAAGGCTATTGGCTGAAAAAGAAAAACAAAATGTTGAGAAGTAATTATCGGAAGAAATACAAGTTTGTATTCTCACCAATTAGAAAAGCAGAACTTCATCTATGTTTTTTTCTACAACATAAAATCATATAAATTTACCTTCTTGAACATAACAGTGTAGTTATTATTTACACAAGTTCCCTCTGGAAATATGAGAAGAGGGTTATTTTCAGCCCCTTGAACATGATCCCTCAACCTGAATATACAAGTTCATGTTATCATGAAATATATGATGTTCTGATATGATTATTCTCTACATTTTTAATATCACTTACTTCTTTGTTAAAATTTCGCGATCCTTGACCTCTGTACGATTGAACCAGATACATCCGACGCTTTCTAATATGGTGCTTTGCAAGAGTCCTACAGAGAAAGTAAACTAAATAAAATCCTTCATATACATTCTTTTAAGTGTAATCCTGGCTTTCATTTAATATATACCCTAGAATAAATCGTCCCAGTGCAAATTGTTCACTAAATATAAAAAAATATACAACAAACTAAACGTACTAAACATCATTAAAGCCAATTTTTTTTTTTTCATTTATAAATATATAAATTTAGAGAATTATTTCCACTTCCAAAAATAGATTTTGGAACACACAAAGACTATCACTCAAGAATGCGCCTTTATTCATAATTGCAAAGGCATTTTTAAAATTACAGTGCAATAGTTTTTCTTGCTCATCTATATATTATAATAAAATAATTTAAGTCAATAACACATTGGACAAGTTGGGAGAGCAAAAAAATCTGTAAAAAAGAGTAACCTAATGACACAAACTACATATTTGCAAACCAAAGAATAAAACAAAATCTAAAATCAATGCCTAAAATATTGACAAGCATCAAATTCCCAGTTTCAACCAGTTCGGGCAATTCAGGCATTATTGCAATACATGGACACTTCGACTGCATGCTGTTGATCTTTGTATCACCACCAGGTCCGGTAAAAACAAGTGTGCAAAGTCCTCTTATGATTTATAAATATAATTTCTTTTTTTATAAGAAATAAAAGTACATTAAAAGAGAGCCAAATGGGCTTGCCACACTAGTACACCAGTTATGAATAAACACTATTTCAACTTCCAAGGGGACTCAAAACACAGGACAGTAACCATAAATCATTATTAAGACTGATACCCTTTTTTTTAGGATTGGTAAGTTACAAAGTGGATCTAGAATTCACGATATCACCCTCCAACAAATTATTATGGGAGAAAGAAGTGCTAAATGGCAAGACTGTTAATACCTTATTTACAATAAGAACGTAATTTAAATGCAAATTTTGGCAGTAAACACTTACCAACCCATCCAGGATGCTTCTGCATAATAACAGCAAATGCAGTCATCTGTTCTAAGATAATGAAATCAATCATGGAGGTATGATTGGCCACAAAAACCTGTTCAACCCATAGATGGAAGCAAAATACCACTCAATAGCCTGAATTATGTACACAAGCTGTTTAGGAAATATCAGGTGACATCCAAAAAAATAAAAATTATAATCAGGTATACCTGCTTAGGCCGCCTGCTAGGCCGTGGCCCATGGTATTTTACAACCCCAGTCCATGATGCAACAAAGAAGCTGCAAATTAACTCCACCAAATACCTCTAACAATAAAGCAAACATGGAATATGTTATATTTAACACAAGACCAGCACTTTAATAAGTTGTTGTTAGAGACAGAAAACAAATACAACATACAAGAGAGAACTTTATATTAATCTAATACCTAAACATTAACGTGCTCGCTTATAAGTACACAAATTTCACAACACCAGACTGTTCCAAGTTTCCATTTCAAATAGATTTATAATAATAATAATAATAATAATGATATTAAAAAATTTAGATAAAAAAATAAAGATAAGAAGAAGTGATTTATCAAAAAGGATGTATCCAAAAAAGTACGGGACATATCACAAAATGTAGAGCAATAATTAGAAGTAAATTTTTAAAATGTCACATTCCACACCTCAAACTTTTTCCTCAACTTGCCATGCCCTTTCAGCAGAAAGTGCACGGGAATATAAGATGAAAGGAATATCATCCATCCAATTGTCAATATTAGAACCCTGCAAACATTCAATTGAGAAAAAAAAAATTCAGACAAGCAAAATCACATTGAGCACTTAATGCAGCAAACATTAAGAACATGATAAACCCCTCATTAGGCCATTATTAATCATCATTCAAAAAAAAAAAAAAAAAAAACCCAAAATTTTATGAAAGCTTAATCTAAATTATGTGAGATATCCGAGGTCATTATTGTTTCAAATGCATAACATGAAGAAGCTCCATAGTAAAAGGTCTAACCTTGCAGGGAATAGAAAGAAATATCGAATTACAACCCCAAGACACCATAGAGGAAACAAATACACATTCCAATTCCACTTTTCCGGTGGATTCGACTTGAAGCATCGCGTGAATGAGTCCTGCTCATTCATTATAACAACAACAACAAATTCCTTAATTACAATGAACAACAACAAAAAATTTCTAAAATTTCAGTGAAAACAAAAGGCTTGCTTACATCAATAATGGCACCAGATGCCTCGGTTAGAGTAGGAGAAATGTCGAGCAAATCACGCCTGCAAATTAATTCCCAAAAAAAAAAAAATTCCCAGTATTTTCTCGGCAACCAAACAAAGGCACAAAAAGAGAGAGAGAGAGAGAAGATGGATTACAGGCGGAGCTTGCCGGAAGGCTGATCGAATTCGAAATCCAAATCCAAATCCAATTGGGAGGTCAGGTTTTGATTCTGAATCTCACTGCTGCTATTCATTTGATCTAATTAATAATTAATAAGGAGTAATAATTAAGACGCGAAGCTGCAAAGATTAGATTATAAAATATAATTAATTGAAGAAGAAGAATAGGGTGGTTTGGCTCTGGCTCACCTGTGTGTGAGTGGGAGTGGGGATCGCCACTTTTATTAGGCAATCACCGGAGTGAGAGAGAGAGAGAGTCTGAGCTGAGCTGTGCTGTGCCCGTCTCTCTCTAATTCTCTTTTCTCTATTAAACTAAACATCCGTGTGTTAAACAAAATCCCTTTTTTTATAAAGATAATTACACTTCTTCTTTTTTATAAGATAAAGATAGTTACACTTAAATTGACTTGTGGTTTGGATAATGATGAAAAGTTAGGGAAAAAAAAAAATGTTTTGATTATTTTTTGAAATAATTAATTTTTTTTTTAAGTCCTTGTCTATATACTACGTTTCTTTAAAATTTTTTTAGTAAGTAATTGGATATTTTTGTAACCTTCGAAAGTGGTGTGGTGTGAGTATATTCTATTTCTATTCCATAATACTATAGTAGAAGATAAATAATTTATTTTAATTGAAACTCGGTATATTATTAAAGTGTTATAATAATAATAATATGGGAATACTATTAGGAATAAAACAAAATTATCTGATGTTTAAAAACAATTTTAAAAGGAGTTTCATTGTTTATTTTAATTTTTTTTTTATAATCTATTCTAATATTTAGTTCTTCATAATTTTACTTTTGCCTATGGGTATCCACGGGTCAATTTGGGTCGGATTTGAGTAATTGAATTTTTGCATCACCAGTCTAGTACTATTTTGAATTAAAAGCATTTTTTTTATGAGAATTAAAAGCATTTTATCCTTTAGGCTTTTTCCTAATGCATGGGCGTTTTAAATTTTTTTTTTATGCACTTGTAATAGATCCTGTAAATTAAAGCTAAGGGTTGCCTATCTAACATTTATGGCCAAAAAGTTTTGATATTAAGGGACAAAGCTTCCAAGATATGAACTGAAGCATTAACTCTCTTAGAAGTTAGAGGTTCCCATATGTATGAAATTTTAACCTTATAATACTTTAAATTAGTTTAAACCTCAATTTTAACCTGTCTTGCAACTACCACCTTAAGATTTGATCCTTTTAAGTGTGTGTTTTTTTGTTTACGCTTGGATTAAGCTATTGTTGGTTTGTGGATTTGTTGAGACTAAAAAGTGATTGAAACATGCTTTCTTTTTAATTTATATATAATTTCACAATAACAAAGAGAGAGAGAGGAATTTATACCTAAATGTCTTTATGAGAAATACTAAGAGGTGCCAACTAGTTAAATTATAAAAACTGATTGGTGTTTTGGTCTAATGACAAAGAACTATCATTAGGAGCGGACGCCATAGGTTGAAAGAAAAAAAAAATTATTAAATAATAATAAGGTGATAGTTAAATTTAAAGTTTAGAAATAAGTTTTTTATTTATTTTTTTATTTTTGGAAAAAAGAGTAAGTAATGAGCTCAAGTTCAGCTAGTATTTAAAATAAAATTAAATGAACAATTTTGACATTTAATACATAACTCATCTCATTTACAAGCTTAGGTGTGGAAGTATTTTGGAAAAACTTTTATTAACTTAAAAAACAATGTACGCTTGATAACTTTACTTTTAATTCTTCTCTCAACTGAGTCAAACTACATTGCATTTTTTCAATAAATTTGGGTTTAAAATAGGTGCTCTCAACCTTAACTTGTTCTTTCCCATAATGTAAATGCACAAAAAATGGACAGAATGCACCGAATGGACAGAAGTGAACCAAAATGGACCAAGGTGGACTCAATGGACCGAATTGGACCAAATAGACCAAAATGAATAAATAGACCATGTGGACCAAATAGAACTAAATGGACCGAATAAGACTAAAGTTGACTGAAGTGGACCAAATAGTACCAAAGTAGAGCGAATAGGACCAAAAATGGACAGATTAGACCGAATGGACCGAATATTGCCAACGTAGACAGAATGGACCGAGTAGGACTAAACTGGATCAAGTGGACCGAATAGGACCAAAGTAAACCCAATAGGACCTAAGTGGACAAAATGGACTGAATAGAAGCAAAGTGGACTAAAATGGACCGAATACCACCGAATGGACCGAATAGATCCAAAATGGACCGAATAAGACCAATTTGGACTGAATAGACCGAATAGAACCAAAGTAAACCGAATAAGACCGAATGGACCGAACATAACTAAAGTGGAGCGAATGGACCGAATAACACCAAAATGGACCGAGTGGACTGAATAGAACTTAAGTAGACAGAATAGACTGAATAGAACCAAAGTGGATCGAATACGAGCGAATGGACCTAACAGAACTAAGTGTATAGAATAGACCGAATAAGACCAATGTGGACCGAATAAGACCAAATGGATCGAATAGAACCAAAGTGAACATAATGGACCGAATAGGACCAAAGTGGATTGAGTAGAATGAATAGGACCAAAGTGAACCGAATAGGACCTAAGTGGACAGAATAGAACCAAAGTTGATATAAGAAAAAAAAAGTTAAGAAATAAGTTATTTATTTTTATTTTTGAGAAAAGAGTAAGTGATGAGCTCAAGTTTCAACCAGTGTTCAAAATAAAATTAAATGAACAATTTAAAATTTTTAATACGTCGTAACTCAGCTCATTTACAGGATTATATATATATATAAGAAAATCAAAGTTTTATAGAATATTAAAAATGAGATTATTTGTTTAATACTAAAACATAAAAACAAACAATACGGATCGTGAGAATTCCGTTGTAATTTGCTTTTTGATAAATTCAACAATTACAGTTGAACCCGTAGCACTCACTGCTCATTCCTTAAATGAGAAAGGAGTGTTTGTTATGAAAAACATGAGAGGAATTGCACTTATTTATAGGCCTAGCACTCACTACTACTCTCTCTCACTCTCAGCTTTCATCACCCTCTCACTGCCACCTTTCCTTGTTTGGCATTATTAACTGAACTCAATGATGAAGGTGCGGATTTCCATAGGAGCAAGGTTCACCACTAACTTTGCTGGATCAACAGGTCCTCCCCTCACTACCTTGGATTCTTCTTCTTCGGAAGACCCTTCTACTTTCCAGACTAGTCTCTTCCTTTCCATTTCTGTTCTTTCTTGGTTAGCAGATAAACTCGTTTCTGTTATCTTCGTTATTTGAAAAAAAAATAATGCAAAAAACACACCCTTTAACAAAATATAATTGAACACTCAACAATAACGATGTCATGCAAGCAACTATTGCTTTCACCTTCTTATTTGGGAAAACTTTTTTCAGTTCTACACATGTCATAACTGAAAGATCCTTGTCTTCTCCAACCTTGCATTTGTAACAAATAAAATAAAATCAGAATTTCTAAGTGAGCTTACCTGAGAGACAAGGGCTTGATTAACATTTTAAAGTAGGAAAACTCCAAGTAGATGACTAAACTTAACAGGCAAGAAAAAGAAAGAAACCAGAAACCTCGTATAGGTGTGCCAAACGAAAAAGAACTTTTCCATCTTCCAGTTCCTGCAGAGTTCAACAAAAGGAACAAAGCTTAACTTGGAACCAGAATAATTATAACAATGAAAAGATCAAACTATTTGTGATAACAATATCAATTAGAGTGCTGGGTTTGACTCCATTAAGGTAGTAGATACATTTTCTCACTTCTCCAACAACTCAGGACAAAAGGATCAAACGAATAGTAGTTAATTAACAAGGATGAAAGATATAAACCTGGAGGGTTATTATTGCAACATTTTCAGGCAAATTGTAGGAGGGGGCCATCCCATGAAAGGTTGGCAAATGTAACTTTGTCCAATCATGTCCATCCTGCAAAAATATATCATTTTTTGTGAGTTACAGATCTACCAGATGGCGAACTATGCTTCAAGTGCAATTTTTTTTCCCCTCACCTGCTCGGTGAAGGCTACAAGAAGTGGAGAGTAAATCTCCTGACCAAATGATCAATGCCATCTTGCGCCCTCTCCTAAAGGATCAATTCTAAGATAATACTTTCCTACGATCTGAAAAAGTATGTTATTAAGCAAAACAATTGTGAACACATTGTATTTCTGAAACTTAGAAGACCTTAGGGTCAGTTAGTTTGCTCTTACAGTTAGTCCTCTACATTTCTTAGAAATGCAAATTGTCTCATTTAGTGCCTCTCCAACACCTCTTGAATCATCTCGAATCAACCTCCTATACATAAGGAAAAATCTGAAATTAGTTATTCTGGAATTCTGTTTATATAAGTAAGGCAATAATTATCATGGTAAGCATCACAAATAGACAAACAATTAATGATAATGTAGAATAAGCAAAAGCGAAGGAAAAGGGAAGAAGAGACCTGTGAAGCATCAGTTCTAGTTGCCCATCCCTGATGCTGGATCCCCCCACAGATCAATCCACTAAGACTGAGAGCTCATTGCTGTTGTCTTTAAGGTAAATTCCAAGATTAATCTGAAAGGGAAATAAGGTGGACTGTGTGATTTGATGCCTAAATTGGCTGAAACTTTTATGTATTTTGAATTTCAGAACGATGGTTAGATGATTATAGATTGCAGTCACAAAACTGGGTTAGCTGTACAATGTAAGAATAAGCGTTAAGCAAAATGCAAAAGCAACAAGAAAGCTATGTGATTAACTCTGGTTTCAGTGGCTCTTTTACTTGGGCCTAACAAAGCATTGGACTAACACAAGGTTCCACACAGCACTATCTTTTGCAATTAGTGCCTGTCTATGCAATGCAGGAAAATCACTGGTATCAAATTTTACTTATCTACTAATAATAATAATAATAATAATAATAATAATAAAGAACAATGGCACTTCCTCCCGTCTTAAGAACATGATTGAGAGTGAGGTCGTGGGTTCCCCATTCAAAGTGTGTCTGTAACTTCAAAATAGATAAGAAAAGTCTTCTAGGTGATGGAAGGTAATGTAGAGATGGAATTGTAACAAAGTCACAAAATAACCACTGTCAACATACTGATCAAATTATCACAGCTTGGTATATGTTATTGTAATTTCTGTTCTGAAATCACACAAGCATCTTCCACACCCCCTTTTCCAGCTATCAAAGTCCCAGCCGTGAAAGAGATATAGTAATAGTTTATAATTAAATAGAATGGTCAAACTTTGAGACAATAAAATCCATTGGCTCCAGTTATGACTATTAGAGATATCAGTCTAGATTCAATGTACCTTTGTACTGCACATCATAAGGATAACCATGTAGCTAGCGGGTAGTCTCTCTCTTTCTCTCTCTCTATACCCCAATAGGATCATTGTAACACAACAATTCAATATCGTAAAATTGTAGCCACCAAGGGTTTTTCGTTGTGGACCTTGTTAATTCTATTGCCACTCTCTATTTCTCAATATTCTCTCTCTCAATCTCAATCCCAACACCAATTCTAAAATGACAATTGACAAAGCAAACTTACTGGGTAATAATTTCCTGCAATAGGTTCATTTACTTCCAGGTCCCAATCTTTTCTATAATCTCGAATCTGCAAAACAGCATACAACTGCACATTAGTCCTATATGTTTCTTGCAACAGCAAGACATTAAATAATGCTTTTGAAAAAACATCTAGCCATGGTCAATATCTACATTAAGTACACAATACATGATGATTTTGACGTCATAAAAGAAAAATATACTTTTGCAAGTATGAACATACCCTTTCAATAAAATCGCGCCCACTAGAATCAGTATAGAATGTCTTGTTGTTTTTCAGTGTAGTTGTAATCTGAGTTACAACCTCCTTGCCAATTTTATCACCAAAAGGTATAGGCCCAACCTGAAAACAAGATTACGCTTTTACTAAGCTGCTTCAGCATGAAAATTTTTACTTTTCATTGGTAATATAAAAAACTTGTTCACTTAGGGATAAAAGCAATAACTTACAAGGAACTCAACTTCCACATGCTCTTTTTCCTTGTATACTCTGGTGATCTATACATTGTGCAACCATTAATTACTGATGAGATCAACAGTGAAAAATTCTACATATCTTTTATTCAACATTTGTATTGTATATATTATAAGAATTATATTCAAGGGTGAGAATATAAATAATCATAAGATCTTATTATTCTTGTACATCATTTCAAATTTAAAGTACCATGTTATTAAGTCTTGGCCTACAAGAAAGAAAAACTGGAACTGATAAATTGAGAGGGAAGGGGGATGGAAAGAGAATTTTGGATTGATTACCAATATTATTAACAGTATTTTTGATGACTTTAATCCCAAGGGATAGCACATTTAGTCAGAGGCAATGCCTCGTGAAACAAAAATCACTAGTTTGAATCTCTTCATCACCCACCCTTGGGGCATTAGATGCAACAGGAGAATCAAGATAGAGAACTTAGGACTCAACATCTAGGTTTGCTTGGAGTCAGCACTAAACAGAAGAAAACCTATAGGAGTCATCACTTAGAGTTGGCTAGAGTCAGCACCAGACAATGGAGACAATTTCAATCAAATTTTTATTCATCAAAATAATACCCTCAATAGGAGTACGTTACTTTGCTGATTTAGGATACTAAACCCTAATCCTAGCTGACATATAGAAACTCTAATTCTAATTCTTGGGAAAACCAAATTATTGAATTATAAAAATACCCAAGTCTTGAAATAAAAACACTATTAATTAACCTAATGAGATACTGGGGCCTGAAATAAAAATGCAACTGATTTACAAAAAAAAAAAAATACAACTGATTTAAGCATATCAAGTAATACTTATACTATCTTCTGTTTTCTGAAGAAAAAAAATTGCTTCCTCTTCCGGTTTACATTTTAACAGAACATAAATTTAGAATTAATTTTCTTTCAAGGTTGTACTACCTTTTTTATTCATTAAAACAGTTTTTCCAAGTATATTATTTTGATGCAGCAATAGATGAAGGAAAGAATGAAACAGTATTATTTGTGTCTTAGGATAAACCACCTGATATATCCATGAGTTGATCCTCTGATGTACTTCATCCAATAAAGGTCCCCAGAAAACAGTTAAAGGAGCCTGAAATTTCAAAACACCATAATTTCTGATTCCATGTAACAAATTTGCTCAAATTATGTATTTCCAAAGAAGATCAGTTACCTTGTTATCAGATTTGATGGGATATGTACCATTTGGCCGAAAGACGTATGCACCAGAGGCCTTCACCAAATTAAACCGTTTCTTTTAAAAATTTACTATATATAACTTAAAATAATAAAAAGTCGATAAGAGAATAACTGATTAAGGTTTGGAAAACATGAAAGTAGAGTTTTTTAGAGAAATTTTGTTTTACCTGAGGATTCACAGTTTGATTTCCCTCATCTCCACGGTAATAGAGATATGATTGTTGTACAGATTCTTTGACCTTTTAATCGTAAAATACCAAATTAGATATAATATATAAAATGTAATATTATAAAAAAGAAAGGACCAGCTAGGAAAAAAAAATGTAGAATTAAAGTAACTATTGGGAAGATGAAATTTACAAAAGGATAAGTAATTCTAACACGTCATTAAAGAGAGAGGTGCCAAATAACATACCAAACTTTTGCTGTTAATATATTGTGCAAGATTTCCTTGATTTCCAGAATAAATAAGTTTCAATTTTCCTGGCCCTACTTGTATTGTACCATCTTTTCTGCTTTCTGACTTGTAATCTTGTCTCACAGAAGTAGCATCTGCAAAAATCAAGTGGGAGAAAAGAACATATATCTGCATCAATGGTAATGTGACTCTAGGCTTCTCAATGTGCATGACTAATTTTAGATGGAGAATCAAATGGTTGACCTGCCGATTTGGAACTTGAGACAATGTAAGTGCTGAAACCAAGAGGTGGTACTGTTGCTGAAAATGCGAGCCAATAACTAGGCGTTGTTTTTGGAGATTTACCCAGATATGCCTTAACGTGGTACTTCCTTACTCCCACAGAGATATCAAGTAGAGGTAGGAGCTGTGATTCAACTTCTTTTCCACTAGAATCCCAAACAGCCACATTTTCATTGATAACCTATTGCAAGTTGGATAATGTGAGAAGATGCATGAAGAATCAAAGAGTAGTCATGCTTCATCCAAAAACTATATTAATAGACATGCTTTACAGTGTCAATATTTCAATAGGATATAATGGTTCATTACTGGAAAGAGAACAATTTAACTAAATTCAGTCAAGCCATAATCCCAACTAATTTGGGCTACCAACTTGGATCCTAGTATGCCAAATAATTCTGTTTAGGGCAATGTCCCCATTTACCTCTATAACCGAGCATTCCAATCTAAAAATATAGGCTATTAGGTAAGATTCTCAGTAATACATAAATTTATAAGTCATAACTACGCACACACCTATCATTTTTAGAGTCCCTTTTGCCCTTTTTTGTAAATCAATATAATCAGGTTTTTTACCTAAAATTTTCATCACATCTTATGAAGATAGATCCTGATTTGCTGTAGTATATTGGCAATTCCTATGGTTATAATTAGTGGAAAGAGAATGAAAAATAAATGGTCAACATATTTTCACTTAATTTGAAGCATACATGTGTTTTAAAGGCTCATGCTAAAAAAAATTCATGCAAGCACTGAAAAATACATAAGTCGCAAATAAAACCATACGCATTAAGTATATGCACTCAGGAATAAAAACATGCTTATGTGGCTAATAGATTGCACATACTTCATCTTTTTTTTTTGGGGAGGGGGGGGGGGGGGGGGAAGGGGGGGGAGAAGAAGCAGGAGATCCATTAGGCCTCAAAGGCAATTGGAAATGACCCCTTGTCCAATAAACCCTCTTTTCTATTAATTTCGTATGGATAATGATCACAACATGGAACAGATAAAAGGAAAATACTCACGGGAATCCTTATAACATCCTTTCTTGTCCATCCTAGAGGATTGTAGACAACAATCACCTAGAAAAGTTAATAAATCAGGAAGTAATCAGTCTTAAATGGAGTGGCATTCTTATCTTCCTAATAACTGCATAAACACTCCAACTATAATAACAAGTTAAACAATTCTTCTCACCAGGTTTTTCCCATTTGACAGATCAACTTCTGATGGAGGACAATAACTTATATTCAGCAGTGGACACTGAAATAAAAAGGGGACAAGAATAGGGGATCAAATAATAATAAATTAGCATACTGAGAATAAAGGATTGAAGTATACAATTTTTAGAACCATCACTCCAAGGTTTCAACAACTCGAGCCAATACAAATAATTACATGATGATAACAAACCAAAATGTTTAATGTTAGCAGGATCATCTAGATACAAAGTAAACTCTACCAACAAGTATGGAATAAAGAGTTTTTATTATTTGCCTGATGAAACTTAGTCTGCGAACTCCAACCAGTTTTTGATGTCAAGTTTGCAATGCCAGCAAGTGAATCTGCAACCACATTCTCTGCCTGCAAGACACGATATTTCAGATATTTGATCCAAAGCATAAGGAACGCAACTACAAGAAGAATTGACAGATCAAGCCTTACCTCCTTGTAACCTATTGCAAGTCGTAGTGCATAATCATATGCCACATGCTGCTTCTCTGTACCAGTAACTGCAGCATGATGGTTAGCAGTTGCTATAGCATCAGCCAAAGAGTCTGTGTTGGGCCCCGATTTATTCCTCCCCTTAAAAAATTCCAATTGCCTCGCTGCCTGTTTTTAGATCAAATCAGACCAAAATGATGGGAAACCCTTGTATGAGCCTAAGTAATTCTTACTGGCATAAACTAATATAGTTACAGGAGTTTACCAAATAGTAGGCACTCATCACTCTAATATAGACTTTGAGGGCAGGCCTACTAGTAAAAAATCCAGTCCAGTAAGCATGTAAACAGTCTGCATATCTGATAAATTTCAATTACCAACTTGTAAATACGGGTAAACTAATAGAAATAGTTGCCTGTAAGTATTTTGAGTTTCAAAAATTTGAACTCACGGAAAGTAGTCATCAGTCTTGATCGGCCAGGCCTCCTTTGCCGCATGCTTCGCATCAGTATATATTGATGGGGTTGAGTAGAGGGCATTAACACGCCCATCCTACAAGCATCAATACCATTACTTCATTAATATGTAAAACCAAAATATCTCGTCATATAATCAAGGACAAGTGACTTCAAACTGAAAAAGAAAATGCAAGAGGAAAATCGGCCGTGTTTCTCAATGAAATAGACAAGAAATAGGACATCAGCTACCAAGATTGTTAAAACCAGCAGCATATGACATTTTAATCCTCTATCTGCCCCTAGGACATATGCTCATGCATATTTTGTGGTGGAATTTAATGACAGGATCGTACTTATTTGTAACAGGAGGCCAGATCTCTAGGCCAACAACTGATTGTGAAGGAGTTCTTGGAATCAAAATTTGTTTTTCTTTTTCCCTTTCCAATTGGCTAGGCAGTTTTAAACTTTAATATAAACAGCTCTAGGACAGCCAAATTGAAAGAACAGAATACACACTATGAGAAAAAAAATTATTAAATTTATGTACAAGTTTAATAAAGCATTTGTAATGATTCTGAAGAGAACTAACTTGATTGACATAATGAATAAATTTGTCCATTTGTTTGAACCATGTATGTGCATATTGGTACTTGAAATCTGTTCCCATGGTCCACATAATATGATTTGTGCGAGTAATGTTAGCCTGAAAAACTCAAAAGAAGTATTATCAATAAGCCACAACAGATTTGAATTCTTTCTTGTACAAAATTATTGGCAGCAATGGCACAAAGGAAAAGAATATAAAATCTTACATAATGTGTTCCTCCTTCAAATTCAAATTTCAACACACTCACACACACACCAACACCTTAAATCTGATATGTTAACTTAGGTTGCATTGTAGAGAATCTATTGCAGATTAAAAAAAGTTAGAGAATGTCTAGAAACTGATGGCATCTTAATGCACCTTCGTTTATATCATAAAAATACATATGTAGAAGAGATTTGTCTTAAATACTAGTATACTAAAAACAGCACCCAAAAGCACAGCGCACAAATATAACACCATCCATCTTACTTGTTTTACTGCAGCAGCTACAAACTCATTGATGCGCTGAGGAACATTATAGTCAAATAAATTGATGTTATCCTGCAAGTCAAAAGCGCAATATAAATACAGTTGGTACGCAAACAATGATTTACAGCCTGTCAGCAACTCCTGACTAAGGACTCACTTGAACAATAGGCGAATCATGGGAATCATCATTCACTTCAAAGTTGAAATCACTGGGAGGATCATAATTCTCCGGAAATGCACCAGCAAAAATCTACAGAAGGGTGAAAACACAATGAGTTTAGGTCCCTTTCTATTCAGCTCCGGAACATAGTTTGAACGTTGAAGCAAAAAAAAAAAAAAAACAAACAAACAAGACTCACTTGTGCAGATGAACCAAAAGTCTTAGAGCCCCGCCAGATAACCTCAAGACTTTTCTCATTTTTCCTTTTTGCTCTGTCTTGGTAGTCAATACGCGCAAAGAAAAGAGAGTCAAACCCAACCTACATCAACAAAAGGGTCTCCCCACAATAAGGTGGTTGCAAATGAATGTAGGAGAGTGAGGGACTTCTTTTGTTCAATCAACTTCTAGTATAAGGTTCAAATTGAAGTCCCCCCCCAAATTTGTTAGAATAATGGTTAAATGATCAAATTCACAATTGCCTAACAGTTTAAGCTTTTGGAACAAATTGTAATTTATCATGGTATCAAATTCGAATCTTGTCATCACTCTACCTCTCATTTAAAAAGTTAAAAATCTAAAGCTTTTGGGATTTGTGGTAGTTTATTATGATGAATAATAAAAATATACAAATATTATAACCTATCAAATCAGTTAAAAACGTTCACACATAGCAAGCACAAGAGAAGCCATACCTCAACCCCAAACAAGTAAGCCTGCACTGCAGAATGTCCAAATGGATCGATTGGCCAACCAATTCTTGGAGTTACATTGAATTGTTCTTTGATATATCGATGCCCAAGAGTTGTTTGGTCAATCATGTCAATGTAATGTGAAGTCGCCTCGTCATGCATGCAATAACCTCCATTTCTGCAACACAAAAATGAAGGATTGACTATCCAAAACAGAAAAGAATCTAGTAGACCGCAATTCTATTTCTTCTTTTTTCCCATTTCCCAATATAAAAGACTTTGATTCTAGAAGATACAAATTGTATAAAGTCATTAGGAAAGAATATTATTTTAATGATTAAATTCATTCTTTTTCAGAAAACCTAGTAATTTATCGTGGTATCAAAACAGATGGTCATGTGTTTAACCTATACCATTTCTACCTCTAATATAAGAAAATGTTAAAAATCAATGAAGAGAGTATTAGAACTTAGAATATTAATTAAATTCACCATTTCCTAGTATAGCATAAAATCAGTAATATATCATTACATTAACTCCAGCTGACCAGAGCTGATAAGCTTCTTGACAATACTTTGGATCTCCTCGCTCTGTTCATTCCACCATCGCTGGAAAAGTGCCTGTAATATCAGCACAAAGAAGCAATCTCCTGAGTTTCACAATCAAGGGGAATGGGAAAGCAAACTTATAGCTTTCCCTGGTAGTTGAAAAACACAGAAATGAGAAATAAATCAACTTTTGATTCCTTAAAAACATATAATCATATATTGGTTTGATTTCCCAACATGTGAAAAACTCAGACCATTTAAGCCAAGTGGCAACATTATGCAACTTCACATGCGTGTTTTTGATTTTCCTGGGGTCCCATATAATAAACACAATGGTTCTAATACTGAGAAGATATGAATTACTATATATCCTTTTTTCTTTCTTCAATTTTTGTTATATGAGAAACCAATGAAAAGAAGCATTAAGCTAAGAAATGCATTGATTGCCTGTTCCACAAAGATGAACTTGCGATTCTTGTCAGCCAACAAAGCCGGAACTATAGAATCCAGCACATCTTGAACACACGCTCCCTGCACAAAATCAACATTGACTGTGAAAACCAGAAATGCAAAAAAAAAAAAAAAAAATCCTAGAGATACTATAAATTGAAAAAAAAATTTCAATCAAATTCTCAGTGTTCCACGTTACGTTCCACCAATCTCAACTTTTAATGTTGTTCCTTATAAAGTGACCAGATTTTAAAATGGAAAAAAGATTAAATACATGACAAGCAATAATTGATGAAACATAAATTGTAACATCAAGAGTGGAACGGAGGAATGTTATTACTACATAAATTTATATAGTGTCAACTTTTTTTAATTCAAATTTGATTGACACTGAGCCGGAAAGCTCTTGGCATAGAGTTTCAATTTTCAAATATGAACGGTTTTAGACCCCTTAACACACAACCAGATTGAGTAGCCTAGTTAATTAGCCAAGTTGTTACTTAGTCAAATTAAGCAATTCTAGGTTAAAACAATCAAACAATCATATCATGAAAAAATATAGCAGCGGAATAATAAATAACACACGATATGATCACCCAGGAAAACCAAATCGGTAAAAAACTTGGGGAGGATTTTACCCACCGATCCTCAAGGCAAAACTGAATTCACTATGAAAGAATTGAAGTTCATACAAAAGGACTTACAAGCTCCCCGCTCGACTTCCTAATGCTACCTACCAGTAGAACTTACTGACACGACCTCGTGCAAGCTCCGAATCCACGGACTCCTTCTTTCTTGAATTCTTCAATCAGCTACAAGCACCCACGCTTGATATTCTTTAAGCTTCAAAGGCAGCAACCAAGTTGATCATCAAGATGTTGAAGTAATCTCCATCTAGAAAACCCTAAGCTTTGTGTAAAGGAAAGCACATCTAGATCTCACAAGAGATTTACACAAAACAGCAATGTATGAGCAACAATACAACTGAAGCAACTCAAAAAACGTGGCTAGGATTTTGCCTTATATACCTAGGGCAAAAACATAAAAACCCTAAACGTTTTAAAGAGTTAGGGCTGAATTGGAAAACTGCCGAAAAACGCAATCTGATCGATTTTCGATCGATCGAATCTATTCTTCGATCGATCGAGCCAGACCGAAATGCCCCAATGCATCTACAGTCTCTCGATTCCAACTTTACAATAATTAATCAACTTTGAGCATACTTTAACAAGTCTAAACATGTTGTTTTGATCATGATTTGTCAATATTACAAATTAGAGTTCTAAATACATAAATTCCTAAACCTTTAGAACCTAACAAAATACAACAAAAAAGAAGAAGTAAAATTGTGCTTTTATGTAGTATGAAAACCAGAAGCAGAGAAATGGAAGAAGAGAGGTACTTGTATGGTATTGTTGGTGCCAAGGTAATACTGATCAATGGTCTTCAACCATCCGACATCATCGTGAGAGTGAGGGACCAAATGAACATTGAGCTTCCCAGGAACAATTGTCGATGTTGTATTGTACTTTATATACTTGGACTCTGTGCAGTGGAAAACAAAAGCGCTCAGTTCTACTCCTAGGAAGAAAACCAATAACCATGCTCGAAAAGCCATGAGTATGTTATAGCATTTGCAAGAGTGATATGAAGTTCAAGCTAGCTCACTTTGAATTTATATAGAAGGGAAACGTCTATTTTTACATCGTACTAATTGATGAGGCTGAAAAAATCACCAGTGAGCCATACGGTTCCAACCCGCTGGATACCAAACCTGCCCAACGCAGAAAAAGAAAAAGACTTTACAGAGAGTACCGGTGTGGTACAGGCCAAAGACCCTCCGAAGGTTGAGTTAGAAGAGAGCTCCAACAATGCTAGAGAGTATGAGCTTTAGAGAAATTGTGCGTACCTTTTTCTTGAGGTTCTTTGGATTTTTATAGTAGCGTAGAGCCAGACTCCTTTGTTTGCGGAACAAGTGTTTTCCTTATGGGTAAGATATTTATTAATGCGTGTATATTCTAGAATTCTACTCATGTTAGGACTCTACAAACTATGGCTAATCGTGTGTCGCAAGTATTTTCCATTTAAGATTCCTTGGAGACCACATAATAATGGGTTGGATGCCACGTGGCCGTTCGGTCTGTACATGACACGTCTATTCGTGCCACCTCTGTCCAGATAGCTCTGTCATGCATAATTTTTCCTCTTCAGTTGCCCCCTTCACCCTATGGGTTCGTGATCTCGGAGTGAAAGGACCCGTGGGGTGACGGTTCGATTTGGATCCTGAGAGACTTGTCAGTCTTTGACAGGCTGGCCCAAAATTATTTATGGCGCAGGGGACCTAAATTTTGACCAAGGCACTTTTGTGTGACATGGTTCGTCTGTCCTCCCGTAGGTAAGAAGACTTAGAATTTTCACCAAGGCACTCGCGTGCGACTTGGTTAGTCCTTCCACCCGTAGGTAGTAGGACTTAAATTTTGTACCAAGGCACTCGTTGGTGGCTTGGTTCGTCCATCCAACCGAAGGTAGGAAGACTTAAATTTTGACCAAGGCACTTGTAAGTGACTTGGTTCGTCCTTCCACCTGTAGGTAGAAGGTCTTAAATTTTGTACCAAGGCACTTGTGAGTGATTTGGTCCGTCCTTCCACCCGTAGGTAGTAGGACTTAAATTTTGTACCAAGGCACTCGTTGGTGGCTTGGTTCGTCCTTCCAACCGAAGGTAGGAAGACTTAAATTTTGACCAAGGCACTTGTGAGTGACTTGGTTCGTCCTTCCACCTGTAGGTAGAAGGTCTTAAATTTTGTACCAAGGCACTTGTGAGTGACTTGGTTCATCCTTCCACTCGTAGGTAGTCGTTCGTCCTTCCACAAGTAGGTAGTAGGACTTAAATTTTGTACCAAGGCACTCGTTGGTGGCTTGGTTCGTCCTTCCAACCGAAGGTAGGAAGACTTAAATTTTGACTAAGGCACTTATGAGTGATTTGGTTCGTCCTTCCACCTGTAGGTAGAAGGTCTTAAATTTTGTACCAAGGCACTTGTGAGTGACTTGGTTCGTCCTTCCACCCGTAGGTAGTCGTTCGTCCTTCCACAAGTAGGTAGTAGGACTTAAATTTTGTACCAAGGCACTTGTGAGTGACTTGATTCGTCCTTCCACCTGTAGGTAGTAGGACTTAAATGTTGTACCAAGACACTCGTGAGTGACTTGGTCCGTCCTTCCACCCGTAGGTAGTAGGACTTAAATTTTGTACCAAGGCACTTGTGAGTGACTTGGTTCGTCCTTCCACCCGTAGGTAGTAGGACTTAAATGTTGTACCAAGACACTCGTGAGTGACTTGGTCCGTCCTTCCACCCATAGGTAGTAGGACTTAAATTTTGTACCAAGGCACTTGTGAGTGACTTAGTTCGTCCTTCCACCCGTAGGTAGTAGGACTTAAATGTTGAACCAAGACACTCGTGAGTGACTTGGTCCGTCCTTCCACCCGTAGGTAGTAGGACTTAAATTTTTTACCAAGACACTTATGAGTGACTTGGTTCGTCCTTCCACCCGTAGGTAGTAGGACTTAAATGTTGAACCAAGACACTCGTGAGTGACTTGGTCCGTCCTTCCACCTGTAGGTAGTAGGACTTAAATTTTGTACCAAGACACTCGTGAGTGACTTGGTCCGTCCTTCCACCCGTAGGTAGTAGGACTTAAATTTTGTACCAAAGCACTTGTGAGTGACTTGGTTCGTCCTTCTACCTGTAAGTAGTAGGACTTAAATTTTGTACCAAGACACTTGTTAGTGACTTGGTTCGTCCTTCCACCCGTAGGTAGTAGAACTTAAATTTTGTATGAGAATTAGGTGCCGTTGGCATCCTTGATCGTCGGTATCCTTGGTTGTCGATCCATCCCATTGGGATGAGGATTAGGTGTCTGTCGGCTTCCTTTTATAGTGTTTAGCCCTCAGGTCTTGCTGAAGCGTTGGCATTTGTCTTATGCTTATACGTAGGATTGGGCATCCTTCTGCACGGTAGGCCATTGATACACTGCCGCCGGGACACGTGATGGAACTTTCAACCTTCGGGACGCGTTGTAGTCCTCTATTAGCGTCCCATTCTTAAGGTATTTTATCCGTCTACTTTGGATTATGGACTTGCCGATGTGACTGAGTGTTACCTCGTCATTTTTTTTTTCTTTTTAGGGTGGCAGTCCATCTTTATTCATGGACCTTTATCCATCAGTCTCCTTTTTTTTTTTTGTGGATGTCCGTCCACTTTTTTCATGGACATGCATCCGTCCATTTTTTTGTTTCTTTTTTCTTTTTTGTTTTGTTTTGTTTTTTTTTTTTTTTTTTTTGTGGATGTCCGTCCACTTTCTTCATGGACATGCATCCGTCCATTTTGTTAATAGACATGCATTCGTCCTTTTTTTTTTTTTAATTTATTTATTTATTATTATTGTTGTGTGGATGTCCGTCCACTTTCTTCATGGACATGCATTCGTCCATTTTTTTGTTAATAGACATGCATCCGTCCATTTTTTTTTCTTTTCCGTCCACTTTTTGGGTTGTCATTTTTTGGTCGCGGACTTGTTGAGGTAATTACCTGGTCACCTTGTTGGTCGTCCACTTGAGGTCGTGAACTTGTTGAGGTGACTAAGTGTTACCTCGTCACCTTGTTGGTCGTCCACTTGGGGTCGTGGACTTGTTGAGGTGACTAAGTGTTACCTCGTCACCTTATTGGTCGTCCACTTGGAGTCGTGGACTTATTGAGGTGACTAAGTGTTACTTTGTCACCTTGTTGATCGTCCACTTGAGGTCGTGGACTTGTAGTTTTCATCCTCTTAGGATGATCCGTCCACTTTGTGGACTATAATTTATATCCGTCCTCTTTTATGGACTTGTAATTTTCATCCTTCTTGGATGATCCGTTCACTTTGTGGACTTATAATTTTCATCCTCTTGGGATGATCCGTCTACTTTGTGGGAGTGTTTACCCTCTTGAGGTGATCCGTCCATCTTATGGACTTTGTAGGAATGCAAGTAGGAAAACATAGTTGTGTCTGAATATTCCTCTTATTAAAAAATCATGCATTTCTAGAAAAATACTTGCCCCCTTGGGCTTAAAAACATATTGTAGCAAAAAATTGACTAAGTGAAACTAAAAAACTAAATAAATTGGGAAATTAGGGAGCGCCGTTGTTCTTCATATTATCTCTACTGGTAGTATTTCTGTAGATGCTCCGTGTTTCATGGGTGCTGCAGTTTTTGCCCGTCCAGCGTTTCGAGGTGATAGGTTCCCTTCCTCGGCCATGGTCCGTTGCTCTTCTATGCACATGGTCTGCTGATGATCTTCCATCTCCATCATGGCAATGTAACACTCACGTACGGCCACCTGATTTCCTCGTAGCTCTCCAACCCCGTACTCCGTAGGAAACTTGATCATTAGGTGGTATGTTGACGTTACCGCCTTCCATGAATTAAGGGTGGGTCGTTCAATGATAGCATTATAAGTGGATGAGCAGTCCACCACAAGGAAAGTCACATCCATAGTGATCTACTGAGGATAATCACCTAATGTTACCAAAAGTGTGACCGCGCCCAATGGGAATACCCTCGTACCTCCAAAACCAACTAGCGAAGCATTTGTCAGTATTAACCGTTCTCTATCAATCCTCATCTGCTGGAACGCCGGGTAGTATAGGATGTTTACTGAGCTACCATTGTCGATCAGCACCCGGTGCATGTTGAAGTCCCCCACTCGTAAGGTGACGACAAGTGCGTCATCATAAGGGTGGTGAAGATGCCGGGCATCCTCTTCTGAGAATCCTACGATCGGGCTCTCTATCCATGCTATCTTTGGTACGAAGCCCGTTAGCTGGACGTTATGAACCATCCTGAGGTATGCCTTTCTGGCCTTCTTGGACGACCCCATAGTTTCCGTGCCCCCTACGATCATTCTTATATCCCCTATAGATGGTCTGGGGCGCTCATTTTCTCATCGAGGTGGCTGCTCTTGATGTTGCTGATCCGTCCTTTCCTTGCTGACAAATTTCTGTAATTTTTCCTGTCTAATAAGGGCTTCAATTTGCTGTTTTAAGTCGTAGCAGTTAGCCGTATCATGTCCGTGATCACGGTGGAAACGGCAATACTTGTCCCTAGATCGCTTATTGGGATCTCCCTTTAACTTTTCAGGAAAGGTCAGGGATCCTTCGTCCTTGATCTGCATTAGTACCTGGTCTATTGGGGTAGTCAACGAGGTGAAATTCGTGAATTTCCCTGCAGAGGGCTTGGAGCGTTTGTCATCCTTTCGATCTTGGTCCTGTCGGGCATCGTCCTGTCGCTCCCATTTTCTAGGCTTTTCCTCCCGAGCAAGCAATGCGTCTTCAGCATTCATGTATTTGGTTGCCCTGTAGAGTACTTCTGACATGGTATTTGGGTCGTTCTTGTATAAAGAGAACAAGAACTTACCCTCTCGCAGCCCTTTCGTGAAAGCTGCTACCAGTATTTTGTCATCGGCTTCATCGATCGAGAGCGCTTCCTTATTGAAGCGCGTTATGTAGGATCTCAGCGTTTCGTCCTCTCGTTGCCTGATACTCATCAAGCACGCCGTGGATTTCTTATACCTGTGCCCTCCAATGAAGTGCGTGGTGAACTGAGCGCTTAGCTCCTTGAAAGTGCTGATAGAGTTTAGCGTCAGTTGGCTGAACCATATCCGTGCGGGGCCTTTGAGCGTTGTAGGGAAGACCCTACACATGATCTCGTCTGCTACCCCTTGAAGGTGCATTAGGGTCTTGAAGGTTTCTAGATGGTCCAAAGGATCCTTTACTCCGTTGTAACTGTCTATATGCGGCATGCGAAATTTATGGGGTAGGGGGAAGGAGTTCACGGCCGTAGTGAAAGGCGAGTCGGTGCGGTTGACCAAATCGCCAAGATCACTGGAAACTCGCCCCTTGAGCGCGTTCATCATAACCTCCATTTGCTCCTTCATAGCCTGCATCTCTGCGACAATGTGTGGCGGAGTTGCATCCGTGAGAGATGGCATGCTCAAATTCTGCCTCTCCGGTCTACTTGGGGCGTGGCTGCCCTCAGGTCTCTCCTGGTTTTTTCTTTCAGCGCTGGTCCCTTCCTGATCTTCTTGTTGGTCATTCGGTGCTGCATTCTTCTGGCGCAGCTGTTCTTCCAAGTCGTGGTTCTGTTTGGTGAGGCCTTCCACGGCAGCAGCGAGAGTTTGAACTTGTCTCTCGAGGGCAATCGTGGGTGGTTCCTCTCATTGAACGTCGTTAGTGGTTGCCATTGAGCGAGTGAGTACCATGCAACCCTTTTGTCTGGGAAACGACAATATGGCTTACGAATCTCAACTGCTGTTCCCCACAGATGGCGCCAACTGATGTGGCCGAAAAAATCACCAGTGAGCCACACGGTTCTAACCCGCTTGATACTAGACCTGCCCAACGCAGAAAAAAAAGAAGACCTTACAGAGAGTACCGGTGTGGTACCGGCCAAAAACCCTCCGAAGGTTGAGTCAGAAGAGAGCTCCAACAATGCTAGAGAGTATGAGCTTTAGAGAAATTGTGCGTATCTTTTTCTTGAGGGTCTTTGGGTTTTTATAATAGCGTAGAGCCAGACTCCTTTGTTTGTGGAACAAGTCTTTTCCTTATGGGTAAGATATTCATTAATGCGTGTATATTCTAGAATTCTACTCATATTAGGACTCTACAAATCAGGGCTAATCGTGTGTTGCAAGTATTTTCCATTTAAGGTTCCTTGGAGACCACATAATAATGGGCTGGATGCCACGTAGCCATTCGGTCTGTACATGACACGTCTGTTCGTGCCACCTCTATCCAGATAGCTCTGTCATGCATAATTTTTCCTCTTCACTAATCATTTTCATGTCAAGGGTACATCGACTTTGTCGGCAAAAGGATTATACACTTATCCAAGTGTGGGAAGCGGCAAATATTAGCCACGTAGGAAGAAGGGTACTAATGTCTATTACACATGTCCCTATTACACACAAAGTACTATAGATAAATCTAAAAATTAGCTGAAATAGTATCATGAAACTCATAAATAGTACCAAAAAGTATAATGAGACCTATGAATAGTAGCAAAAATAAGTTAAATAGTAAAAAATGTTGCCCAATATAAATTATACCAACCTAAGTAGCCAATTATTGTTTGCCATGTGTTATTATTTGTCCACATCATCTTAAATTTAAATAGGAAACTATCACATTTTTTTTTTTTTGAGGAACTAAACTATCACATGTTAAGAATGGAAAGTTTCAAACACAATTAAAGATTTGGCTTCTTTAAATATAGCATTCCATTTTTTCTTGTATTTGGTAATATCAAAAAAAAAAAAAAAAAAAAAAAAAAAAGAGTCAAACGAAAACGGATTCAGATCCTCTAGATTTCCTTAGGTACTTTACCAAATAGATTTCCTTAAATCTTAACCATTCTTTTATGATTTAATTGTCTAAATTCTGCCATTTCAGAATTCCACTAACAATAATCTTAATTGTTTTGTTTGCAACATTATTTTATTATTTAAGAGTATTGTTAGTGAAATAGTGACATGACAGAATTTAGACTTTTATATAATAAAAGAGTGGTTAGGATTTAAAGAAATCTATTGGTAGAGTACCCTAGAAAATCTAGAGGGTCTAAATCCAATGAAAACAATCTCATAATTTCCCTTTATTTAGTTTAGCATGAGATAGAGTTATCTATTTCATTAGAAGCTAAATAAGAAAAATAACTCTTTCTCATGCGACACTAATTAAGGAAAGTCAAGAGATAGTTTTCCAATTTAATTTAAGTTCGCTACCAAATATAGAAAAATAAGATAATTTTCTAAAGAATGTTTTTTTGGTGTTAATAGCGAGGCGTCAACTTTTCAGCTTCTCAGTGAGTAAGCTTAATTAGTTGGAAGACTATTTTTTGGCGCTTTTCACTGCTTGATGTAACAGTAATAATTGAACAGGTTTATTAAAACCTTAAGATACACAATTTAGAAACCCATCGGCTTGAATTTTTGAGGAGGGTTAACTGATTTTTGTATATGCAAGATGAATTTGTACAAGGCAATTCTATAATTAAGTGAAACCATATAGAGGCAGTATATGAAAGACCTTGACTATGTCTTTCCATATCAATCCGGATCTGGTGCCGGCAGTGGCTCCTCTTCACAGTTGGAAATGATTTATTTTTTTGTTAGTCTTAACAATAATCGTTTTGTTAGCCTTTAAATTGGAGTTTGGTTAATTATTTTAAAAGTGGCTAGGGGCTTAGACAAGGTCACAAGGAGAACCCTCTGTCTCTTACCTCTTTGTCCTTGGTATGGAAGTGCTTTCTAGAATTTTCTTTGACAAAGTCCAAGAATCTATGATCTTCAAATATCACCCCAAATGCAAGGAGCTGCAACTTACTCACCTGTGTTTTGCACATTCAAACTGTATGAGGCTGCAAACTTGCAAATGCAATTGCAGGCGGGTAGTCTCGTACAGTTTGAGTCTTGTGAGGGGCATTGTCACTGTGCCTGTTAGAGCGATCCTCATTGAGAAGAACTTTATTAACATGACCAAAGCTGTTCTGGATTTGTTTGGCTCAACTATAGACATAATGATTCTCAACACATAAAAAAAAAGGGGGATAGATACATGTTGACATGCACCCTAGTCCATGAAAAGTTCACTCTTCTTCTAAGTAATATGTTAAATCTTATTTTTGTTGTACCGGAACTTTTAATTAAATTCAATCATAACATTGTTTTAATCAATGCAATGTGTGCAAACGGTATTATTTGATTAAATTCAACCATATTATTATTAGCCAACAAGTCAGAAACTCGTGTAATGCATAGAAAGTTCAATAAAATAGTATAATTTTATCTCAAAAAAATTATTCTCTCTTTTATTTTGTATATAAATATAAAATTTAATAATTTTGACAGTTATTAATATACATTTATTATGATTGTGTTTTTATATAGAACTATTAATTTTTTTTTTTTTTTGAGAGAGAGTTTCAACTTATAGCGTTCGCTCCTGATGAGTGCTCTTTGTCACCAGACCAAGACACCAATCAGTTTTTAGTGTATGCGGGGATTGAATCCCAGATCTCTTATTCAACCATCAGAGACTTTACCAGTTGAGCTAACTATTAATTAAAACATGACTATAAAATAAAATAAAACTATTAATTAACCCATCTATGAATCATGTATAGGTTCTCTATCTATAAATGCCTTTGCAATTTGACACAAAGGATCCCCCCCTCCCCCTCAAACCAACCTTCTCTTTTTATTGGTATGTTACACATCACCATGTGTAGAATGTATCTCATGGATCTAATATATGCATTCTAGCTCTCACAACACATAGTTCCCACATTATTGTTAGGTCCACACACTGCAAGGGAGTACTCATATATCGATTATATAAGATTATTATTGCACCATGAGAACCTTAAGGGTACTACATGAGCTAAAGACCAAAGGGTTTTTGCCTTTTGTATTAACCAAGTTTCTTTTTCCTCTTTTGGCTTCCTTTTTTTCTTTTATTGGTGGGGGTTTGGAAGGGAAAGAGGGAGAGAAACAAATATATCATGTTTTTGTTTCCTAACTTTCCTTTGAATGTGCCATTAATATCTCAATTTGGATTCAGCGCACAGAAACGAACAACTAGCTACCTCGTTGAGGTCCAAATGCAATAATCTCAGACGCCAAGAAAGGAGAACAAAGCAACTACAAGTGTAGTGCATATTCCTGATAACTAAAGCACTCTTCAATATTGGATCCGTGCCTTTACCTAGATTTTGCAAACACCTCCCTTATGTAAGAATGTCCAAGTTTCTGCATCATGTAAATTGCTGATCAGTTTATGATGAAATGCATATGATATGATAACTTAGCTTGAAGTTGAAAGGCAATTATTATGAATGTGTCTGTAATTCTATGTCATATCTCTATTTCTTGAAGTTGATAAAAATGATATATGGTCCTCTAAATAAGAGTGGAATGGGCCTTGAATGCTACATTAGTATACAAATATGAATACAATAGTAGAATGAATAAGTTACATTTATGTTCAAGATTGTGTAAAGTCATGGTAGTGTAAAGTCATGGTTATATCATGATTAATAAGTTATAATTAGTTTTGAAAATGAGTAAAAGCATAATGCATTATTGCTTACATTAATATTTGTGTACATTTTTTTTTTTTGGTTGAAGAACAGATGGAAAGAAAATGATGATATGGCCATAGATGTGGCTCAACAAACTAAAAATTCACTCCATAATTATTATTAGGGTTTAGACTAGTCTAGAATAAAAAACCGGTTTCTGTCCAGTTCGGTCCTAAACTCTTATTCTCTCATTCTGTCTCTCACTGTTAGCTTTCACTCTCTCACGGTCTCACCTCCTCACTCTCACTGCCACGGCCCACAGCGCCACCTTTCATTAGTAACTGAACTCAATGATGAAGGTGCGGATTTCCATAGGAGCAAGGTTCACCACTAACTTTGCGGGATCAATAGGTCCTCCCCTCACCACCTTGGGCTCTTCTTCTTCAGAAGACCCTTCTACTTTCCAAACTAGTCTCTTCCTTTCCATTTCTGTTCTTTCTTGGTTAGCAGATAAACTCGTTTCTGTTATCTTCTTTATCTGAAAATCATGCAAAAAACACACCCTTTAACAAAATATAATTGAACACTCAATAATAACGATGTCATGCAAGCAATTATTGCTTTTACCTTCTTATTTGGGAAAACTTTTTTCAGTTCTACGCTTGTCATAACTGAAAGATCCTTGTCTTCTCCAAGCTTGCATTTGTAACAAATAAAATAAAATCAGAATTTCTAAGTGAGCTTACCTGATCATTTGGTCAGGAGATATATTCTCATGAGAGACAAGGGCTTGATTAACATTTTAAAGTAGGAAAACTCCAAGTGGATGATACTAAACTTAACAGGAATGAAAAAGAAAGAAACCAGAAACCTCGTAAAGGTGTGCCAAACGAAAAAGAGCTTTTCCATCTTCCAGTTCCTGCAGAGTTCAACAAAAGGAACAAAGCTTAACTTGGAAACAGAATAATTATAACAATGAAAAGATCAAACTATTTGTGATAACAATTTCAATTAGAGTGCTGAGTTTGACTCCATTAAGGCAGTAGATACATTTTCTCAACAATTGGTGCTCTTCACATTCCTATCTCTTCTCCAACAACTCAGGACAAAAGGATCAAATAAGTATTAGCTAATTAACAAGGATGAAAGATATACACCTGGAGGGTTATTATTGCAACATTTTCAGGCAAAGTGTAGGAGGGGTCCATCCCATGAAAGGTTGGCACATGTAACTTTGTCCAATCATGTCCATCCTGCAAAAATATAATGAACGTTTTGTGAGTTACAGATCTACCAGATGGCGAACTATGCTTCAAGTTCAATGTTTTTCTCTCACCTGCTCTGTGAAGGCTACAAGAAGTGGAGAGTATATCTCCTGACCAAATGATCGACGCCATTTTGCACCCTCTCCTAAAGGATCAATTCTAAGATAATACTTTCCTAGGACCTGAAAAAGTGTGTTATTAAGCAAACCACTTGTGAACATCATGGTCTTTCTGAAACTTAAAAGACCTTAGGGTCAGTTACTATGCTCTTACAGTTAGTCCTGTGCATGTGTTAGAAATGCAAACTGTCTCATTTAGTTGCTCTATAACACCTTTTGAATCATCTTGAACCAACCTCCTAGACAATAGGGAAAATCTGATATTATTTACTGGAAATCTCTTAATATAAGGCAATAATTATCATGGTAAGCATCTCAAATAGACATGCAATTAAAGATAATGTAGAAAAAGCAGAACGATGGAAAGGGAAGTATAGACCTGTGAAGCATCAGTTCTAGTTGCCCATCCCTAATGCTGGATCCCCCCACAGATCGATCCACTAAGACTGAGAGCTCAGTATTGTTGTCTTTAATGTAAATTCCAAGATTAATCTGAAAGGAAAATAAGGTGGACTGTGTGATTTGATGCCTAAATTGACTGAAACTATTATACATTTCGAATTTCAGAATGATGTTTAGATGATTATAGAGAGCAGTCACAAAAGAATAAGTGTTAAGCAAAATGCAAAAGCAACTAGAAAGCTATGTGATTAACTCTTGTTTGAGTGGCTCTGACGTGGACCTAACAAAGCATTGGACCAATTTCAAAATCTATAAACCATTTGGTCATCAGTTCAAAGGACCCTTAATTACTAACTACTTGCTACATATTGGTGGGGGACACCAAATACAAGGTTGGTTGTTGTTCTTGTTTGTTTCCCCACAGATCCCTTTGAGAGATTCGCATGTGCTGCATCACATGTGCCAGGGGATCAGTTGGGTGATGACAAATCCTTTGACAAATCATGCAGAAAAAGAAATGAAAAAAAAAGAGTGGATAAATCTCTGGGAATGTCATTTGTTCATAGCATTTATGATCATTCAGTAGATCACACCAGGTTGCACACAGCACTATCATTTGCAACTCGTGCATGTCTATGGGGAAATCACTGGAATCAAATTTTACTTATCAAATATAATAATAAAGAATAAATGGCATTTCATCCCCTCTAAAGAACAAGGTGAAGGATGAGGTTGCAGGTAGCTAATTCATAAATTGTGTGTGTGTAACTTCGAAATAGAAAAGAAAGGAGTCCTTTAGGTGATGGAAGGCAATATAGACACGAAATTGCATCAATGTCACAAAATGAACACTGTCAACATACTGATATCAAATTATCACCGCTTGGTATATGTTATTGTAATTTCTGTTTTGAAATTACATAAGCATCCCCCCCCCCAAATTTTTTATAACTATCGGAGTACCAACCATGAGAAGGGATAATAGTTTATAATTAAATAGAATGGCCAAACCCTTAGACAATAAAATCCATTGGTTCCAGTTATGACTATTAGAGATATTAATCTATATTCAATGTACCTTTATACTGCACATCATAAGGATTACAATATAGTTAGCCTAGGATTAATCTCTCTCTCTATATATACCTTTATAGGATCATTGTAACACAACAATTTAATAGAGTAAAATTGTAGCCACTGAGGGTTTTTCGTTGTGGACCTTGCTAATTCTTTTTATGATCTCTATTTCTTTATATTCTCTCTCAATCTCAATCCCAGCATCAACTCTCAAATGAAAATTGACAAAGCAAAACTTACGGGGTAATAATTTCCTGCAATAGGTTCATTCACTTCCAGGTCCCAATCTTTTCTATAATCTCGAATCTGCAAAACAACTCGCAAGATAACATACAACTGCACGTTAGACGTACATGTTTCTTGCAACGTCCATACATTGAATAATACTACTGAAAAAAACATCTAGCCATGGTCAATATCTACATTATAAAGACACTACTTGAAGATTTTTATATTACAAAAGAATAATATACTTATGCAAGCAAAAACATACCCTTTCAATAAAATCACGCCCACTAGAATCAGTATAGAACATTTTGTTGTTTTTCAGCGTTGTTGTAATCTGAGTTACAATCTCTTTGCCAATTCCATCATCAATAGGTATAGGCCCAACCTGAAAATAAGATTATTTTTTAATAAGCTGCTCCAACATAAAAAATATAACTTTTCATTGGTAATATAAAAAACATGTTCACTTTGGGATAAAAGCAATTGCTTACCATGAACTCAACTTCCACATGCTCTTTTACCTTGTATACTCTGGTGATCTATAAATTGTGCAACCATTAATTACTGATGAGATCAATGATGAAAAATCCTACATATCTTTTATTCCACATTTGTATTGTATATATTGTAAGAATTATATTCAAGGGTGAGCATATAAATAATCATAAGATCCTATTATTCTTGTACTTTTTCAATTTTCAAGTACCATGTTATCAAGTCTTGGCAAAGAAAAAACTAGAACTGATAAATTGAGAGGGAAGGGGGTTGGAAGGAGAGTTTTGGATTGATTACCAATATTTTTAATAGTATTTCCTTGGCTTTAATCCCAAGGGACAGCACAATTAGTTAGAGACCATGCCTCATGAAACAAAAATCACTAGTTTTAATTTCTTCATCCCTTGGGGCATTAAGTGACCCAGGACAAGTTGGAACAATACAACTAGAAAATAAAGATAGAGAACCTAGGAGTCAACATCCAGGCTTGCTTAGAGTCAGCACCAAGTGGAAGAAAACCTTTAGGAGTTAGTACGTAGGGTTGGCTGGAGTCGACACGAGACAATGGAGACAATGTCAATCAAATTTTTGTTCATCAAGATAATACCCTCAAAATTCATTCGTGAATAAGAATTCAAGGGCTAAAAGCAAGCACTCTAGCTGCTTCGCCAGCTTCTTATTACGGCAGCTATAGGAGTACATTACTTTGCTGTATTAGGCTACTAAACCCTAATCCTAACTGACATATGGAAACTCTAAATCTCTTTCATGGGAAAACCCAATTATTGAATTACAAAAATACCCTAGTCTTTAAATAAAAATACTATTAACCACCAAGTTGGCTCATGCCTTAGCTAGAAGAGCGATTTCATCCGTAGATTTTGATGCATGGGTAGAAGAACTACCTAGTGATTTAGAGGATGTATTCCTTTCTAATTTTTCTGCTCTAGCTTAATAATATGGATTTACCAATTTCTCAAAAAAAAAAAAAAAAATTTACTAGGGCCTAAAATAAAATATACAATTGATTTACAAATAGAAATAAAACTAAATTAAAAGAAATATTTGCTTGTACTTCCCACATCACTAAGTCATCCAAAAAATAAGTCTTTTAATTCACCTTCCATTTATTATTGAAATTTCTTTACCTGTCTCATTGCATATGCTGCCAAGATAAAGCTACATACTTTGTAAGCATATCACGATAATAATTATTTTATCTTCTGTTTTCTCAAATAAATTTTACCACCCCTTCTGGTTTACATTTTGAGGGAACATAAATTTTGAGTTATTTTATGCCGCAATATCATCTACACACTTTTTTTATTATCTTTCAAGGGTGTATTAGCTTTTTTATTCATTAAAACAGTTTTTCCAAGTATATTATTCTGATGCTGCAATAGATGAAGGAAAGCATTAAACAGTGACAAGCTTATTATTTGTCTCTTAGAATAAACCACCTGATATATCCATGAGTTGATCCTCTGATGTACTTCATCCAATAATGGTCCCCGAAAAACAATAAAAGGAGCCTGAAATTTCAAAACTCCATAATTTCTGGTTCCATGTAACAAATTTGCTCAAGTTAAATATTTCCAAAGAATGTCAGTTACCTTGTTATCAGTTTTGACGGAATGTGTACCATTTGGACGAAAGATATATGCTCCAGAGGCCTTCACCAAAAAAAAAATGTTTCTTTGTAAAATCTACCATATATAACTCAAATTAATAACAAGTGGATAAGAGTAATAACTGATTAAGGTTTGGAAAACATGACCGCAGAGATTTTTAGAGAAATTTTGTTTTACCTGAGGATCCATGCTCCCATCATTTCCAGGGTAATAGCTATATGATTGCTGTACAGATGCTTTGACCTTTAAAGAAAACAAATTAGATGCAATATATATATATATATATAAAATTTAATCTCATAAAGTAAATAAAGGACCTGCTAGCAAAAATGTAGAATTAATAAAAGGATAAGTAATTCTAACACTCCATTACAGAGGCAGGTGCCAAATAACATACCAAACTTTTGCTGTTAATGTATTGTGCAAGTTTTCCTTGATTTCCAGAATAAATAAGTTTCAATTTTCCTGGGCCTACTTTTATTGTATCATTTTTTCTGCTTTCTGACTTGTACTCTTGTCTCACAGAAGTAGCATCTGCAAGTATAAAATGGGAGAAAATAACACAAATCTGCAACAATTGTAGTTTCTCCACGTTGCATGACTAATTTCAGAGAGAAAATCAAATGGTAAACCTGCCCATTTGGAACTTGAGACGATGTAAGTGCTGAAACCAAGGGGTGGTACAGTTGCTGAAAATGCGAGCCAATAACTAGGCGCTGTTTTTGGAGATTTACCCAGATATGCCTTAACATGGTACTTCCTTACTGTCACTGAGACATTAAGTAGAGGTAGGAACTGTGATTCAACCTCTTTTCCACTAGAATCCCAAACAGCCACATTTTCATTGATAACCTGTAGCAAGTTGAATAATTTGAGGAAATAAATGAAGAATCAAAGAGTGGTCACGTTTCAATAGGACATGATGGAAAATTACAGGAAAGAGAATAATTTGACTAAATCCAGTCAAGCCCAAATCCCAACTAATTTGGGCAGCCTACTTGGATCCTATTATGCCAAATTTTTCTATTTAGGGCAATGTTCCCATTTACCTCTACAGCCAAGCATTCCAATCTAAAAACTTAAGCTATTAGGTAAAGAGGCGCAGTTAGTAACTTCATGACTCATAACTAAGCACACACCTATCATTATTAGACTCCTTTTGGACCTTTTTTGTAAATCAATATATTCAGTTTTCAATACCTAAAACTTTCATCACATCTTATGAACATAGATCCTGATTTGCGGTAGCACATTTGCAATTTAAAAGAAAAATACTCACGGGAATTCTTATAACATCCTCTCTTCTCCATCCTAGAGGATTGTAGACAACAATCACCTAGAAAAGTAAATAAATCAGGAAGTAATCAGTCTTAAATGGAATGAAATTCTTATTTTCCTAATGATTGCATAAACACTCCAACTATAAAATGTCATTAAAGAATTCTTCTCACCAGGTTTTTCCCATTTGACAGATCAACTTCTGATGGAGGACAATAACTTATATTCAGAAGTGGACACTGAATTAAAAAGGGGACAAGAATAGGGAAACAAATAATGATAAAATCAGCATACTGAGGATTTGAAGTACACAATTATTTAAACCATCACTCCAAAGTTTCAACAACTCGAGCCAATACAAATAGTTACATGATGATAACAAACTAAAAAGTTTAATGTTGGCAGGATCATCTAGATACGAAGTAAATACTACCAACTAGTATGGAACAGAGTTATTATTATTTGCCTGTTGAAACTTAGTCTGCGGACGCCAACCAATTTTTGATGTCAAGTTTGCAACGCAGGCAAGTGATGCTGCAACCACGTCCTCTGCCTGCAAGACATGATATTTCGGATATTTGATGCAAGGCATAAGGAATGCAACTACAAGAAGCACTGACAGATCAAGCCTTACCTCCTTGTAACCTATTGAAAGTCTTTTTGCATAATCATCCGCCACATGCTGCCTCTCCGTACCACTAACTGCATCATGATGTTGAACAATTGCTAAAGCATCAGCCAAATAGTCTGTATTGGGCCCTGATTTATTCCTCCCCATAAAAAATTCCAATTGCCTTGCTGCCTGTTTTTAGATCAAAGCAGACCAAAAGGAGGGGAAAACCCTTGTATGAGCCTAAATAATTCTTACCTGCATAAAATAATATAGCTACAAGAGTTTACCAAATAGTAGGCACTCATCATTCTAACATAGCCTTTGAGGGCAGGCCTACTAGTAAAATATCCAGTCCAGTAAGCATTTACACTGTCTGCGTATCTGAAAAATTTCATTTACCAACTTATAAATATGGGTAAACTAATGGAAATAGTTGCCTGTAAGTCATTTTGAGTATCAAAATTTTGTACTCACGGAAAGAAGTCATCAGTCTTGATCGGCCAGGACTCTTTTGTTGCATATTTCGCATCAGTATATATTGATGGGGTTGAGTAGAGGGCATTAACACGCCCATCCTACAAGCATCAATACCATTACTTCATTCATATGTAAAACCAAAATATCTTGTCATATAATCAAGGACAATTGACTTCAAACTGAATAAGAAAATGCAAGAGGAAACTCGTCTCTGTCTCTTAATGATGTGGACAAGAAATAGGACTACGAAGATTGTTAAAACCAGCAACATATGACATTTTAATCCTCTATCAGCCCCTAGGACATATGCTCATGCTATTTTGTGGTGGAATATAATAACAGGATCATAAGTATTTCGTAATGGCCAATGGGAGGCACATTTCTAGGCCAACAATAGATTGTGAAGGAGTTCTTGGGACCAAATTTTTTTTTCTTTTCCCTTTCCAAACGGCTAGGCAATTTAAAACCTTAATATAAACGGCTCTAGAACAGCCAAATTGAAAGAACAGAATAAGCAATATGAGAACAAAATTATTAAATTTATTAAGAAAGCATTTGTAATGATTCTGAAGAGGACTAACTTGATTGACATAATGAAGAAACTTGTCCATTTGCCGAAACCATGTATGTGCATATTGGTAATTGAAATCTTTTCCCATGGTCCACATGATATGATTTGTGCGAGTAACGTTAGCCTGAAAAACTCAAAAGAAGTATTTTCTATTAGCCACAACAGATTTGAACTCTTTCTTGCAGAAAAATTATCAGCAGCAATGGCACAGAGGAAATAAATTCAAAATCTCATAAAATGCGTTCCTCCTTCAAATTCAAATTTCATTACACACACACACCCCAACACATTAAATTTGATATGTTAACTTAGGTCGCATTTAAGAATATCTATTGCAGATTAAAAAAAAAAAATAGAGAATGTCTAGAAACTCATGGCATAGTTATGCACCTTCATTTAATCATTTATATCATAAAAAGACATATGTAGAAGAGATTTGTCTTAAATACAAGTTATAGTAAAAACAGCACCTAAAAGCACAGCACACAATACAATACCAGCCATCTTACTTGTGATACAGCAGCAGCTACAAACTCGTTGATGCGCTGAGGGACATTATAGTCAAACAAATTGATGTCATCCTGCGAGTCAAAAGCACAATATAAATACAGTTAGTACACAAACAATGATCTACAGCCTGTCGGCAACTCCTGACTAAGGACTCACTTGAATAATAAGCGAATCAGTGGAATCATCATTCACTTCAAAGTAGAAATTTCTGGTAGTTTCATAATTATCTGGAAATGCCCCAGCAAAAATCTACAGAAAGTCAAAAACACAATGAGTTAAGGTCCCTCTATATTCAGCAACAGAACATAGTATGAACTTTGAAGCAAAAAAAATTAAAAAACAAACAAGACTCACTTGTGCAGATGAACCAAGACTCTTAGAGCCCTGCCAGATAACCTCGAGACTTTTCTCATTTTCCCTTTTTGCTCGGTCTTGGTAGTCAATACGTGCAAAGAAAAGAGAGTCAAACCCAACCTACATCAACAAAAGGGCCTCCCCACAATAAGGTGGTTGCAAATGAATGTAGGAGAGTGAGAGGCTTCTGTTGTTCATTCTGCTTCTAGTAAAAGGTTTAAATTGTGCTCCCCCTCCCACCCACCCCAAAATCTAAATCTTTTGGGATTAGTGGTAGTTTATTATGATGGATGATAAAAATATACAATTATTATAACCTAAGTCATACCTCTGCCCCTAACAAGTAAGCCTGCACCGCAGAATGTCCAAATGGATCAATTTGCCAACCAATTCTCGGAGTTACATTGAATTCTTCTTTGATAAATCGGTGCCCAAGAGTTGTTTGGTCAATCATGTCAATGTAATGTGCAGTAGCCTCGTCATGCATGCACATACCTCCATTTCTGCAACACAAAAATGAAGGATTGACTATCCACATGAAAAGAAAAAAACTAAATTAAATGTTATATTAACAAAACAGAAAAGAATCTCCAAAACCTCTAAGATAAACGAGTAACACGACCGTAATACTATTTCTTTTTTCCCCATTTCCCAATGTAATAGACTTTGATTCTAGAAGATAAAAAATTGTATAAAGTCATTAGGAAAGAATATTGGTTTAATGATTAATTCATTCTTTTTAGAAAAATTGGTAATTGATCCTAGTGTTAAAACAGATGGTCACGAGTTTAACCTATCCCCACTCAGCCTCTAATATAAGAAAAGGTTTAAAAATCCCATGAGGAGAGTGTTAGAACTTCGAATACTGATTAAATTCACCATTTCCTAGTATTGCATACAAGTAATAATTCATCACATTACATTAACTCCAGCTGACCAGAGCTGACAAGCTGCTTGACTGTACTTTGGACCTCCTCGCTCTGGTCTCTCCACCATCGCTGGAAAAATGCCTGTAATATCAGCACAAAGAAACAGTCTCATAAATTTCACAATCATAAAAAATGAACTTGAAACTTTCTCTGGTAGTTGAAAAACATAAAAAATGAGAAAGAAATCAACTTTTGATTCCTTAAAGTCATATAATCATATATTGGTCTGATTTCCCAACACGTGAAAAACTCAGACCATTTATGCCAAGTGGCCACATTAGGCAGCTTCACGTGTAGAAAGAAAATTTTTAATTACCATATATCCTTTTTTTTCTTTCTTCAAATTTTGTTATATGAGCAACCAATTAAAAGAAGCATTAAACTAAGAAATGTATTAATTGCCTGTTCAATAAAGATGAACTTGCGATTCTTGTCAGCCAACAAAGCCGGAACTATAGAATCCAGCACATCTTGAACGCACCCTCTCTGCACAAATCAACATTAACCATGTAAACCAGGAATGAAAAAAAAAAAAATATATATATATATATATATCCTAGACATACTATAAATTGAATAAAAATCTTCAATCAAATTCTTCGTGTTCCATATTATGTTCCACCAATCGCAACCTGTAATGTGTTCCTTATAAAGTAAACCGAATTTTAAAATGGAAAAAGATTAAATACATGACAAGCAATAATTGATGAAGCATAAATTGTAACATTAAGAGTGGAACAGAGGAATGTTATTACTACATAAATTTATGAAGTGTCAATTTTTTTATTATTAATTGTTATAACAAGAAGTGGGAGATTTGAACTTGATTGCCACTGGCCCACTACACTACAAAGCTCTCGGCATGAAGTGTCAATTTTCAAACACAACCAAAAAACATAAAAAAAGTAAAATTGTGATTTTTATTTAGTATTAACAAAAGAAGCAGAGATAAGGAAGGTACTTTAATGGTGTTGTTGGAACCAACGTAATACTGATCAATGGTCTTCAACCATCCAACATCATCGTGGGAGTGAGCGACCAAATGAACATTGAGCTTCCCAGGAACAATGGTCGATGTTGTATTGTACTTTATATACTTGGACTCTGCGCATTGGAAAACAAAAGCGCTCAGTACTACTCCTAAGAAGAAAACCAATGACCACGCTGATCGAAACGCCATGGATATGTTATTACATTTGCAAGGGTGAGAATAAGATCATCGAGACTTTGAATATTTATAGAAGGGATATTAATGAGAACAAATTAAAGTTCGTGTTAATTTGTGTCTTTTTTCTTTGCGTGGAGTCGAGGCGTCTGACTTTTTCAAGTCTCTCAGTGAGAAAGCTTAGTTGGAAGTCTTAGTTCTTTACGATGATGCCTTAAGAGTCTTAGTTTATGTGGCTGCAAACTTTGCAAATGCAGTCGCAGTCAGCGAGGTCATATAGTTTGAGTCTCGTGAGGGGCATTGTGTCTGTGAGACTGTTCAATCCTCATTGAGAAAGACGTTATTAACATTGACCAAGCGGCTTGGGTCAACTATTGTCTATAGAGTGAAATACAAGTTGACACACTGCAGTCCATGAATGAATAGTTCACTCCTCTTCTAAATCATAGCTTAAAGCTTGTTTTGTTTTGTTTTTTGTTTTTTTTTTTTACTTATCTAGGGAATAAATAATTATTTCGTAATTATAATATAATATATAATTTATTTTCTAAAATTTGTTGAAGATAATTTGTTATTCCAAAAAATTAAATTCTAATTGGCTTTTAAATTGATTCTTTTTGTAAGTTGCATTTTTAAGTTTAGCTCAAAAATTCTTTTTTTTTTTTCTTAATTTTGGGTTGAAAAGTATTAAATTTTATTATATTTAAGATAAACTCTTTAATTTTGAGTTACTTTAAAAAAAAATAGACATTAGAAATTAGAAATATGAGCCCTAAAAATGTAATAAAATTGATAAATATTCAAAAATCTTATTTGGTCCACGTTGGTCATATTCTATCCTTCTGTCCTCTTTTATCCACTTTAGTTCTATTATATCCACTTTTGTCTTAGTCGGTCCACGTTGGTCTTATTTTGTTTACTTTAGTCCTATTCAGTCTACATTGGTCCTGTTCCGTCCATTCTGTCCACCTTGGTCCTATTCAATCGATATTAGTCCTATTCGGTCCATTACGTCCACTTTGGTCCTAATCTGTCCATTCGTTCTTATTCGGTCTACATTGGTCCACTCTATCCTATTCGGTCCACCTTGTTCCTATTCAGTCCTATTTTGTCCATTCGATCCACTTCTTTCCACAATAACAAAGAGTGAGGCATTTATACCTAAATGTCTTCATGAGAAGTACTAAGAGGTGCCAACTAATTATATTATAAGAAAAAAAGTAATTTATTAAATAATACTTCATCTGTCCCAGTTTGTTTGTCCTCTATTATATTTTGGGATGTCCCAAAATATTGTCTTATTTCTAAAAATAAAAGTCATTAATTTACTAATGTTTCTATTATACTCCTAATTTATTTTCAAAACTATTTCAAAAGAAAACTAACAAATATTTAAAAAATCAATCTAATTGGGGCACATTTTTAGTTGCCTCATTAAAAATAACTCTTTTAAAAAAAAGCTGATATATTTATTTAAGGTTAGTTTTGTAAACTTATGCTTTTTATAAGGCAGACAAGACAATAAATGATGTTCTCTTAAAAAGTTTAACTTTTCAAACAGGACAAACAAATTGAGATGGATGGAGTAATAAGGTAATAGTTAAATTTATAAGTTTAGAAATAAGTTTTTTTTTTTTAATGGAAAAAAGAGAAAGTGATGAGCTCAAGTTCAGTTAGTGTTTAAAATAAAATAAAATGAACAATTTTGACCTTTAATACATAACTCATTTCATTTACAAGCTTAGGTGTGGGAGTTTTTTGGAAAAACTTTTATTAACTTAAAAAACAATGTACTCTTGATAATTTTAGCCTTAATTCTACTCGCAACTGAGTCAAACTACATTGTATTTTATCAATAAAGTTGGATTTAAAATAGGTACTTTCAACCTTAACCTATTTTTTTCCCATAATGTAAATGCACAAAAAATGGACAGAATGCGCCGAATGGACTGAAGTGAACCAAAATGGACCAAGGTGGACCGAATGAATCGAAGTGGAGTGAATTGAATCAAATGGACTGAGTGGATCAAAGTGGACCAAATAGAACTAAATGGACCGAATGGGACTAAAGTTGACTGAAGTGGACTAAATAGTACCAAAGTAGATCGAATAGGACCAAAAATGGATAAATTGGACTGAATAGATCCAAAGTAGAATGAATAAGACTGAGTGGACCTAATAGTGCCAACGTGGATAGAATGGTCCAAAGTTGATTGAATAGGACCAAAGTAAACCAAATAGGACCTGAGTAGACAAAATGGACTGAATAGAACCAAAGTGGACTGAATACGACCGAAAGGATCGAACAGAACCAAAGTGGACAGAATGGACCGAATAAGACTAATTTGGATCAAATGGACCGAATAGAACCAAAGTGGACCGAATAAGATCAAATGGACCGAACATTACTAAAGTGGACAGAATGGACCTAAAAGGACCAAAGTGGACTGAGTGGAATGAATGAGACCAAAGTGAACCGACTAGGACCTAAGTAGACAAAATGGACTGAATAGAACTAAAGTGGACCAAAGTGGACCGAATGGACTGAACAGAACCAAAGTGCACAGAATTGACCGAATAAGACCAATGTAGACCGAATAGACCGAATAGAATCAAAGTGGACCGAATAAGGCTGAATGAATCGATCAGAACTAAAGTAGACATAATGGACCAAAGTGGACCAAATAGGACCTAAGTGTATAGAATGGAACCAAAGTTGATATAAAAAAGAAAGTTTAGAAATAAGTTTTTTATTTTTATTTTTGAGAAAAGAGTAAGTGATGAGCTCAATTTTCAACCAGTGTTCAAAATAAAATTAAATGAACAATTTAAAATTTTTAATAGGTTGTAACTCAACTCATTTAAAGGATTTTATATATATAAAATCATCACAAATATTTCATAGTAAATCATCCAAGTTATAGAAAATCAATATATATATATATATATATATATATATTTATATATGAAAATATAGTTTTATAGAATATTAAAAATGAGATTATTTGTTTAATATTAAAACATAAAAACAAACAATACGGATCGTGAGAATTCTATTGTAATTTGCTTTATGATAAATTCAGCAAATTACAGTTGAACCCTTAGCACTCACGGCTCATTCCCAAAATGAGAAAGGAGTGTTTGTACATTTTTTTTAGAGAAATGATATGTCTACAACATTTTTATAACATTTTTACAACAAATCTTAAGTGGCAAGTTGTTACTGGTTGTTATTATTGGGGCAAAAAAGTAATCTTAGTGTTAGTTTCAAATTTGAACCAATAACAACTAACCACCTATGATTTGTTGTAAAAATCTTATAAAATTGTTGTAGACGTAGCATCTTTTTTTTTTTTTAATATATATAAAATGAAGAAGTAAAAAAATTGTAATGACACGTGAGAGGAATTGCACTTATTTATAGGTCTACTACTCTCTCACTCTCAGCTTTCTTCACCCTCTCACTGCCACCTTTCCTTATTTGGCATTATTAACTGAACTCAATGATGAAGGTGCGGATTTCCATAGGAGCAAGGTTCACCACTAACTTTGCTGGATCAACAGGTCCTCCCCTCACTACCTTGGATTCTTCTTCTTCAGAAGACCCTTCCACTTTCCAGACTAGTCTCTTCCTTTCCATTTCTGTTCTTTCTTGGTTAGCAGATAAACTCGTTTCTGTTATCTTCTTTATCTGAAAAAAAAAATCATGCAAAAAACACACCCTTTAACAAAACATAATTGAACACTCAATAATAACGATGTCATGCAAGCAACTATTGCTTTTACCTTCTTATTTGGGAAAACTTTTTTCAGTTCTACACATGTCATAACTGAAAGATCCTTGTCTTCTCCAACCTTGCATTTGTAACAAAGAAAATAAAAATCAGAATTTCTAAGTGAGCTTACCTGAGAGACAAGGGCTTGATTAACATTTTAAAGTAGGAAAACTCCAAGTAGATGACTAAACTTAACAGGCAAGAAAAAGAAAGAAACCAGAAACCTCGTATAGGTGTGCCAAACGAAAAAGAACTTTTCCATCTTCCAGTTCCTGCAGAGTTCAACAAAAGGAACAAAGCTTAACTTGGAACCAGAATAATTATAACAATGAAAAGATCAAACTATTTGTGATAACAATTTAAATTAGAATGCTGAGTTTGACTCCATTAAGGTAGTAGATACATTTTCTCAACAATTGGTGTTCTTCACATTCCTATCTCTTCTCCAACAACTCAGGACAAAAGGATCAAATGAATAGTAGTTAATTAACAAGGATGAAAGGTATAAACCTGGAGGGTTATTATTGCAACATTTTCAGGCAAATTGTAGGAGGGAGCCATCCCATGAAAGGTTGGCAAATGTAACTTTGTCCAATCATGTCCATCCTGCAAAAAAATATCATTTTTTGTGAGTTACAGATCTACCAGATGGCGAACTATGCTTCAAGTTCAATTTTTTTTCTCACACCTGCTCAGTGAAGGCTACAAGAAGTGGAGAGTAAATCTCCTGACCAAATGATCGACGCCATCTTGCGCCCTCTCCTAAAGGATCAATTCTAAGATAATACTTTCCTACGATCTGAAAAAGTATGTTATTAAGCAAACCACTTGTGAACACATTGTATTTCTGAAACTTAAAAGACCTTAGGGTCAGTTAGTTCGCTCTTACAGTTAGTCCTCTACATTTCTTAGAAATGCAAACTGTCTCATTTAGTGCCTCTCCAACACCTCTTGAATCATCTCGAATCAACCTCCTAGACATAAGGAAAAATCTGATATTAGTTATTCTGGAATTCTGTTTATATAAGTAAGGCAATAATTATCATGGTAAGTCACAAATAGACAAACAATTAATGATAATGTAGAAGAAGCAAAAGCGAAGGAACAGGGAAGAAGAGACCTGTGAAGCATCAGTTCTAGTTGCCCATCCCTGATGCTGGATCCCCCCACAGATCGATCCACTAAGACTGAGAGCTCATTGCTGTTGTCTTTAAGGTAAATTCCAAGATTAATCTGAAAGGGAAATAAGGTGGACTATGTGATTTGATGCCTAAATTGGCTGAAACTTTTAAGTATTTTGAATTTCAGAACGACGGTTAGATGATTATAGATTGCAGTCGCAAAACTGGGTTAGCTGTACAATGTAAGAATAAGCGTTAAGCAAAATGCAAAAGCAACAAGAAAGCTATATGATTAACTCTGGTTTGAGTGGCTCTTTTACTTGGGCCTAACAAAGCATTGGACTAACACCAGGTTCCACACAGCACTATCTTTTGCAATTAGTGCCTGTCTATGCAATGCAGGAAAATCACTGGTATCAAATTTTACTTATCGAATAATAATAATAATAATAAAGAACAAATGGCACTTCCTCCCCTCTCAAGAACATGATTGAGAGTGAGGTCGTGGGTTCCCCATTCAAAGTGTGTCTGTAACTTCAAAATAGATAAGAAAAGTCTTCTAGGTGATGGAAGGTAATATAGAGATGGAATTGTAACAAAGTCACAAAATAACCACTGTCAACATACTGATCAAATTATCACAGCTTGGTATATGTTATTGTAATTTCTGTTCTGAAATCACACAAGCATCTTCCACACCCCCTTTTCCAGCTATCAAAGTACCAGCCGTGAAAGAGATATAGTAATAGTTTATAATTAAATAGAATGATCAAACTTTGAGACAATAAAATCCATTGGCTCCAGTTATGACTATTAGAGATATCAGTCTAGATTCAATGTACCTTTGTACTGCACATCATAACGATTACCCTGTAGCTAGCCGAGGGTAGTCTCTCTCTCTCCCTCTCTATATATATATACCCCAATAGGATCATTGTAACACAACAATTCAATATAGTAAAATTTAGCCACCAAGGGTTTTTCGTTGTGGACCTTGTTAATTCTATTTCCACTCTCTATTTCTCAATATTCTCTCTCTCAATCTCAATCCCAACACCAATTCTAAAATGACAATTGACAAAGCAAACTTACTGGGTAATAATTTCCTGCAATAGGTTCATTTACTTCCAGGTCCCAATCTTTTCTATAATCTCGAATCTGCAAAACAGCTCAAAAAACAGCATACAACTGCACATTAGAACTATATGTTTCTTGCAACAGCATGACATTAAATAATGCTACTGAAAAAACATCTAGCCATGGTCAATATCTACATTAAGTACACACTACATGATGATTTTGACGTCATAAAAGAAAAATATACTTTTGCAAGCATGAACATACCCTTTCAATAAAATCGCGCCCACTAGAATCAGTATAGAACGTCTTGTTGTTTTTCAGTGTTGTTGTAATCTGAGTTACAACCTCCTTGCCAATTTTATCACCGAAAGGTATAGGCCCAACCTGAAAACAAGATTACTCTTTTACTAAGCTGCTTCAGCATGAAAATTTTTACTTTTCATTGGTAATATAAAAAACTTGTTCACTTAGGGATAAAAGCAATAACTTACCAGGAACTCAACTTCCACATGCTCTTTTTCCTTGTATACTCTGGTGATCTATACATTGTGCAACCATTAATTACTGATGAGATCAACGGTGAAAAATTCTACACATCTTTTATTCAACATTTGCATTCTCTATATTATAAAAATTATATTCAAGGGTGAGAATATAAATAATCATAAGATCTTATTATTCTTGTACATCATTTCAAATTTAAAATACCTTGTTATTAAGTCTTGGCCTACAAGAAAGAAAAACTGGAACTGATAAATTGAGAGGGAAGGGGGATGGAAAGAGAACTTTGGATTGATTACCAATATTATTAACAGTATTTTTGATGACTTTAATCCCAAGGGATAGCACATTTAGTCAGAGGTGATGCCTCGTGAAACAAAAATCACTAGTTTGAATCTTTTCATCCCCCACCCTTGGGGCATTAGATGCAACATGAGAATCAAGATAGAGAACTTAGGACTCAACTTCTAGGTTTGCTTGGAGTCAGCACTAAGCAAAAGAAAACCTTTAGGAGTCATCACTTAGGGTTGGCTGGAGTTATCACCAGACAATGGAGACAATTTCAATCAAATTTTTATTCATCAAAATAATACCCTCAATAAGAGTACGTTACTTTGCTGATTTAGGATACTAAACCCTAATCCTAGCTGACATATAGACACTCGAATTCTAATTCTTGGGAAAACCAAATTATTGAATTATAAAAATACCCAAGTCTTTAAATAAAAATACTACTAATTAACCTAATGAGATACTAGGGCCTGAAATAAAAATGCAACTGATTTACAAAAAAAAAAATACAACTGATTTAAGTATATCAAATTATACTTATACTATCTTCTGTTTTCTGAAACAAATTTTGCTTCCTCTTCTGGTTTACATTTTGACAGAACATAAATTTAGAATTAATTTTCTTTCAAGGATGTACTACCTTTTTTATTCATTAAACCAGTTTTTCCAAGTATATTACTTTGATTCAGCAATAGATGAAGGAAAGAATGAAACAGTAACAAGTTTTATTATTTGTGTCTTAGGATAAACCACCTGATATATCCATGAGTTGATCCTCTGATGTATTTCATCCAATAAAGGTCCTCGGAAAACGGTAAAAGGAGCCTGAAATTTCAAAACACCATAATTTCTAATTCCATGTAACAAAATTGCTCAAATTATGTATTTCCAAAGAAGATCAGTTACCTTGTTATCAGATTTGATGGGATATGTACCATTTGGCCGAAAGACGTATGCACCAGAGGCCTTCACCAAATTAAACCGTTTCTTTTAAAAATTTACTATATATAACTTAAATTAATAAAAAGTCGATAAGAGAATAACTGATTAAGGTTTGGAAAACATGAAAGTAGAGTTTTTTAGAGAAATTTTGTTTTACCTGAGGATTCACAGTTTGATTTCCCTCATCTCCACGGTAATAGAGATATGATTGTTGTACAGATTCTTTGACCTTTTAATTGTAAAATACCAAATTTGATGTAATATATAAAATGTAATCTTATAAAAAAGAAAGGACCAGCTAGGAAAAAAAAATGTAGAATTAAAGTAATTATTGGGAAGATGAAATTTACAAAAGGATAAGTAATTCTAACACTTCATTAAAGTGAGAAGTGCCAAATAACATACCAAACTTTTGCTGTTAATATATTGTGCAAGATTTCCTTGATTTCCTGAATAAATAAGTTTCAATTTTCCTGGCCCTACTTGTATTGTACCATCTTTTCGGCTTTCTGACTTGTAATCTTGTCTCACAGAAGTTGCATCTACAAAAATCAAGTGGGAGAAAAGAACATAAATCTGCATCAATGGTAATGTGACTCTAGGCTTCTCAATGTTGCATGATTAATTTTAGATGGAGAATCAAATGGTTGACCTGCCGATTTGGAACTTGAGACAATGTAAGTGCTGAAACCAAGAGGTGGTACTGTTGCTGAAAATGCGAGCCAATAACTAGGTGTTGTTTTTGGAGATTTACCCAGATATGCCTTAACATGGTACTTCCTTACTGCCACAGAGACATCAAGTAGAGGTAGGAGCTGTGATTCAACTTCTTTTCCACTAGAATCCCAAACAGCCACATTTTCATTGATAACCTATTGCAAGTTGGATAATGTGAGAAGATGCATGAAGAATCAAAGGGTAGTCATGCTTCATCCAAAAACTATATTAATAGCCATGTTTACAGTGTCAATATTTCAATAGGATATAATGGTTCATCACTGGAAAGAGAACAATTTAACTAAATTCAGTCAAGCCATAATCCCAACTAATTTGGGCTACCAACTTGGATCCTATTATGCTAAATAATTCTGTTTACCTCTATAACCAAGCATTCCAATCTAAAAACATAGGCTATTAGGTAAGATTCTCAGTTAGTACATAAATTTATAAGTCATAACTACGCACACACCTATCATTATTAGACTCACTTTTGCCCATTTTTGTAAATCAATATAATCAGTTTTTTGTACCTATAATTTTCATCACATCTTATGAACATAGATCCTGATTTGCTGTAGTATATTGGCAATTCCTATGGTTACAATTAGTGGAAAGAGAATGAAAAATAAATGTTCAACATATTTTCACTTAATTTGAAGCATACATGCGTTTTAAAGGCTCATGATAAAACACATTCATGCAAGCACTGAAAAATACATCAGTTGCAAATAAAACCATACGCATTAATTATATGCACTCATGAATAAAAACATGCTTATGTGGCTAATAGATTGCACGTAAGCCTCAAAGGCAATTGGAAATGACCCCTTGTCTGATAAACCCTCTTTTCTATTAATTTCGTATGGATAATGATCACAACATGGAACAGATAAAAGGAAAATACTCACGGGAATCCTTATAACATCCTTTCTTGTCCATCCTAGAGGATTGTAGACAACAATCACCTAGAAAAGTTAATAAATCAGGAAGTAATCAGTCTTAAATGGAGTGGCATTCTTATTTTCCTAGTAACTGCATAAACACTCCCACTATAATAACAAATTAACGAATTCTTCTCACCAGGTTTTTCCCATTTGACAGCTCAACTTCTGATGGAGGACAATAACTTATATTCAGCAGTGGACACTGAAATAAAAAGGAATCAAATAATAATAAATTAGCATGCTGAGAATAAAGGGATGAAGTATACAATTATTTGAACCATCACTCCAAAGTTTCAACAACTTGAGCCAATACAAATAATTACATGATAATAACAACCCAAAATGTTTAATGTTAGTGGGATCATCTAGATACGAAGTAAACTCTACCAACTAGTATGGAATAAAGAATTTTTTTTATTTGCCTGATGAAACTTAGTCTGCGGACTCCAACCAGTTTTTGATATCAAGTTTGCAATGCCAGCAAGTGATTCTGCAACCACATTCTCTGCCTGCAATACATGATATTTCAGATATTTGATCCAAAGCATAAGGATCGCAACTACAAGAAAAATTGACGGATCAAGCCTTAACCTCCTTGTAACCTATTGCAAGTCGTAGTGCATAATCATATGCCACGTGCTGCTTCTCTGTACCAGTAACTCCATCATGATGGTTAGCAATTGCTATAGCATCAGCCAAAGAGTCTGTGTTGGGCCCCGATTTATTCCTCCCCTTAAAAAATTCCAATTGCCTTGCTGCCTGTTTTTAGATCAAAGCAGACCAAAATGATGGAAAACCCTTGTATGAGCCTAAGTAATTCTTACTGGCATAAACTAATATAGTTACAGGAGCTTACCAAATAGTAGGCACTCATCACTCTAACATAGACTTTGAGGGCAGGCCTACTAGTAAAAAATCCAGTCCAGTAAGCATGTTCACGGTCTGCATATCTGATAAATTTCATTACCAACTTGTAAATATGGATAAACTAATAGAAATAGTTGCCTGTGAGTATTTTGAGTTTCAAAAATTTGAACTCACGGAAAGTAGTCATCAGTCTTGATCGGCCAGGCCTCTCTTGCCGCATGTTTCGCATCAGTATATATTGATGGGGTTGAGTAGAGGGCATTAACACGCCCATCCTACAAGCATCAATACCATACTTCATTAATATGTAAAACCAAAATATCTCGTCGTATAATCAAGGACAATTGACTTCAAACTGAAATAGAAAATGCAGGAGGAAAATCGGCTGTGTTTCCCAATGACATAGACTAGAAATAGGACATCAGCTACCAAGATTGTTAAAACCAGCAGCATATGACATTTTAATCCTCTATCTGCCCTTAGGACATATGCTCATGCATATTTTGTGGTGGAATTTAATGACAGGATCATACTTATTTGTAACAGGAGGCCAGATCTCTAGGCCAACAATTGATTGTGAAGGAGTTCTTGGGATCAAAATTTGTTTTTCTTTTTCCCGTTCCAATTGGCTAGGCAGTTTTAAACTTTAATATAAACAGCTCTAGGAAAGCCAAATTGAAAGAACAGAATACACACTATGAGAAAAAAATTATTAAATTTATGTACAAGTTTAATAAAGCATTTGTAATGATTCTGAAGAGAACTAACTTGATTGACATAATGAATAAACTTGTCCATTTGTTTGAACCATGTATGTGCATATTGGTACTTGAAATCTGTTCCCATGGTCCACATAATATGATTTGTGCGAGTAATGTTAGCCTGAAAAACTCAAAAGAAGTATTATCAATAAGCCACAACAGATTTGAATTCTTTCTTGTACAAAATTATTGGCAGCAATGGCACAAAGGAAAAGAATACAAAATCTTACATAATGTGTTCCTCCTTCAAATTCAAATTTCAACACACTCACACACACACCAACACCTTAAATCTGATATGTTAACTTAGGTTGCATTGAAGAGAATCTATTGTAGATTAAAAAAAAGTTAGAGAATGTCTAGAAACTTATGGCATCTTAATGCACCTTCGTTTATATCATAAAAAGACATATGTAGAAGAGATTTGTCTTAAATACTAGTATAGTAAAAACAGCACCCAAAAGCACAGCTCACAAATATAACACCATCCATCTTACTTGTTTTACTGCAGCAGCTACAAACTCGTTGACGCGCTGAGGAACATTATAGTCAAATAAATTGATGTTATCCTGCAAGTCAAAAGCGCAATATAAATACAGTTAGTACTCAAACAATGATCTACAGCCTGTCAGCAACTCCTGACTAAGGACTCACTTGAACAATAGGCGAATCATGGGAATCATCATTCACTTCAAAGTAGAAATCACTGGGAGGTTCATAATTCTCCGGAAATGCACCAGCAAAAATCTACAGAACGGTGAAAACACAATGAGTTAAGGTCCCTTTCTATTCAGCTCCAGAGCATAGTTTGAATGTTGAAGCAAAAAAAAAAAAAAAAACACAAACAAATAAACAAGACTCACTTGTGCAGATGAACCAAAGCTCTTAGAGCCCCGCCAGATAACCTCAAGACTTTTCTCATTTTTCCTTTTAGCTCTGTCTTGGTAGTCAATACGCGCAAAGAAAAGAGAGTCAAACCCAACCTACATCGACAAAAGGGTCTCCCCACAATAAGGTGGTTGCAAATGAATGTAGGAGAGTGAGGGACTTCTTTTGTTCAATCAACTTCTAGTATAAGGTTCAAATTGAAGTCCCCCCCCCTCCAAATTTGTTAGAATAATGGTTAAATGATCAAATTCATAATTGCCTAACAGTTTGAGCTTTTGGAACAAATTGTAATTTATCATGGTATCAAATTCGAATCTTGTCATCACTCTACCTCTCATTTAAAAAGTTAAAAATATAAAGCTTTTGGGATTTGTGGTAGTTTATTATGATGAATGATAAAAATATACAAATATTATAACCTATCAAATCAGTTAAAAACGTTCACACATAGCAAGCACAAGAGAAGCCATACCTCAGCCCCAAACAAGTAAGCCTGCACTGCAGAATGTCCAAATGGATCAATTTGCCAACCAATTCTTGGAGTTACATTGAATTGTTCTTTGATATATCGATGCCCAAGAGTTGTTTGGTCAATCATGTCAATGTAATGTGAAGTCGCCTCGTCATGCATGCAATAACCTCCATTTCTGCAGCACAAAAATGAAGGATTGACTATCCAAAACAGAAAAGAATCCAGAAGACTGCAATTCTATTTCTTTTTTTCCCATTTCCCAATATAAAAGACTTTGATTCTAGAAGATACAAATTGTATAAAGTCATTAGGAAAGAATATTGTTTTAATGATTAAATTCATTCTTTTTCAAAAAACCTAGTAATTTATCGTGGTATCAAAACAAATGGTCATGTGTTTAGCCTATACCATTTCTACCTCTAATATAAGAAAATGTTAAAAATCAATGAAGAGAGTATTAGAACTTAGAATATTAATTAAATTCACCATTTCCTAGTATAGCATAAAAGCAGTAATATATCATTACATTAACTCCAGCTGACCAGAGCTGATAAGCTTCTTGACTATACTTTGGATCTCCTCGCTCTGTTCATTCCACCATCGCTGGAAAAATGCCTGTAATATCAGCACAAAGAAGCAATCTCATGAGTGGGAAAGCAAACTTATAAATTTCTCTGGTAGTTGAAAAACACAGAAATGAGAAATAAATCAACTTTTGATTCCTTAAAAACATATAATCATACATTGGTCTGATTTCCCAACATGTGAAAAACTCAGACCATTTAAGCCAAGTGGCAACATTATGCAACTTCACATGCGAGTTTTTGATTTTCCTGGGGTCCCATATAATAAACACAATGGTTCTAATATTGAGAATATATAAATTACTGTATATCCTTTTTTCTTTCTTCAATTTTTGTTATATGAGAAACCAATTAAAAGAAGCATTAAACTAAGAAATGCATTGATTGCCTGTTCCACAAAGATGAACTTGCGATTCTTGTCAGCCAACAAAGCCGGAACTATAGAATCCAGCACAGCTTGAACACACGCTCCCTGCACAAAATCAACATTGACCGTGAAAACCAGGAATGCAAAAAAAAAAAAAAAAAAAAAAAAATTCCTAGAGATACTATAAATTGAATAAAAATCTTTAATCAAATTCTCAGTGTTCCACATTACATTCCACCAATAGCAACTTTTAATGTTGTTCCTTATAAAGTGACCAGATTTTAAAATGGAAAAAAGATTAAATACATGACAAGCAATAATTGATGAAACATAAATTGTAACTTCAAGAGTGGAACAGAGGAATGTTATTACTACATAAATTTATAAAGTGTCAACCATTTTTAATTCAAACTTGATTGACATTGAGCTGGAAAGCTCCCGGCATAGAGTAACAATTTTCAAATACAACAAAAAAAAAGTAAAATTGTGATTTTATTTAGTATGAAAAAAAGAAGCAGAGAAATGGAAGAAGAGAGGTACTTGAATGGTATTGTTGGTGCCAAGGTAATACTGATCAATGGTCTTCAACCATCCGACATCATCGTGAGAGTGAGGGACCAAATGAACATTGAGCTTCCCAGGAACAATTGTCGATGTTGTATTGTACTTTATATACTTGGACTCTGTGCAGTGGAAAACAAAAGCGCTCAGTTCTACTCCTAGGAAGAAAACCAATAACCATGCTCGAAAAGCCATGAATATGTTATTGCATTTGCAGGAGTGATATGAAGTTCAAAGTTAGCTCATCGAGACTTTGGATACATGTAGAAGAAGATATGGATAATGATGTAGGTGAATATGGAATATCAATGTAGGACCACGTATGATACGAATAATTTTGACATTTTGTTTTATTATTTTTCAAGAATTGTATGATACAAATATTGATTTGTCGATTACTTGTTGTTTGTTTATGAATAGAATAATAATTCTGGTACCTAACAATGGGTCTCTGTCGGTGAAGTTAAAGAGAACTGGCCGCTGGGATTTGAAGAAAGTTTATATGACAATAAGAACAAGTTTGTCTTATTTTGTCTCTTTAGTCTTTGAGTGGAGGCGTGGCGTCGACTTTTGAAGTTTCTCTGTGACTAAGCTTAGTTGGAAGCCCTTTTTTGGCACTTTTCACTGCTCGATGTAACAGTCATTTTGAGAGTTGATAACGATGATAATCATTTTGTGGCTACAAACTTGCAAAATGCAATTGCAGGCAGACTCGTACAGTTTTGAGTCTCATGATGATGAGGGGCATTGTCATTGTAGTCCAAGAAAAGTTATATACAATTAGTTGACAGTGTAGTCCAAGAAAAGTTTGCTCTTCTTCTAGATCATAGCTTACAGCTCCATATTATTATTAGCCAACTAGTCGGCAAAAAGTGCAATACACGGAAAAGTTTAATAAGATATCATTTTTTCTCAAAAAATAATGGATTCCCAGACTCAAAGAATGGCTCAATTATTTTTGGGCACATTATACACATTTTGCAATAAATTTTATAAATTTTATTCTTTTATGCATGACCCAAGCCCATACAACCTTAAGGAATTTAAGAAAGTATGGTTTGAAAGGTACAATTGGCTCTGTTTGGGCTTTTTCATGGACCCTGAATATGAATTTTGCAAGTGGCCGATGGTGCTAAGTGGGCAAGGACCACTTGCAAATTCTGAGGATCCATGAAACAAGCATGCAAGCCACTTTCACCCAAATGGAGTCATGTAGTTACTGTCTATGTTGTTGAAGTCGCAGTTAACCCTTTTTAGCCCAAAAAAACATTATATTTCATTGACTAATTTCTAACGAATCCCTCCACATTAAGCAGCTTCCATATGGGCCAAATAAGCTAAAAAAATGTATGTCCCTTTTTTTTTTGATGAACCAAAAAAATGGGTAGGGGGCGACCAACGTGGCAATCCTACCTGAGCGTGACCATAGTAGCACCCTACCCACTGGGTCCGGTCCCTGCTGGGGTGCAGGGGGATGCGGGGAGCCATAGCTTCCCAGCCCCACGAGAGACACTAGTGATCCTAGGCTGCCAAGGTAGGCAATCCCACGCAAGTCCATATTTGGACTCGAACATGGGACCTCACCCTTGGCGCATCTTTGTGCATCACCTAACACCACTAGACCACACCACCTCGGTGGTAAAAAAAAATAATAATAAAAAAAAAAAATGTATATCCTTAGCCATGACTAAAACAGCTCATTTATTTACCAGAGCTAAAACAAATTTAAAGCTTACCACTTGTTTAACAACATGGAGGTCAAAAGTGTAACTTCCTATTCAAAAACCAATCCTTAGGAACACCCTAAACCTGCTATAAAGGCCTTCATCATATCTAACAAAACTGTAAGGTTGAAATTTATCAACCATCTTGTTGGCTTTATTCCGTGCCAATTTGCTTGTAATTTAAGTACTTAGTAACCTTATATTTAGGTGGGATTATTGTAAGGGTAGTGTGTGAGAAGATGTGAAGAAAAGCTCAAGTATGTGCAAAGAAGCAGAGTTTCGCGGCTAGAACTCGCGGGTGGCTTGCGGCTGCAAGTCGCCAACTTCAGGCACGTGAGATGCACACAGGAGAGCTGAAGGGTCGCGCCAGCTGTCGCACTACAGGACAAAAGTCCCAGGCTGGCCAGGCCGTTACGTCGCGACTTGAATTCGCGACTTGGACAAGCCGCGAGGTCAAGCCGCCAATCAGCCCTATTTGGCAAAAACTGACTCTTCGTATTCCAAACACACACCACTATATATAGACCCTTATACCCACTAAATTGAGAGAGCTTCCAGAGAGAATTTTTGTGAGAGAAACCCTAGAGAAATACAAGATTTCCTCATCTCCAATCTTTACCTTAGAGTCTTTACAAATTCCTCTACTCTCTTCCTCTCCATTGTCAAACCCTTGAGAGGTCATTTACCAAATCCTTATCTCACCACACCCACGTCTGTGAGAAGATTCATTTGGTGCTAAGGGAAGCAGTTTGGAAGGAACCAATATACATTGGTTGATGCTATGGTCAAGTAGCGGAATCCGAGAAGCTAAAGAAGAAATAGGTTCGGCGTAACCTCGTTGGAGCAGGAAGTTTGGAGGGCTTAGGTACCTAGGTAGATTAGGCTTGGAGGGTCTATTGCTATTTATGTATCCCAACTATATTCTTTAGTGGATTTTATCACCGCTTGGAAGGCGGCGGAGAGGTTTTATGCCGAGGACTTTGATTTCCTCTTCGATAACACATCGTGTGTTGTCCGTGTGTTTGCATCTTCCTTTCCTTTATCTTTGACTCATATTTACTGCTGTGGATATGTTTATATTTGGCTTAGATTGTTTATCAATTCTGGTATTAGCTTATTATCATTTTTCCGCACATATACTGTTTGATATAAAGCTTGAATTGGTAATTTTGTAATTGGGGGTCTAAACGTTCAAGGGTATTTCTTACCCATATTGAACTTTCAATTGGTATCAGAGCGGGTACACTTGTTGTGGTTTTAATACCTGAGTGTGATCCTTGACCCTTTTTGAGATGGATAGGTCTCAATCTCTCAATGTTCCACCATTTTTTGATGGGAACAATTATGCTTTCTGGAAAGTAAGAATGAGAGCATTTTTATGCTCTATAGAAGATACCGTTTGGGATGCGGTTGAGATAGGTTGGACTAAGCCGGAGGCTCCTAAGTCCAATTGGGATAAGGCAGCTCTCGCAACAGCCAATGCTAATAGTAAAGCTTTAAATGCTATTTTTTGTGTTGTGTCTCCTGATGAATTCCACAGGATCTCTCATATGACAGTAGCCAAAAAAGCTTGGGAGATTTTGGAGACCACCTATGATGGTACAAAGAAAGTTAAGGACACAAAGTTTCAGATGCTTACCACCGAATTTGAAGAGCTCAAAATGGGTGATGATGAACCGTTTGATTCATTCTATGGGAAGCTTAATGAAATTGTAATTGCTAAACTCAATCTTGGGGAGAAGATTGAAGATACTAAGGTGGTGAGAAAAATTTTGAGGTCCTTGCCTGAAAGTTTTAGAGCAAAAGTCACAGCCATAGAGGAGAGTAAAGACTTGGATGAAATCAAAATTCAAGAGCTGATTGGGTCTCTCCAAACATATGAACTGGGATTGCCTTCCCACAAGACGAGTAAATCACTTGCTCTCAAAACCATTACCGAAAGAATGGATGATCCCTCCGAAGAAGATGGAGTGGAGAAGGAAGTAGCTTATCTTGCAAAAAACTTCCGCAAATTTCTAAAGATGAAGAACAGTGGGAAACCATCTAACAGAGGGAAATTTTCATCTTCAAGAGGTGATAGGAAAGAGTTTACGAGGAAAGAAGGGAAGGAGTCTCAATCCCCTTTGGACATTGTGTGTTTCGAGTGTAATGAACATGGACACTTCAAAAAAGAATGTCCCAATTATTTGAAGTCAAAAGGAAAGGTCTATGCCACTACTTTAAGTGACTCAGACTCATCAAAATCTGACTCTGAAGAGAGCTGTGACAGAGAAGGAAATTACTCCGCATTCATGACCATTGCACATGTGGGATCTTCGGATGACTTGAGTAATCTTGTGAATGAGCTGGGTGAATGTTCTGATGAGGAGTCTATTAGGATTGTTGAAGAATCAGAAGCTGAAGAAGAAGAAGATACATCCAGTCTTCAAAAGAATTATGCATTACTTCTTGAGAAATCAGGTGAGTATACAAAGGTGGTAAAGGCAGCTGTGAAGAAAATGAAGAGAGCTGAGGAAGATTACAAAAGCCTGCTGGTCAGATATAAGGAGGCAAAGTGTGAGATTGAAGCACTTAATGGTGAGCTATCAGAAGCTTACACGAAGGTGAGGTTTCTTGAGCAAGAAGTTGTGCAAGCTCAGGCCAAAGTAGATAGGGTCTCCTCCAAGAAGTTAGATGATGTTATTTCATCTCAAAAGCATGCCTCAGACAAGTCCAGATTGGGATATACCGAAGGAAGTAGCTCATCAGCAAATGTCACAAAGGAAGTAAAGTTTGTGAAAACTAAGGAGATGGCTGTTGATAAGCCTACTCCTGAGATAGTTGAGGCTGAGAAAAAGAAGACTGTGGCTAATCAACGGGTGTTTAACAAGTCCCGAAATCAATCTGAAGCCAGATTTGGAGCTAGAGGAAGGTCTCTCCCAAGACAGCAATGGGGTCCTAGAACAGATTATGTTTGTCACTATTGCGGATTGCAGGGACATACCAGACCCAACTGTCAAAAGCTGAGAGCAGACAACAATGCAAGTGCACCTCGGTCACAAGGAAGAAAAAATGACATGAGGTCTTGGGGTGGTGAGCAACCAAGAAGTCAAAACCGTGATCCAGGAACAATGGACGTGATGAAGATGATCGGTGCCTTCACCAATTGCCTGGAAAGCTTCACACGAAGGTTTGACAGTCCTAACTCTCGTACTCGATCTGTCAAGGATATCACCCCAAATGCACGTGACGTGTGGGTGACAAAGGGTACTCATGCATAAGCATTATAACATGTCCATGCATCAATTCTTCCTATGCTTTGTGGATATGATTGGTTATATGCTTTGTGTTTTTTAGTGTTGATTTTTATTTGTGTTTGTTTGTGTTTAAAATGTCTTTACATGTTTTTTGTTTTTGATCAATCTTTTACTGCTTTTGTGTCAAAAATCCAAAAACACATAAAAAGTAGAAAATCCAAAAAGTTTGATCACTTTATTGAGTTTTGTCTCAAAGCATGTTTTGCCTTGTACCTTTGTACTAATGGCTTTGTGCATTTAACGAGCGTAGCTTGTCTTTCATGCACTCATATCATTGTGGAAGAAATTCTGAAATCTATATGATTGTTGTAAATAGATTTTCAACCTTGTCATGAATGATTAGTGAATGATTTTGTTGATCTTGAGACATGCATAGACTCATGCCTATATATCTTCCCACTTTTTATTTTTATGCTTAAAAGAGCTCTCTAAATATAAATCTCCAAATGAAAAGAGATATAGAGCTGCAAAAGCCTGTCGCACATACTAGTATTCGACTAGGAAAAAGGGAAAGCGACCAAAATAAAATGTATGAATGACGCCCAAAAAGCCAAAGGCTAACTCATCAATTGAAATATAAAAAATTTCAGGCATCTATCTCACAATGAGATTTTCATTGCTCAAAAATGGCAAATGATATGTTGAATATGGAGCCAAATGAAAAGCTTCAACGAATTGTTATCAAGTACATGTGGGAGGTCATATATGCATGTTTCTACAATTGAGATAGGTCACATTATCTAGTGCTAGTTGTGTATGCCTTGATTGAATTGATCATTGAAGCTTCACATTGGACTAAGGACTATCTCATTTTTGATATCCACACACAACACACAAGTCTATGTTCAATGAATGTCATATTCATTTGTGTGATTGTACTTGATTAAATGTGTTTTCACAAGCTCAATCTTTGTTGATCAAACACAAAAAGATTTTTGAGTGTTTTGATTTGTTTTTGGAAAGTACTTTGATTTTGCAAAAATGTCAAAAATTTCAAAAAACAGTGTTGCCCTGTTTTGGCGACTAAGTCGCGGGTTGGCCCAGTCGCAAGATCACTCAAAGATTTTTCGCGGCTCACTGGCGAGTAAATGCTCTAATCGCGAAAAAGACTTAGAAAATATTTCCAAAATTTGAGTTTTATATTTTTCGCGGGTCAGAGTGGCGACTTGTTCGCGGGTGGAAGGTCCAGTCGCGAGGGGTACTCAGGGAATTTCGCGGCTCATATCGCGACTATCTCGCGGGTAGACCTTCCAGTAGCGAAAAACACTTAGAGAAAATTTTCAAATTTCTTACCTTCACAGTGTTTTGCGACTTAACCTGGAGACTTACTGGCGACTTAACCCAGTCGTGAAAAACGCGTGTTTTGCTTTTTGAAGACAGTTTTAAAATTGTTTTTCAGTTTTTCCCTCGAATATCAATGTCTGTTCATCTTCTTCCCAAAATCTCTCTCTAAACTGTCCGTATCTTTTTGCAAAAGCTTTCAAATTCTTCATCATGTCTTCATCAAACACCAAGAAAAAGGTATGGGTTCTCTTATCTTCACTTCATTCATCATGATTTCATTGTTGTTCTCTTGAATCTGAGTGTTGTGTTGTTGGGTTGTGATTTTGAGGGACTCGAACATGGGTATACATATATTGTTGAGATTGAGTGTGTGATGTTATTTGCTCTTGTTGCAATGATTGTTTAGGATTATTTGCTTACATCAGGTCGCTTATCCTTGGTCTGAGCATTGATATTTGTCAGTTTGGTTTTGGGCATATGGATGTGGGGTTTTCTGCAATTTCTATTGTGGTTCTAAATTTATCTGTTTGGTTGTGATTTTGATGATTATGGTGAGCATTACTCTTTTTTTTAAATCACCATATCTTGTAAGTGTTGTTACATATGTTTTTCCCTTCTGCACTGTTCATACCCAATGGGTCATGATTCATAGTCATTTGCTCAAATCTATCTGAATTTGTCTGCATACTTACAATTTCAACTTGGATAACTTGTTCTATCCAATGTTTGGTTATCAACTGTGCTTATTCTGAGTTTTTATCTGGTCACTTTGTTTCTCACTGTGTAACTAACTTGTTGCTAATGTGTGTGCATTTCCCCATTCTGTGCTATGTCCTGTTGTGGCATTTTCTGCTTGTTTACAGATGGCTGCATCTCCTTCAAAGAAGAAGACAACTGCTAAGAAAGCTGACAAAAGAATGAAAATGGACCCTAATCTATTTAGGTCTGTCAAGCACTTTGAGAGATACAGAGATTTCTTCATGAAGGGTACCATTATCCAGGAGAGATTTGTTGACTTACATGATTTAAAGGACACTTTCATTCCAGAGTGCTTTGAGGGAAGAGGATGGGAGAAGTTGTTGAGTGATCTACCTGCAGTCTATGATCCCTTAATAAGGGAATTCTATGCAAATGTGATCATAAGGGATGAAGAGATGAACTGCTGGGTCAGAGGACATGAGTTCACCTTAAACGCACATGACATTGATGAGGTCCTTGGTTTTGAGGGTTTAGAGGAGTATGAGTTCATCAACTTCAAAGACAGGATGATGTCACTAGATACTGTCCAGGCTCGGATTGGTGGTGCTAAGGAAGGGAGATGTCTCAACACTAATGCCTTCCCTGCAAACATGAGATGTTTGACCACCATCATGATGTTCAATTTGTATCCCATAAGAAAGATGACCACTCTTACTAATTCCAAAGCTATATTTCTCATGAAGCTCAAGGAGAAAGTCATCATTGACATCAGCTCACACATTTATGACACCATCATGGACGAGACTAAAACCACTGCCAGGCCCAAGTTGGTCTTTCCTAGCCTCCTTATGAGGATCTTCAGAGCGAAGGGTGTTAGAATTCCTCAAGATATCAATCCCCTGACTCCACTGTCAGCAATAAACAAATTCACCATCACAAGGATACAAAGTCGTCTTCCGGGTGGTGAAGAGCAAGGGGATCCAATGGAGACTGAAGCAGAAGCTGCAGAACAATCAGTCACACCCAGGAGCAGAAGAAAGAGGAGTAGAGCCTCAATTTCATCAGCAGCACCTCCTCCCGATGCATTTCAGATCATCATGGAAAGACTTGATGGACTCAGAGAAGTTCAAAGTCAGCAGACCGAAAGGATGATAGTAATGCAGGATCAGATTAATGTGCTTTCAGCTAAGATTGACAACTTCTCCACCAACCAGGAGCAGTGACCCTTTGGCCATTCCGGTCAAAAAGGGGGAGAATTTTTAGGGGCAGTTCTTGAGGGGGAGTGCTTGTTTTGAGGGGGAGCCTTCATATTTTATGTTGTTTTGTTTAGAACTTTGATATTGTGTTGGTTATCTGCTGTTAGTATAGGTTTGTTACTCAGTAGTTTCAATTTTTGGTTTGGCTTAAATCTATAACTCTTGGATAGTTTTATTTAAGTAGCATTTCAGCATATATAATATGATGTTACTCAGCATATATTTCTTTATGTTGTTGGTTTGTACCCATGTTGCTTCTGTAAGCTTTAAAGGTTTGTTTTGTTTCTATGCACGGTTTGTAGGCCTTTGTGGTTTGTGCCATGCTTTATGTAGCCTTTGTGCTCTGTTAAATCAGTACTTCCAACTAAATGTATTGCATTTTCTTCTAAGTATTGTCACTCTTGTGCCCATGTAGGATTTTTCCTAGATGTACATACTTCTTGTATTGTGCATTGGTTGAGTGTTGGTCATTCAAGTGATTTGTCATTGTGTTTGCCATCTTGAATGTCCGGATGTTCATTCCAAGTGTGAATGAGCATTGTGATCACTTGGTTATAGTGATTACCTGTTTTGGTCTTGCCATGGTTAATTGCTTTATTCCATTGTGCATGATCGCATTGTGCTTGCTCCATATGCATTACAAGTTTCTGTATACAATGAACTTATTGTGTTGTTGTGTTTCAGGAGTTACTTGTTCCTATGGTTCTAAAGCTTCGCAGATTCTAGAGTTAGGTGTGAGTGAGTTTTCCAACTGTTCCCAACTCACGCGTTAAGTCTAGAGTTTGTTTTAGGGTTTTGTCACTGAATAGCCAAAGGGGGAGATTGTAAGGTTGAAATTTATCAACCATCTTGTTGGCTTTATTCTGTGCCAATTTGCTTGTAATTTAAGCACTTAGTAACCCTGTATTTAGGTGGGATTATTGTAAGGGTAGTGTGTGAGAAGATGTGAAGAAAAGCTCAAGTATGTGCAAAGAAGCAGAGCTTCGCGGCTAGAACTCGCGGGTGGCTCGCGGCTGCAAGTCGCCAACTTCAGGCACGTGAGATGCACACAGGGGAGCTGAAGGGTCGCGCTAGCTGTCACACTACAGGACAAAAGTCCCAGGCTGGCCAGGCCGTTACGTCGCGACTTGAATTCGCGACTTGGACAAGCCGCGAGGTCAAGCCGCCAATCAGCCTTGTTTGGCAAAAACTGACTCTTCGTATTCCAAACACACCCACTATATATAGACCCTTATACCCACTAAATTGAGAGAGCTTCCAGAGAGAATTTTTGTGAGAGAAACCCTAGAGAAATACAAGATTGCCTCATCCCCAATCTTTACCTTAGAGTCTCTACAAATTCCTCTACTCTCTTCCTCTCCATTGTCAAACCCTTGAGAGATCATTTACCAAATCCTTATCTCACCACACCCACGTCTGTGAGAAGATTCATTTGGTGCTAAGGGAAGCAGTTTGGAAGGAACCAATATACATTGGTTGATGCTATGGTCAAGTAACGGAATCCGAGAAGCTAAAGAAGAAATAGGTTCGGCGTAACTTCGTTGGAGCAGGAAGCTTGGAGGGCTTAGGTACCTAGGTAGATTAGGCTTGGAGGGTCTATTGCTGTTCATGTATCCCAACTATATTCTTTAGTGGATTTTATCACCGCTTGGAGGGCGGCGGAGAGGTTTTACGCCGAGGACTTCGGTTTCCACTTCGATAACACATCGTGTGTTGTCCGTGTGTTTGCATCTTCCTTTCCTTTATCTTTGCCTCATATTTACTGCTGTGGATGTATTTATATTTGGCTTAGATTGTTTATCAATTCTGGTATTAGCTTATTATCATTTTTCCGCACATATACTGTTTGATATAAAGCTTGAATTGGTAATTTTATAATTGGGGGTCTAAACGTTCAAAGGTATTTCTTACCCATATTGAACTTTCAAAAACCATTCATTGCTCCTTGAAAAACCTTACTTCAGAAAAGTTCTCTTAGCAACTTAAGAGTAGCAGCATACTGAGGTCTTAGGGTGAACGTGGCAGCATGATAGATTTCATTTCTACTCTGTAAAACGATTCAGGTTTAATGTACTGTGCATATTCTCATACCTTTTGTTGTCTAGCTCCTTTGGATTTGTCCTTGAATTACACCATTAGCCTCTACTCACCAAGTAATAGAATTTTGGGCTTGACTCTCCTCATCTCATCACATTTTAAAGAACCTTAGGGGCCTTTGGGCTAACTTTTATTTTTATTTTTTAACCCTTCCACAGATCATCCTCGACAATAATTAAATTCAATTATAAGATTGCCATTAAATTTAATTCTATTTAAAAATTACAACACTGTTTTTGTTACATAATTAATATTGCAGTGAGAAACTGTACCTAAGTCCTATATATGCATCCATGATCCATATAGTTGTCTACCAATTTCCTCACAATTGATTACACTTTCTTATTTGAGATTAAACTGTACCTAACTCATATCTATGCATCCATATAGTTGTCTACTAATTTCCTCACAGTTGATTTCACTTTCATACTCATTAGACTGTAAGAAGATTGAATTTAAACAACCAAACATCTTTTTATATAGAGAAGTTGTGTCCCATATTTTGGCTAGACTATTTTTCATTTATTACCCTGATGACGCGTCCTTTAAATCCATTGAAGCCATGTTTTCAAAATGAGAAAATTTAGAGACACACAAATGAAACAAGTAAAAATTTACCAATTTAACTGTTATGAAAAATATTATCAATTTTTTTTTTCTTTTTTTGTGTGTAAATAGCATGGCTCTTTGAACAATTAGAACATGACAAAATAGGTTCCAGTTAGCTTAATTGGTAAAGTCTCTGATAGTTGAATAAGAAATTTGGTGCTCAATTCCCACCTAAACCAAAAATGATTGGTGTCTTGGTCTAATAATAAAGAATTATCATCAGGAGAGGACGCTGTAAGTTGAAACTTTTTTTTTTTTAATTATAACAAAAAGAACGGCAAAAGACAAAAATATGAGTGAAAAAGAGTGGGACCCATGAGAATCGTTGGAAGTAGCCCTGTAGGCCGTAGTTCAATCTTATCTAGGATAATGTTATCAACTACTAAAATTTCAAACTCTTACTGTGTATCCATCCTCGACTTCGAGACCTCCCAAAAACAAGGGCCATTTCAGCTTGACTCTCCTCCACACTTGGCTTCCACACCTACCACCCAAACCCACCAACATTCTCTCCAAAAGCCCCTCCAAAGCTCACTACAACTACTACAATTAGACCTATCATCACATTTGCCACCCCTCCTCTTTCCTCCGCCACCACCCCCACCTTCGACAACACAACTCTCACCGTCATCGGAGGCAACTCAATCGATGCCCTTACAGCTATACTCTCCCTTATAGACCCCGAGAGACTGTAACGCCTCACAACTAAATGATACGTTTTAGCTTTTGTTTTTTTTTTATACAGATACGTTTTAGCTTTTAGATATATATAGATTGTTATCTTTATTATCTCTATCTCTTAAAGTTGATTAAAATGACATATGGTTCCATGGTTTTAAAACTGAATCGGTCAAAGAACCGAAAAATGGACCGATTCTTGGTTTTTCCTGGTTCTTGATCAGTTTTTACCAATTTTTGCTGGTTTTTTCGGTTTTTACCAAACCAGTTCCATGCTCAGTTCCTAGTTCAACTGGTTAACCGACCAATCCGGTATTTAAAACAGTGTATGGTTCTTTAAGCGAGAGCAAAGCTGAACCCTTCAACCTGGCCTTGAATATTACATTAATATAAAGATATGAATACAGTGGTGGAATATGATTTTTTTTGGGTGAGTATAAACTAAAAATCAATAAACCTGTTTTTGTTTTTTTCTTTGATCAATAGATGTGATCCTATTCTATTATAAATATAGTAGATAATAATATAATGTTATTTTATTACATAGCATGATTAAGAAAATTCTCAGTATTTACAACTATACCTTTTATCTTTTTTTTCTTTTTTTTTGAGGAAGAACGAAACTCATTCTATTTAAGGAAAACCGGCTATGTCAGCCAATACAACTGGAAATAAAAGTGGTGGAACATCCTACTACAACGTCCGAAACACAAATAGCATGACGAGCTAACTTATGAGCAACAATATTACCCTCTCTCTTTACATGAGAGTAGTGTAATTCATTAAAAAAATTAACCTTATGTCTAATCTCATCCAACACTAAGCCCACGGCTGAAAGGAACTCCATATCTTCCCGCAAAGCCTTCACCAACACAAGTGAGTCAGTCTCAAGGATTGCACTTTGAAGACCCAGGTCAGAAGCGAACTCCAAAGTGGTTGCAATAGCCATCGCCTCAATTTCCAGAGGGCTGTAAGGCTGGGGAACCAGCTTTGACAGTGAGCCTAAAACCAAGCCTTCACTATTCCGAATGACCACCCCAATCCCAGCTCTCTTTTCCTTCGTGAACCTGGCCCCATCGCAGTTAATCTTCACCAAACCATGCTCAGGTGGTTTCCATTTTTGCGCCGTGGGAGATACAGTCCGATTTGAAAGAGGGTGCACATTAACTGTAACGAATTCTTGCAGACGTTCCTTTGCGAGTTGGGTGATTTGATGTGGACTACAGCTAGTTTTATTAAGTCTGACCTGGTTCCGTTGAGTCCAGATGGACCACGCCATGACCGAAAAGAGCTCCACGTTGTGCTGGTTTTTGATCAGCCATGACAGCAGCTCTTTGAAGGTGAAAAAGGTGAGTGAATTACGGCAACTCCATAAGGTTAAGTCCTCCCAAACTACGTCCAGTTCACCACACGACCACAAGGCATGGAGGGCAGATTCATGAGCACAAGAACAGCGATCACAGAGAGGATTTTCAATAACGGTTCGACGCACCAAATTTTCCTTGGTGGGAAGAGAGTTTCGGCTAGCCCTCCAAATAAAATTTTTTTACTTTGTTTGGTACCTGCAGTGACCAAATACCACGCCATAACTCCCTATCTTCCTCTGACCGGGCTGTACTACGAGAATCTTCCTCCTCCGACTTCAAGAACCGGTAACCCGATTTGCTAGTATATGTCCCTGTTTGAGTGAAGGGCCAAAAGAGTCTGTCCTCCACCCCTTGTTATGGCAACGGCATGGACTTGATCAGTTCAGCCTCTCCAGGAATGAATATGCCCTCAATGACTGAATGGTTCCAGCAGTGTGTCGCTTCATCTATCAATATCTCCACCCTTGCATCTGCCATGATATCAATGATAGGAGAAATAACCTTGGTTGGGTGTTTTCGTGGCAGCCATGTACTCTGCCAAATGTGCACAGACCTCCCATTTCCCACCCTCCACCTACAACCTCTAAGTAGCACGTCTCTCCCATGTAAAATACTCCTCCATGTGTAGGACCCAGTGGATGACTCCTTAGCCTCCATTATAGAGCAATTTGGGAAGAACTGGGCTTTAAAAAATTTATAGAATAGTGAGTCTGAATTTTGCAAGAGCCTCCAAGCATGTTTTGCCAACAAGGAGTCATTGAACATTGCTAGGTCTCTAAAACCCATACCCCCCTCCATCTTTGATTTTGTCAAATCCTCCCATTTCAACCAATGAATTTTTCTTTTATCTCCTCTTTGACCCCACCAAAAATTTTTGACCATTGATTCGATCTAATGGCAAAGTCCCGCCAGAATTTTAAAGCACCCCATAGCATATGTTGGAATTGCCTAAATGATTGCTTTTATCAAGATCTCCCGCCCCGCCTGGGATAAAAGCTTCCCTTCCCAACCTTGTAATTTTCTCCAAACTTTTTCCTTGATGAAATTGAAGCTCTCTTTCTTCTTCCTCCCCACTAGAGATGGCAACCCAAGGTATTTGTCATACTGTACAATCTCTTGTAAGCCCAAGGCCTCCTTGATCTCAACTTTAGTGGCTTCCGGAGTGGATTGACTAAAGAAAATAGCAATTTTGTTTTTGTTCACCTTTTGGCCTGACCCCTCCTCATAAATCTCCAGAATCTCCAAAATTTTTCTGCACTCCTTAATGGTTGCCCTGCAAAAAAGAAGACTATCGTCTGCAAACAATAAGTGCGTTAGTTGGGGGCCGTTCCGGCTAATGGATAGCCCTTTTTTGCAACTCTACTTTAGGTTAATGAATTTTTATATTTTTAATATGGCAAAAATGCAAAATTGACCCTCTAACTTTCACTGTTTTTCATTTCAGTCCTCTAACTTTCAGTTTTGTCAATTCAGTCCTCTATCTTTTAATTTTTGTCAATTCAAGGCTCCATTACAAGTCAGTTAGTGCTGCCGTTAGATATGCTTGAAACAATGCCGTTTGGCTATTTTTTTTAATAAATTCGGAATTAAAATAAAATATGAAAAATATGAAAAATAAAAAAATAAAAAAACATATAAGGGGTCCCCTTCCCCTGAAATCAAAACAAAACAAAGAAACAAAACAAATCCCTAATGTAAATCAAAACAGAGAAACTTTGAGAGACTCAAATCCCTAACGTAGAGAATTTAGGGAAAAGGAAGAGAGATTGAGTCGGATTTGAGAGAGAGAGGGGGGGTTTTCATCATTTACCCAAAACTTGGCCAGAGCTGGAGCTACGGAGTACACCCATCACCGATTCAGAACTCCATCACTGATTTAGTCAATATAGAGATTCTTGGTCTAAATATCTTAGCCTCAATCTTTGCAAATCGGTCTTCATCATAACTTAATCACCGATTCAGTCAAACCGATTCATAATATCTCTGCAAATCAGTCTCAAACAATCAAACCGATTCAGTCTCCTACTCAGTCTCTCTCTCTCAGTCCGACTCAATTTCTCATGCTCGGTCTCTCTCTCAGTCCGACTTAATTTCTCTCTCAAACGGACTTAGTCTCTCTCACAAATCATTTCCCCAATTACTCTAAGTTAGGGATTTGGGTGTGGAGTGATTTCTTTGTTTTGATTCAGGGGAAGGGGAACATATAATTTTTTTTTTTTTTTTTTTTTTTTTTCAGATTTTTCTTATTTTCTTTTAATTCCAAATTAAAAAAAATTAAAAAAAAAAAAGAGCAAAACGGCGTTGTGCGCACCCAAAACTGAAACCCGTTGGGCTGGGCCTCACTTGGGCTCACAACTTACTTGTATAGTGGGTTTGGATTTCCTACATTGGGTCGTTCTAAATACCAAGGCTCAACGGAATCACTTTCCTCTCCTCAGGGGTCTGAACCACTTCCTCACTCTGTTTTCTCTTTGTTTACACTCTTCCTTCCCTCAATTCTCCAACCATTGTCTTCTCAAAACTTCTTGTATTTATAGTTCACAGAATAGTGGAGAGGTCATAATTATTTGCCAGTAAGTGCAACCGGCGGTCCAGTATTATCGATCGTAAGTGGGTGGTTAGGTGGGCATGGGAAGCGGTGAGGGTGGCGTTGGAACTTGGTTCCCACCTCCACGATGGTTCTCGGTAGCGGTGCCTCTCCGAGGCCCGGCCGGGTAGGTGCAGGGCGGGGTGTCCCGCGAGCCGTATGTTTATCACTGCTCGGGAAGGGGTTTGCCGAGAACGATGAAAAGGCAAAGCTTGGGCCTGCAGTATGCGTGGCTCGGGGGTGGGCCGTTAGGTAAAGGGAGACCGGCCTCATGGGCCATATACCCAGGCCAGGGTCCAAGGCCCACTATGGGCCATGGTGCGGGGGCCGTACAATAGCCCCCCCTTGATTCGCTCCCCATTCCCGGGGGTGAATCAAGGATCACGAGGGGTAAACGCCCGTCTGGGAAGTCGAAAGGTCAGTGCCCGGCCATTGAGGGGCGCATTAATGCGCGTCTCAAAAGACGCGTTTGGAATTGATTGACGACCTATCCGCCATCATTGTCTGACGGTTCGTGAACCGAGGCGTCGCGCGTGTGGCAGTTGAAGCGGCGGTCCGCGTGGTTTCCTTCCAGTGGATCATTAAATGCCTCTCACTCCACTCCACACGCCTATAAATAATCCCTCTCGTCACTGACTCTCACTTTCGCATTCCTCACCTTTCAGTATCCTACTCTGCCGAGCATCCCTCTTTCGTGGTTCATCTACTGGCCCATAACACACTTCCTCCTTAGAGCCCACAGTAAGTTCCTTTCCCTCTTCTTGCTTTTTCAGTTCAGCCATTTCAGTCTATTCTTTGATAATCATAGCATTTCTTTTCCCTTTTATTAAAAACACTCGTTTTAGAAAAAACATGAGTTACTCTTACCTCCTTTCTTCCGAGCATGCTTTGGCTAGATTTAGGGAAGCATATAATGTTCCTAGTGACGTAGATATTGCCTACTGCAATATGGGCGATATTGACATCCAGAGGCGCCGTGGCAAAAGCACGGTGTTCTTTCCCTTGATGGCCATTCTAGAGGGTGGGGTTAGGTTCCCGGTTGACCCTCTGATTCTTAGTACCCTTAGATTTTACGGCCTTTGTCCCGACCAACTCCCTCCCAACTTTTACCGGGTAGTGAGTTGCGTGAGTAGGCTGAACCAGTTGTACGGGTTGCAACTAAATCACTATGACATTAATCAAATGTACAGTCTGTGCGGCAACATCGAGTCTGACTATTATATAAAGACTAGGGATGTGAGGGTACGGCTTATTTCATGCCTACCAGATTCAAATCGTAACTCGGCTAAAGATTTCGTTCGGGTGAGCGGCAATTGGTTTGCCGAGGAGATCCCCTGTGCGTTTTCGCCGCGCGACGTTGGTCGGTGACTAGCCTTTATTTACTTTGGTCTATTTTGATTTTGGTCCGGTTATATAATCGTTAACCCTTATTTCCTTTGTGCAGAGAGCAAAAGATTCAAGCCGGATATCAGAGTGGTACATGTTCGGGACCTGAACTTCGTGCTCAGGTCAGAAATCTTCGTACACACGGACGGACAACTCCGAGCGTCCCACCTCATCCTCGGTGTCAATCCCGTCTACTCAACTTGGCAGGCGTTCAGCCAAGCTTTGCTAGTTGACAGCCCTCTCCTCTCATATATCGACGTACGGCACGCAAACTTCTTCCCCCCAAGGCTAACTGTAGGCAAGGCACGCGATCTCGGTCCCCGGTACATTTGTTCAGACGAGCGACAGCCCATCCGTGACGAATCAGCCGAGCGCGTATCTGCCGAGTGTAGGAGACGTGCCCACGAGCAAATCCAGCAAGAAGCTCCTGCTCAGCCCGAGAGAACCGTAGAGCCCGAGGCTCCTGTTCGGGAAGGGGAGGGTGCAGCTGCAGAACCGACTGACTCTTCTGAAACAGGATCCGATCAAGGCAACACCATGGTGGCTAGGAGGAAGATGACGATAGATCGCTTTGTCCCGAGTGCCCGGCCTGCCGTGCAACAACAACAAACCCCTGCCCAAGATGCTTCGCCTCCCGCTGTCCCATCAACCCGAGTTCGAAAAAGGCCGTGCACAACCGATCAGACTCAGACGGGCTCGGGCAACGTGCCCCCCCGAGCCTCGGCCGGTATTGTCATCCGGGAACCGGTGGCACAAACCGGGATAGACCTGGCGTCTACTTCCCTAGCTCCGGTAGCATGGCGACCCTCCTTCCAACTTGGCGGCGAGCCTCTTCCATCGACGGCCAGTGCCCGAGTATGGGACAAAGGCCATGGTGGCCGTGTGGCGCAGAGTCTGGCGCACGACATCCTCTTGCCCGAGGATTTGCACGCCTTTACGGAATCGACGGACGAGTTTTTGGGGAGGCGTTTGCAGTGGCACACCATAGCGGTAACTGTTTCACTTTTCTTTACGATTCTCGGTTTCCCATTTGCTTATGTACGTGTACTTTCCATTTTACCTTACAAAGTGAATATTGTGTGGTCAGGCTGCGCAAATGTCGTACGTTGTGGACGGGAGGATGAAGGAGCTGGCCGAGGACGTTGAGCGGGAGAAGGCTCTGAAGGATGTCGCCGAGGCCACGGCGAAGGAGAAGTCGAAAATTGCCGAGGAGGCAAAGAATAAAATTGCTACAGCCGTAAAGGCCCAGGCTCTCACCGAAACGAAGTCTGAGGAACTGGAACTCCAATTGGGAGGCACCGAGCTCAAATTGGCGGAGGCTCAGAGCTTGAATACCATGCTGGAAGGGCAATTGGCCGACTCGAAGGCGGCGCTGGAGGCTTGTGAAAACAAGTGGTATAACGAGGGGTTCGCGGATGCCGAGAATTCGGCGGAACCGGTCATTCGCCAGGCCCACAGGCTCGGATATGAGGAGGGTTGGTTCGCCGCTCTTCAAGCCTTGGGGATTCCCGAGGATTCTCCGTTGAGGGATCGCAGCAAGATCCCTTTCCCGAGCATCCCCCACACCGAGAATCCTGCGCCCTTTGTTATCGACGAAGAAGAGACCTCCAGCATGAGGGAACTGGTGAACGCCATTGATTCTCATGCAGTGCCGACCGACATGGAGGGGACCAGCCACCCCCATGTTGGGGACCGAACCGGGGAGGACATCCAGCCGCCAACTCCTTACGCTGACCAACACATTCAAGAGGACGCATCCTCCGCCCATGCAGCGGATATCTAAAGTTGAAAGCCAGCCTTTCTTTATTTTTCCTTCTTTTGAGAATTTAAATGAGCGGAATTGCCTATGTCACCGGGTTGTGGTGACGGGATAACTTGTTTATGTTGTCTTTTCTTTATTCCGAGTTGCCGGGTTTTGGCATAAAAACGTTAATTTAAGTTCCATGTTTTAATATGAATGCTTTATCGTCTTGCTCTTTCGTATTGACCGAGTAATGAACTCTTGTTGGTTGTCTCTTTATTGTGATGTGTCCGACCATGGTAAGGCCTCCACATGCTCGGTGATAGTGATCTAACCGAGGGTCAGGCTTTTCTCTTAGGATGAAATGACTAAGGTTTTCACGTGCTCGGTGATAGGATCGAACCGAGGGTCAGGCTTCTGTCCTTAAGAGTTAATCGTTCAGGTTTCCACCTGCTCGGTGATAGGATCGAACCGAGGGTCAGGTTTCCGTCCTTAGAACAAAAGGGCTAAGATTTCCACCTGCTCGGTGATTAGGGTCGAACCGAGAGTCAGGTTTCTGTCCTTAGAATTAATCGTTCAGGTTTCCACCTGCTCGGTGATAGGATCGAACCGAGGGTCAGGCTTCTGTCCTTAGAGTGAATCGTTCAGGTTTCCACCTGCTCGGTGATAGGATCGAACCGAGAGTCAGGCTTCTGTCCATAGAGTGAATCGTTCAGGTTTCCACCTGCTCGGTGATAGGGATCGAACCGAGAGTCAGGTTTCTGTCCATAGAACAAAAAGGCGAAGGTTTCCACCTGCTCGGTGATTAGGATCGAACCGAGAGTCAGGTTTCTGTCCTTAGAACGGGCCGTTAAGGTTTCCGCCTGCTCGGCGATAAATCGAACCGAGGATCAGGCTTCTGTCCTTAGAACAAATCGGCTAAGAATAAACATTGCTCAGTGAATGGGATCGAACCGAGGGTCAGGTCTCTGTCCTTGGAGTTAATCGTTCAGGTTTCCACCTGCTCGGTGATAGGGATCGAACCGAGAGTCAGGTTTCTGTCCATAGAACAAAAAGGCGAAGGTTTCCACCTGTTCGGTGATTAGGATCGAACCGAGAGTCAGGTTTCTGTCCTTAGAACGGGCCGTTAAGGTTTCCGCCTGCTCGGCGATAAATCGAACCGAGGATCAGGCTTCTGTCCTTAGAACAAATCGGCTAAGAATAAACATTGCTCGGTGAATGGGATCGAACCGAGAATTTTGGTTAGAACAATGCGGATCTGCATGAAAAACATCATTAGTATAACTAACAAAACATGTACAATAGGTTGCGGTTAACTTTATGCTCGGAGAATCGCCCATCAATGGTAGTACTTCTTCAGATTATGGACGTTCCACGGTCGGGGCAGCTGTCTCTCGTCTAGGTCTTCCAAGAAATAAGCCCCGGTGCCGGCCACAGCCGTGACCCTATAGGGTCCTTCCCATGTCTGCGCCAATTTCCCGGCACTAGTGTCCCGCATGTTGCCCACGGCTCTTCTGAGAACCAAATCCCCGGAGACAAACTCCCTCGTTCTCACGCCTCGGTTGTATCTCTGGGCGAGCTTCTGCTGATATTCCGCGAGCCGTATTGTCACCATCTCACGGTACTCTTCCACCTTGTCCAAATATCCTGCCATCATTTCGTCGTTTCGGGCGCGATCGAACCCCGCTACTCTCGCACTGCATAGATTCACCTCGGTAGGGATCACGGCTTTCGCTCCGTACGTGAGAGAGAAAGGGGTCTCCCCGGTGGACCGTCTAGGAGTGGTGCGGTATGCCCACAAGACTTTGGGAAGTTCCTCGGCCCAGTTTCCCTTCGCTCCCTGCAGCCTTTTCTTCAGCCCACTCACAATCACCTTATTCATGGCCTCGGCTTGACCGTTGCCCTGTGGGTAAGCAAGAGTTGAGTACCTGTTCTTGATGCCGAGACCACTGCAAAACTCTCGGAACGCCCGGCTGTCAAACTGTAGCCCGTTGTCAGATATGATAGTGTTCGGCACCTCGAACCTGGTGATGATATTTTTCCATACGAATTTCTTTACTTCCACATCTCGTATGTTGGCCAACGCTTCCGCCTCCGCCCACTTGGTAAAATAGTCGACGGCCACCAAAATGAACTTTCGGCCGCCTGTCGCCCGAGGGAACGGGCCGATGATGTCCAGCCCCCATTGTGCAAAAGGCCAAGGACTGCTGATCGGGTTCAGGTGGCCCGCGGGCTGATGGATCAGAGGGGCGTGCTTTTGACACTGCTCACATTTAAGCACATACTCGGCGGCGTCTTTCTGCATCTGAGGCCACCAGAACCCCTGAGTCATTGCTCGGTGTGCCAATGAACGTCCCCCGACATGGCCGCCGCACACCCCAGAGTGGAGCTCCTCCAAAAGCTCGCCCACCTTCTCCTGGCGTAAGCACAAGAGGTACGGCCCTCCGAAGGACCTTCGGTACAAAGTCCGGTCTTCTGCCAACCAATACCGAGGAGCCATCCTACGGATCTTGATGCCCTCCTTTTCGTCACTCGGCAGTCGGTCGTCAGCCAGAAAGTCGATAATGGGGTCGATCCAGCACGTGGCAGGGGCTGCGATTGCCGTGACATTGATCCCTGTAGTTCCCGAGTCGCTCATTACCCTGACGCTCGGCTCCGAAATAAGCTCGACTTTGATTTGCCGTGGTATCTCCTCGGTTACTAACGACGCCAGCATGGCTAGGGAGTCAGCGTGTCTGTTCTGTGTGCGAGCTATGTGGAAAACTTTCACCGTGTTGAAGCTGGTCATAACTAGCCTTGCTTGTTCTAGGTACGCTTTCATCCGGGGATCTCGGGCTTCAAAACTGCCCTGCACCTGATTAACCACCAGACGCGAATCCGAGTATAGCTCAATCTCCCGAGCCCCCAGGTTCGAAGCTACCCTCAGTCCAGCCAGAAAAGCCTCGTATTCCGCCTCGTTGTTGGATGCCCTGAAACCCAATCTAAACGAGTGTTCTAGTCGTATTCCTTCGGGGGTGATCATAACAACTCCTGAACCGGCACCCGTGGAGCTTGACGCGCCGTCTACGAATATCTTCCACGGTCGTGCCTCCAGTTGGCAAACCATCTCCCCCTTCTCTCTGGGCGAAAACTCAGCGATAAAATCCGCAAGGACCTGGCCCTTCACCGAGCTTCGAGGTCTGTACCGTATGTGGAAGGACCCGAGTCGAGTCCCTCATTTGGCTATACGGCCCGTGAAATCCGACCTCTTCAATAACGACTGTAATGGGTACTCGGTCAGGACGTGTACGGTGTGAGCTTGGAAATAGTGCGGCAACTTCCTGGTGGCGTGTATCAGGGCTAATACGAGCTTCTCCAAGGGCAAGTATCTCGTCTCGGCGTCGACAAGAGTTTTGCTGATGTAGTACACGGGTTGTTGGATCCCTTTGTCCCTCAGTAGCACAGCACTCACGGCGTGCTCGGATACCGCCAGATACATGAATAAATCCTCACCTGCCTCCGGTGCCGCAAGCATGGGCGCTCGCGCCAAATAAATCTTCAGATCCACAAAGGCCTCTTCGCACTCCTCGCTCCACCGAAATCCCGTCCATTTCTTCAGCAGTTGGTAGAATGGTCGGCAGCGATCTGCGAATTTTGAGATGAACCGGTTAAGGGCGGCCAGCATCCCGGTTAGTATTTGCACTTCCTTCGGGTTGCTCGGCGGCTTCAGTCTTCTCACAGCTTCTATCTGGTCGGGGTTGACCTCAATTCCCCGTGTACTGATCAGGTACCCCAAGAACTTCCCGGCCCCGACGCCAAACGCGCACTTCTCCGCATTAAGGCGCAACTTGTGCCGTCGGAGAACCTCGAAAACCTCCTGGAGGTCCCCCATATGCAGGGCTTCCTGTTTGCTCTTAACCACCATGTCGTCGATGTACACCTCGACCGTGCGCCCTATCTTGTCTCGGAACATTCTTGTCATCATTCGTTGGTAAGTGGCCCCGGCATTCTTCAGTCCGAAGGGCATCCTTGTGTAGTGGTAATTTGCCTCCGGGGAAATGAACGCCGTTTTTTCTTGATCCTCGGGCGCCAGGGCGATCTGGTGATACCCTTGGAAAGTGTCCAGAAAGCTCATCCTCGGGTGCCCACACGTGGCGTCCACTAGCTGATCAATCTTCGGCACGGGAATAGGGTCTTTCGGGCAGGCCCTGTTCAGATCGGTGAAATCGACGCAGACCCTCCACTTGCCGTTCTTCTTCTTCACTACCACGGTGTTCGCCAACCAATCCGGGAAGATGATTTCCCGAATCACCCCTACCTCCTTCAATCTCTGAACTTCCACTTTTACTGCCTCGGAGTGCTCTTAGGCTGATCTCCTCGGCCTCTGCTTTTTAGGGGCGAATGAGGGGTCAACTCCAAGTCTATGCACGATGAATTCGGGATCCACCCCGGGTACCTTGTATGGACTCCATGCAAATACGTCCACATTCTGTATTAGGAGTAGCAACATCTCTACTTTTTCCCGGTCCTCCATGCTCTCCCCTATTTGGAAGTACTTGTCCGTATCCGGCAACACCTTTACCTTGAGCATGTTCTCGGCGCGCGCGACCTCCTTCTCTGGCGGGCCCTGTAATTGCTATAAAGGCGTCCCCGACGACGAACATTTGGGATCGGCCTGATCCTTCCGATCGGTTTGCTCCTTCTTCCAATCGACCATGGCGATCAAACATTGCCTGGCCGCCTGCTGACTTCCTTGTATCACCGTGACACCATAATCAGTATGAAACTTGACCCTCATGTGCAGAGTGGACGGGACAGCCCCCATTGCATGTATCCATGGCCTCCCTAGAATCGCCGTGTAGGGGGAGTCTGAGGTAACTACGAAGAAGCTTACCATCACCTCCTTGCCCCCCATGTTCACGGGCAGAGAGATTTGCCCCTCGGGCGCCACCATCTTACCGTCGAACCCAACCAGGGGAGTGTTGTACTTCGACAGATCCTCATTCCTCAACCCGAGCCCCCTGAATAGGTCCGGGTACATAACATCCGCTCCGCTTCCCTGGTCTATCATTATTCTCTTCACAACGAAGCCGCCAACCCTTGCCGTGACTATCAATGCGTCGTCGTGCGGCTGAATGGTTCCTTCCAAATCACTGTCATCGAAAGAGATCGGCTCTCGGGTAGGTCTGATCTTCTTCGCAGGAGGCGGCACGCCCGTACTCCCCTCTACCGATATCATCGTCAGCACCTCCTTCCCTTTCACCGTCGAAATGCCCCTCGGGGCGACGTGGATAACATCAATTATCCCAAGAGGGGGCGGAAGGGGATTCCCTCTGTGTGGGGCGCCATGCCCTGTTCCTCTATCCCCGACGTCCATCACAAAATCCTTGAGGTGTCCTGCCTTAGCCAACTGCCCGAGATGGTCCCTTAACACTCGGCACTGCTCGGTAGTATGCCCCCGGTCTTTGTGGTAGGTGCAGTATAGGTTCTGATTCCTCCTAGAGGGGTCGCCAGCCATCCGGTTCGGCCATCTGAAGTACGGCTCGTGCTTGATCTTATCCACAATTTTATGCACGGGCTCCTTGAACGTTACGTTCACCTCCCCTGCTGGCGCTACTGGCTCTTGAATCCTCAAATTTCCCCGTGCTCTCTGTTGAAAACCGCTCAGCCGAGGACGATCTGTCACCTGTGCCTTGCCTTTGCTTTGTATTCTATCATCTTCCAACCGCTTGTACTCCTCGATGCGCCTCATCAGCTGCCTCATGTCCTCGGGAGGTTTCTTAGTTAATGATTCCCTCAACCCCGACTTGTCGGGCAATCCCAATCTGAAAGTGCTCGCTGCAATCTTCTCGTTCCCTCCGCCAATCTCGTTGTAGAGCTCCCAGTATCGGCTAGCGTAATCACGGAGGGTTTCCCCTGCTCTCATCTTCATAGACAGCAGCGCGTCCACCAGTTGCTGTTCCCGGCTGCACGTCACGAAACGGGAACCGAACTCCTGTATTAGCTCGGCGAAACTGTGAATGGAGCCCTTGCGCAACCTGTTGAACCACCTTAAGGCCGTGGGACCAAGGCTGGAGGGAAAAACCTTGCACATCAGAGCGTCATTGCGTGTATGCAAAGACATCATCTGGATATAGTGGCTGACATGTTCCACGGGGTCCGTTTTCCCGCCATACGAATTGAACGGCGGGCGCGTAAATCTGTCCGGCATCGGTGCTCGCTCAATATCTGCTGAGAATGGTGACCGAGCCGCCTTGCGCAATGCACGGCTCATAGCATCCATGGCCGCATTCCTCGGCCGTCCCTCTGGAGAACTCGAGCCCCGATTCCCGTATTCCCGCGACCGAGAGCGATTTCGCCGCCGGTGAGATTCTACTGAATGGGAGCGGTCTCGGCGGCGACGGGACTCCCTCGAGTGCGAGCGCTCCCTGTGGTGGCGGGATCCTGATTGATTCGATCCCATCCCGCGTCTCTCTTCCTCGGCGTCTGGCCTTCTCTCTCAGTCGTCTTGACCGGCTCGGCGGCGCTCGTTTCGTGCTTCCAACTCCAGGTCTTGTACTAACCTCCGTAGCCGCTCAAGCTCTTCATCCCTGACGTCGGGCTGCCTATGCCGGGAAGCATGAGATACCGTTCTCCCCGTTTGATACGACCCTTCTCCAAGGCCGGACCGCTCTTCCAGTTGCTCGTAAGCCGGATCCTCGCGTCTCTTCTGCCTCTGTTCCCGCTAGGTGGAGCCCCTGGAAGACCCTGCCGAGCCACTCTCGGCGTTACCTCTAGACATCTTTCCTGTGCACGAGCCTCGGCGGAACCACTGCTTAATAGGGTTTCCCACAGACGGCGCCAATTGTGCGCACCCAAAACTGAAACCCGTTGGGCTGGGCCTCACGTGGGCTCACAACTTACTTGTATAGTGGGTTTGGATTTCCTACACTGGGTCGTTCTAAACGCCAAGGCCCATTGGAATCACTTTCCTCTCCTCGGGGGTCTGAACCACCTCCTCACTCTGTTTTCTCTGTGTTTACACTCTTCCTTCCCTCAATTCTCCAACCCTTGTCTCCTCAAAACTTCTTGTATTTATAGTACATAGATTAGTGGAGAGGTCATAATTATTTGCCAGTAAGTGCAACCGGCGGTCCAGTATTATCGATCGTAAGTGGGTGGTTAGGTGGGCATGGGAAGCGGTGAGGGTGGCATTGGAACTTGGTTCCCACCTCCACGATGGTTCTCGACAGCGGTGCCTCTCCGAGGCACGGCCGGGTAGGTGCAGGGCGGGGTATCCCGCGAGCTGTATATTTATCACTGCTCGGGAAGGAGTTTGCCGAGAAACGATGAAAAGGCAAAGCTTGGGCCTGCAGTATGCGTGGCTCGGGGGTGGGCCGTTAGGTTGAGGGAGACCGGCCTCATGGGCCATATACCCAGGTCAGGGTCCAAGGCCCACTATGGGCCATGGTGCGGGGGCCGTACAGGCGTCGTTTCAAGCATATCTAACGGCAACACTAACTGACTTGTAATGGAGCCTTGAATTGACAAAAATTGAAAGTTAGAGGACTGAATTGACAAAACTAAAAGTTAGAGGATTAAAATGAAAAACAGTGAAAGTTAAAGGGTCAGTTTTGCATTTTTGTCTTTTAATATCTATACTTTGGGTTGATTAGTTTTGGTGTTGTCTTTTTTGAGTTTCCCATCACAAGTCCTCTCTCTCTTCCTCTTATAGCTTTGGTTTGATCTTTTTTTGAGTTAATCCTTCGTTAGTTTGAAAGTGTGAATTTGAATTCATATCAAAACACAATCTACATGACTATGTATTTGAATGTGCATATTAATTATTTGAGTAATTTTAATTGTAATTATATAACAAATTTTGATTATCATGATAATCTCTTTAAGAAAATGAAAATTTTGCATAATAAATTTAAAAATTAAAAATTTTAGCTCTACCAAAAGAAATTAGAAAAATATAATGCATTATAACAATAGTTAATTAGAAGAATATTGACCACTTCAAAAAAATATATATCAATTAAAAATACAAAAAATTATAAATTTGTATATTTGTAAAAATAAAATAAATTGTTTAATTTTTAGGAAGAACAAATAATCTACCATAAAAGTTAGAAAATAAATTATATATTATACCACATCTCAAAATAATTATATATTCTCACGCATCGCGTGAGTCAGCGACTAGTTTTCTTATAATTTCTGGGCAACCAAATACAAAAATAAAAAATAAAAAATTATGAAAGAAATGAGAGTAAGTGCACTCAATAAGTATGAAAAAAAAATTGCATTCCATAATTATTTTTAGGGTTTAGACTTCAGAATTAAAAAAATAAATAAATAAAAGGTTCCGGTCCAGTCCAGTTCAGTCCGGTCCAAAACTCTTATTTTGTCACTGTGAACTCACCTTCTCACTCTCACTGCGCCACCTTTCATTAGTAACTGAAGTCAATTACAAAGGTGCGGATTTCCATAGGAGCAAGGTTCACCACTAACTTTGCTGGATCAACAGGTCCTCCCCTCACCACCTTGGGTTCTTCTTCTTCAGAAGACCCTTCTACTTTCCAGACTAGTCTCTTCCTTTCCATTTCTGCTCTTTCTTGGTTAGCAGATAAACTCGTTTCTGTTATCTTTTTTATCTGAAAAAAATCATGCAAGAAAAGGACCCTTTAATAAAATATAATTGAACACTCAACAATAACAATGTCATGCAAGCAACTGTTGCTTTTACCTTCTTATTTGGGAAAACTTTTTTCAGTTCTACACTTGCCATAACTGAAAGATCCTTGTCTTCTCCAACCTTGCATTTGTAACAAATAAAATAAAATCAGAATTTCTAAGTGAGCTTACCTAAGAGACAAGGCCTTGAATAACATTTTAAAGTAGGAAAACTCCAAGTGGATGATACTAAACTTAATAAGCAAGAAAAAGAAAGAAACCAGAAACCTCGTATAGGTGTGCCAAACGAAGAAGAGCTTTTCCATCTTCCAGTTCCTGCAGAGTTCAACAAAAGCAAAAAAGATTAACTTGGAAAGAGAATAACCATAACAAGTAAAAGACCAAACTATTTGTGATAACAATTTCAATTAGAGTGTTGAGTTTGACTCCATTAAGGTAGTAGATACATTTTCTCAACAGCTGGTGTTCTTCACATTCCTATATCTTCTCCAACAACTCAGGACAAAAGGATCAAATAAGTAGTAGTTAATTAACAAGGATGAAAGATATAAACCTGGAGGGTTATTATTGCAACATTTTCAGGCAAATTGTAGGAGGGGTCCATCCCATGAAAGGTTGGCACATGTAACTTTGTCCAATCATGTCTATCCTGCAAAAATATATCATTTTTTGGGAGTTACAGATCTACCAGATGGCGAACTATGCTTCAAGTTCAATTTTTTTTTTTTTTTTTCCTCTCACCTGCTCAGTGAAGGCTACAAGAAGTGGAGAGTATATCTCCTGACCAAATGATCGACGCCATCTTGCGCCCTCTCCTAGAGGATCAATTCTAAGATAATACTTTCCTACGATCTAAAAAAGTATATTATTAAGCAAACCACTTGTGAACACATTGTATTTCTGAAACTTAAAAGACCTTAGGGTCAGTTAGTTTGCTCTTACTGTTAGTCCTCTACATTTCTTAGAAATGCAAACTGTCTCATTTAGTGCCTCTCCAACACCTCTTGCATCATCTCGAATCAACCTCCTAGACATAAGGAAAAATCTGATATTAGTTATTCTGGAATTCTGTTAATATAAGTAAGGCAATAATTATCATGGTAAGCATCACAAATAAACAAACAAACAACTAATGATAATGTAGAAAAAGCAAAAGCGAAGGAAAAGGGAAGAAGAGACCTGTGAAGCATCAGTTCTAGTTGCCCATCCCTAATGCTGGATCCCCCCACAGATCGATCCACTAAGACTGAGAGCTCATTGCTGTTGTCTTTAAGGTAAATTCCAAGATTAATCTGAAAGGGAAATAAGGTGGACTATGTGATTTGATGCCTAAATTGGCTGAAACTTTTATGTATTTTGAATTTCAGAATGATGGTTAGATGATTATAGATTGCAGTCGCAAAACTGGGTTAGCTGTACAATGTAAGAATAAGTGTTAAGCAAAATGCAAAAGAAACAAGAAAGCTATATGATTAACTCTGGTTTGAGTGGCTCTTTTACTTGGGCCTAACAAAGCATTGGACTAACACAAGGTTCCACACAGCACCATCTTTTGCAATTAGTGCCTGTCTATGCAATGCAGGAAAATCACTGGTATCAAATTTTACTTATCGAATAATAATAATAATAATAAAGAACAAATGGCACTTCCTCCCCTCTTTAAGAACATGATTGAGAGTGAGGTCGTGGGTTCCCCATTCAAAGTGTGTCTGTAACTTCAAAATAGATAAGAAAAGTCTTCTAGTTGATGGAAGGTAATATAGAGATGGAATTGTAACAAAGTCACAAAATAACCACTGTCAACATACTGATCAAATTATCAAAGCTTGGTATATGTTATTGTAATTTCTGTTCTGAAATCACACAAGAATCTTCCACACCCCCTTTTCCAGCTATCAAAGTACCAGCCGTGAAAGAGATATTGTAATAGTTTATAATTAAATAGAATGGTCAAACTTTGAGACAATAAAATCCATTGGCTCCAGTTATGACTATTAGAGATATCAGTCTAGATTCAATGTACCTCTGTACTGCACATCATAAGGATTACCATGTAGCTAGCCGAGGGTAGTCTCTCTCTCTCTCTCTCTCTATACCTCAATAGGATCATTGTGGACCTTGTTAATTCCATTTCCACTCTCTATTTCTCAATATTCTCTCTCTCAATCTCAATCCCAACACCAATTCTAAAATGACAATTGACAAAGCAAACTTACTGGGTAATAATTTCCTGCAATAGGTTCATTTACTTCCAGGTCCCAATCTTTTCTATAATCTCGAATCTGCAAAACAGCTCAAAAAACAGCATACAACTGCACATTAGACCTATATGTTTCTTGCAACAGCAAGACATTAAATAATGCTATTGAAAAAACATCTAGCCATGGTAAATATCTACATTAAGTACACGCTACATGATGATTTTGACGTAATAAAAGAAAAATATACTTTTGCAAGCATGAACATACCCTTTCAATAAAATCACGCCCACTAGAATCAGTATAGAAGGTCTTGTTGTTTTTCAGTGTTGTTGTAATCTGAGTTACAACCTCCTTGCCAATTTTATCACCAAAAGGTATAGGCCCAACCTGAAAACAAGATTACTCTTTTACTAAGCTGCTTTAGCATGAAAATTTTTACTTTTCATTGGTAATATAAAAAACTTGTTCACTAAGGGATAAAAGCAATAACTTACCAGGAACTCAACTTCCACATGCTCTTTTTCCTTGTATACTCTGGTGATCTATACATTGTGCAACCATTAATTACTGATGAGATCAATGGTGAAAAATCCTACATATCTTTTACTCAACATTTGTATTGTATATATTATAAGAATTATATTCAAGGGTGAGAATATAAATAATCATAAGATCTTATTATTCTTGTACATCATTTCAAATTTAAAGTACCATGTTATTAAGTCTTGGCAAACAAAAACGAAAAATTGGAACTGATAAATTGAGAGGGAAGGGGGATGGAAAGAGAATTTTGGATTGATTACCAATATTATTAACAGTATTTTTGATGACTTTAATCCCAAGGGATAGCACATTTAGTCAGAGGCGATGCCTCGTGAAACAAAAATCACTAGTTTGAAACTTTGAATCTCTTCATCCCCCACCCTTGGGGCATTAGATGCAACAGGAGAATCAAGATAGAGAACTTAGGACTCAACATCTAGGTTTGCTTGGAGTCAGCACTAGGCAGAAGAAAACCTATAGGAGTCATCACTTAGGGTTGGCTAGAGTCAGCACCAAACAATGGAGACAATTTCATTCAAATTTTTATTCATCAAAATAATACCTTCAATAGGAGTACGTTACTTGCTGATTTAGGATACTAAACCGTAATCCTAGCTGACATATAGGAACTCTAATTCTAATTCTTGGGAAAACCAAATTATTGAATAATAAAAATACCCAAGTCTTTAAATAAAAATACTACTAATTAACCTAATGAAATACTGGGGCCTGAAATAAAAATGCAACTGATTTACAAAAAAAAAAAAAAAAATACAGCTGATTTAAGCATATCAAATAATACTTATACTATCTTCTGTTTTCTTAAACAAATTTAGCTTCCTCTTTTGGTTTACATTTAGACAGAACATAAATTTAGAATTAATTTTCTTTCAAAGTTGTACTACCTTTTTTATTCATTAAAACAGTTTTTCCAAGTATATTATTTTGATGCAGCAATAGATGAAGGAAAGAATGAAACAGTAACAAGTTTTATTATTTGTGTCTTAGGATAAACCACCTGATATATCCATGAGTTGATCCTCTGATGTACTTCATCCAATAAAGGTCCCCGGAAAACAGTAAAAGGAGCCTGAAATTTCAAAACCCCATAATTTTTGATTCCATGTAACAAATTTGCTCAAATTATGTATTTCCAAAGAAGATCAGTTACCTTGTTATCAGATTTGATGGGATATGTACCATTTGGCCGAAAGATGTATGCACCAGAGGCCTTCACCAAATTAAACCGTTTCTTTTAAAAATTTACTATATATAACTTAAATTAATAAGAAGTCGATAAGAGAATAACTAATTAAGGTTTGGAAAACATGAAAGTAGAGATTTTTAGAGAAATTTTGTTTTACCTGAGGATTCACAGTTTGATTTCCCTCGTCTCCACGGTAATAGAGATATGATTGTTGTACAGATTCTTTGACCTTTTAATCGTAAAATACCAAATTAGATGTAAGATATAAAATGTAATCTTATAAAAAAGAAAGGACCAGCTAGGAAAAAAAAATGTAGAATTAAAGTAACTATTGGGAAGATGAAATTTACAAAAGGATAAGTAATTCTAACACTTCATTAAAGAGAGAGGTGCCAAATAACATACCAAACTTTTGCTGTTAATATATTGTGCAAGATTTCCTTGATTTCCAGAATAAATAAGTTTCAATTTTCCTGGCCCTACTTGTATTGTACCATCTTTTCTGCTTTCTGACTTGTAATCTTGTCTCACAGAAGTAGCATCTGCAAAAATCAAGTGGGAGAAAAGAACATAAATCTGCATCAATGGTAATGTGACTCTAGGCTTCTCAATGTTGCATGACTAATTTTAGATGGAGAATCAAATGGTTGACCTGCCCGTTTGGAACTTGAGACGATGTAAGTGCTGAAACCAAGAGGTGGTACAGTTGCTGAAAATGCGAGCCAATAACTAGGCGTTGTTTTTGGAGATTTACCCAGATATGCCTTAACATGGTACTTCCTTACTTCCACAGAGACATCAAGTAGAGGTAGGAGCTGTGATTCAATTTCTTTTCCCCTAGAATCCCAAACAGCCACATTTTCATTGATAACCTGTAGCAAGTTGGATAATGTGAGGAGATACATGAAGAATCAAAGAGTGGTCATGTTTCACCCAAAAATATATTAATAGACATGCTTTACAGTGCCATATTTTAATAAAAAATGATGGTTCATTACTGGAAAGAGAACAATTTAACTAAATATCAAGCCCTAATGCCAACTAATTTGGGCTGCCTACTTGTATCCTATTATGCCAAATGATTCTATTTAGGACAATGTCCCCATTCACCTCTATAACCAAGCATTCCAATCTAAAAACTTAGGCTATTAGGTAAGAAGGTCAGTTAGTACATAAATTCATAAGTCATAACTAAACACACACCTATCATTATCAGACTCCCTTTTGCCCTTTTTTGTTAAATCAATATAATCATTTTTTTTGTACCTAAAAGTTTCATCACATTTTATGTAAATAGATCCTGATTTTCGGTAATACATTGGCAATTTCAATAGCTATGATTAGTGGATAATATATTTTCAATTAATTGATGCATACATGCATTTTAAAGGCTCATGCTAAAACACATTCATGCAAGCACTGAAACATACATAAGTGGCAAATAAAACCATACACATTAAGTACATGCACTCATACATAGAAACATACTTATGTGGCTCATAGATTGCACATTGTTCATCTTGGGGGGGAGGGGGGGGAAGCAGGAAGCTGGGGATCCTTGAGGCCTCGAAGGCAATATGAAATGACCTCTTGTTTGATAAACCCCCTTTTCTATTAATTTAATATGGATAATGATTACAAATTCACAACATGTAACAGATAAAAGAAAAATACTCACAGGAATCCTTACAACATCTTCTCTTCTCCATCCAAGAGGATTGTAGACGACAATCACCTAGAAAAGTTAATAAATCAGGAAGTAATTAGTCTTAAATGGAAAGGAATTCTTATTTTCCTGATGATTGCATAAACACTCCAACTATAAAATGTCATTAAAGAATTCTTCTCACCAAGTTTTTCCCATTTGACAAATCAACTTCTGATGGAGGACAATAACTTATATTCAGAAGTGGACACTGAAATAAAAAGGGGACAAGAATAGGGAATCAAATAATGATAAAATCAGCATACTTAGGATAAAGGGTTGAAGTACACAATTATTTGAATCATCACTCCAATGTTTTAACAACTTGAGCCAATACAAATAATTACGTGATGATAACAAACCAAAATGTTTAATGTTAGCAGGATCATCTGGATACAAAGTAAACTCTACCAACTAGTATGGAACAAAGAGTTATTATTATTTGCCTGTTGAAACTTATTCTGTGGACTCCAACCAGTTTTTGATGTCAAGTTTGCAACGACAGCAAGTGATGCTGCAACCACATCCTCTGCCTGCAAGACATGATATTTTGGATATTTCATGCAAAGCATAAGCAACACAACTACAAGAAGCATTGACAGATCAAGCCTTACCTCCTTGTAACCTATTGAAATTCGTTTTGCATAATCATACGCCACATGCTGCTTCTCCGTACCACTAACTGCATCATGATGTTGAACAACTGCTAAAGCATCAGCCAAAGAGTCTGTATTGGGCCCCAATTTATTCCTCCCCTTAAAAAATTCCAATTGCCTTGCTGCCTGTTTTTAGATCAAAGCAGACCATAAAGAGGGGAAAACCCTTGTTTGAGCCAAAATAATTCTTACTGGCATAAACTAATATAGCCACAAAAGTTTACCAAATAGTAGGCACTCATCATTCTAACATAGCCTTTGAGGGCAGGCCTACTGGTAAAATATCCAGTCCAGTAAGCATGTACATGGTCTGCATATCTGATAAATTTCATTTACCAACTTATAAATATGGGTAAGCTGATAGAAATAGTTGCCTGTAAGTAATTTTTAGTTTCAAAAGTTTGAACTCACGGAAAGAAGTCATCAGTCTTGATCGGCCAGGACTCTTTTGTTGCATATTTTGCATCAGTATATATTGATGGGGTTGAGTAGAGGGCATTAACACGCCCATCCTATAAGCATCGATACCATTACTTCATTAATATGTAAAACCAAAATATATCATCATAAAATCAAGGATAATTGACTTCAAACTGAATAAGAAAATGCATGAGGAAAATCGGTTGTGTCTCTGAATGAAATAGACATGAAGTAGGAGATCAGCTACCAAGATTGTTAAAACCAGCAACATGTGACATTTTAATTCTCTATCCGTCCCTAGGACATATGCTCATACTGATTTTGTAATGGGAGGCCATATCTCTAGGGAACAATAGACTGAAGGAGTTCTTGGGACCAAATTTTTTTTTTCTTTTTCCCTTTCCAATTGTCTAGGCAATTTAAACCTTTAGTATAAACTGCACTAGGACAGACAAATTAAAAGAACAGAATAAGCACTATGAGAAAAAATTATTAAATTTATGTACAAGTTTAATAATGTATTTGTAATGATTCCTGTAGAGGGCTAACTTGATTGACATAATGAAGAAACTTGTCCATTTGCCGGAACCATGTATGTGCATATTGGTACTTGAAATCTGTTCCCATGGTCCACATGATATGATTTGTGCGAGTAACGTTAGCCTGAAAAACTCAAAATAAGTATTTTCTATAAGCCACAACAGATTTGAACGATTTCTTAAGCAAAGGAAAATAATTCAAAATCTCACAAAATGTGATCCTCCTTCAAATTCAAATTTCAACACATACACGCCAACACCTTAAATTTTATATGTTAACTTAGATTGCATATGAGCGTATCTATTGCAAATAATAACAAAAAGTTAAAGAATGTCTGGAAACCGATCGCATCGTTATTCACCTTTGTTTATATCATAAAAAGACTATGTAGAAAAGGTTTGTCTTAAATACAAGTATAGTAAAAACAGCACCCAAAAGCACAGGGCACAATATAACACCATCCATCTTACTTGTGATACTGCAGCAGCTACAAACTCGTTGATGCGCTGAGGGACATTATAGTCGAACAAATTGATGTCATCCTGCAAGTTAAATGCACAAAATAGATACAGTTAGCACACAAACAATGATCTACAGCCTGTCAGCGACCCCTGACCAAGGACTCACTTGAACAATAGGCGAATCAGTGGAATCATCATTCACTTCAAAGTAGAAATTACTGGGAGGATCATAATGCTTCGGAAATGCACCAGTAAAAATCTACAGAAAGTTGGAAACACAATGAGTTAAGGTCCCTTTCTATTCAGCTCCAGAACATAGTTTGAACTTCGAAGCAAAAAAAAAAAAAAAAGACTCACTTGTGCAGATGAACCAAGACTCTTAGAGCCCCTCCAGATAACCTCGAGACTTTTCTCATTTTTCCTTTTAGCTCTGTCTTGGTAGTCAATACGCGCAAAGAAAAGAGAGTCAAAGCCAAGCTGCATCAACAAAAAGGCCTCCCCACAATAAGTTGGTTGCAAATGAATGTGGGAGAGTGAGGGACTTCTGTTGTTCAATCAACTTCTAGTATAAGGTTCAAATTATAACCTATCAAATCAGTTAAAAACTTTCACGCATAGCGAGTACAAGAGAAGCCATACCTCTGCCCCTAACAAGTAAGCCTGCACTGCAGAATGTCCAAATGGATCAATTTGCCAACCAATTCTTGGAGTTACATTGAATTCTTCTTTGATAAATCGGTGCCCAAGAGTTGTTTGGTCAATCATGTCAATGTAATGTACAGTAGCCTCGTCATGCATGCACATACCTCCATTTCTGCAACACAAAAGGATTGATTATCCATGTGGAAAAAAAAAAAAAAAAAACACTATACTAAATTTTTTAGTCACAAAACAGAAAAGAATCTCCAAAATCTCTAAGATACACAACTGTAATTCTATTTCTTTTTTTTCCTATTTCCCAATATAACAGACTTTGATTCTAGAAGATAAAATTGTATAAATTCATTAGGACAGAATATTGGTTTAACGATTATATTCATTCTTTTTAGAACAACCTGTAATTTATCGTGGTATCAAAACATATGTTGACGAGTTTAACCTTGTCTTCACTCTACCTCTAGTATAAGTAAAAAGTTAAAATCCCATGAGGGGAGTGTTAGAATATTAATTAAATTTACCATTTCCTAATATAGCATACAAGTAGTAATTCTAATTTATCACATTACATTAACTCCAGCTGACCAGAGCTGACAAGCTTCTTGACTATTCTTTGGATCTCCTCGCTCTGTTCACTCCACCACCGTTGGAAAAATGCCTGTAATATCCGCACAAAGAAGCAGTCTCATAAATGATAAATTTCACAATCAAGGAAAAAATAAAATTAAAAAAATGAACTTGAGTTGAAAAACATAAAAAAATGAGAAAGAAATCAACTTTTGATTCCTTTACTCATATAATCATATATAATATATTGGTCTGATTTCCCAACACGTGAAAAACTCAGATCATTTAAGCCAAGTGGCTACATTAGGCAGCTTCACGTGCAGGTTTTTGTTTTCCTGGAGTCCCATAGAATAAAAAAAATTCTATTAATAAGAAAATTTTAATTACCATATATCCTTTTTTTTTCTTTCTTCAATTTTTGTTATATGAGAAACCAAATAAAAGAAGCATTAAACTAAGAAATGCATTGATCATTGCCTGTTCAACAAAGATGAACTTGCGATTCTTGTCAGCCAACAAAGCCGGAACTATAGAATCCAGCACATCTTGAACACACGCTCCCTGCACAAATCAACATTGATCATGAAAACCAGGAATGAAAAAAAAAAATTAGTGCATAAATTGTTACATTAAGAGTGGAACAGAGGAATGTTATTACTACATAAATTTATTAAGAGTCAATTTTTTTTTATCAATTGTTATAACAAGTAGCGGAGGGAGATTCGAACTTGATTGCCGTTGAGCTAGAAAGCTCTTGACATTAAGAATCAATTTACAAACATAACAAAAAGGTAAAAAAACTGTGATTTGAGCATTAAAAGAAGCAGACCAATGGAAGAAGAGAAATAAGAAAGGAAGGTACTTGAATGGTATTGTTGGAGCCAACGTAATACTGATCAATGGTCTTCAACCATCCGACATCATCGTGGGAGTGAGGTACTAAGTGAACATTGAGCTTCCCAGGAACAATAGTCGACGTCGTATTGTACTTGATATACTTGGACTCCACACATAGTAAAACAAAAGCGCTCAGTTCAACTCCTAGGAAGAAAACCAATAACCAGGTTCGAAACGCCATGAATATGTTATTGCATTTGCAGGAGTGATATGAATTGAAGTTCAAGCTAGCTCATCGAGACTTTGGATACATATAGAAAAAGATATGGATAGAGATGTAGGTGAAGAGGGAATATCAATGTAGGACCACGCATGATACGAATAATTTTTATTATTATTTTTCGAGAATTGTATGATACGAATATTGACTTGAAGATTTCTTGTTGTTTGTTTATGAATAGGATAATAATTTGGGTTGTGTTAACGGGGTCTCGTTAACAGCAACTTTGGACTCTTTTTTGGTAAAATTTTTTGTCTTTTCCTATGGTTTTATGTCATATTTTTCAGCGTGGAGTCGACTTTGTAGTAAGAAAAAAATAAGAGTATTAAAATAACCAAAATGACTAGTTTTATGTCCCTTTTATATATTAATTTTATTTTTTTTATTAAATAAGGCCCACTTTTGTACAACTTTAACAAGCACGGTGATGGTTAACATTTGCCTAATAATTTTGGTACCTAAGAATGAGTCTCTGTCAGTGAAGTGAAATAGAACTGGCCGCTGGGATTTGAAGAAAGTTATATATGACAACCAGTGCCGGCTCAAGGCATAGGCAAGTTGGGCCTAGGCCTAAGGTCCCACAAAAAAACAAAATTTTTCTTAGGAAAAAAGGCCCCACTTTCCATAGTTAAAGACCCAAATTTTTATAAAATTATTTATATATATATATATATATATATATATTCTAAAGGTTGTACATTTTTTATTATTATTAGTGATGTTAAGGATACTACAAATTTTACTATTGGCTTACAAATTGTCATGTTATTAATATAAAAAAAAAAGTGATATAAATATTCATTAGTTAAATTGATGAAGTTCATCAATGAGAGACAATGTCACATTATATTTTGAACATTTTATAGTGCTTTTAATTAGCGCATTTTTCTTTTTCATTTCTATTAAGAATCTCAAAGTAGGAGACTAATAGAACCTTAACTCAATTGAAACCCTAAAATATTTCAAAAAGATGTTGCAAATGTGTTAAATAATCAATTATAGATTAATCTCCCCTAATAATTTGAGACTTTGATTTTTGTAAACTAATATCCTACAAAGTCACACACCAAATAATATCTATCTCTCTCTATTAAAATCAAAATTAAAAATTATATTACAACTTTATTTAACTATGCATCGTCTTATATCCAAAATAAAGTATCTCTTTCAATCGCAATATATTTTTATTTCTCTTTATTAATATTTATAGTTCAACTATGATATTCAATTCTCTATATGAAATTAATATTAGTCTAGTTGGTATTATTTATGTATTTAATGTATCAAATTAACCTTAATTTGATTAGTATTAAATAATATTGTTTAATTAATATTTATATATTAAAGGTCCCGCATAAATTTTTCGCCTTAGTCTCCAAATTATGTTGGGCCGCCCCTGATGACAACATGAACAAGTTTGTCTTATTTTGGCTCTTTAGTCTTTGATTGGAGGGCGAGGCCTCGACTTTTGAAGCTTCTCAGTGACTAAGCTTAGTTGGAAACCTTTTTTTTTGGCGCTTTTCACTGCTCGATGTAACAGTCATTTTGAGAGTTGATAACGATGATCATTTTGTGGCTACAAACTTGCAAAATGCAATTGCAGGCAGCCACGTACAGTTTTGAGTCTCATGATGATGAGGGGCATTGTCATTTTGTTTGTGAGAGTGATCCTCATTGAGAAGGACTTTATTAACATGACCAAAGCTGGCTGGTCTGCATTTGTTTGGCTCAACTATAGAGATTAAAAAAAAAATACAAGTTATTTTGAGTAAAAACATATAATTTCACAATTTTAACTGAACTATGTTCTCAAAAAACTCAAATGGAGTGTGTACGAGATATGTAATGGCGAGTGTAACAAGATTTTCCCGATTATTTGCTCAAAAAAAAAAAAAAAGATTTTCCCGATTGGTTCTCAAAAAATAAAAAGTTAGGTATAAGTTGACACTTTAGTCCGTGAAAAGTTCACTCTTCTTCTAATCATAGCTTACAACTCGATATAATTATTAGCCAACTAGTTAGCAACACGTGCAATACATGGAAAAATATAATAAGATATAATTTTATCTTTAAAAAAAAAATGGATTCTCTAAGAAAGGCTCAATTATTTTTGGGTAAATTATACATTTTTTACAATATATTTTATTCTTTTATGCATAGCCCAAGCCTATACAACCTTAATGAAAACTTAAGAGTGTGTGGTTTGAAAGGTATAATTGGCTCTCTATGGGCTTTTTCATGGACCCCAAATATGAATTTTGCAAGTGGCTGATTTTGCTGAGTGGGTTGGGACCACTTGTAAAATTTGAGGATCCATGAAAAAAGCATGCAAGCCACTTTCACCCAAATGGAGTCATGTAGCTCCTGTCTATGTTGTTGAAGTCGCGGTTAACCCTTTTTAGCCCAAAAAAAAACGTTATGTTTCATCGACTAATTTCTAAGGAATCCTGCCACATTAAGCAGCTTCCATATGGGCCAAATTAGCTAAAAAAATGTAGCCAATCAAGTTTAGTCAATGCTTGTCCTTAACTATGACTAAAACAGGAGAAATTATAGAGTTTTCTGGTGGAACACGTCATTTGTCCACCATTCTACTAAAAAATTTTCACTTGTTTAAAATTGTTGAGTTAGTAATTAATTTCTATTTAAAAAAATTTCTAACTAACAACTTTAAACAAGTGGCAGTTTTTTAGTGGAATGGTGGACCACATCACTTGTCCACCATGTGGATCTTATAATTTCTCCTAAAACAGCTCATCTATATTCTATATATTACTAAAGCGTAGCATTTAATGTTGCTACGCTTACATTGAGTCACATCAGCAGTCACATCATCATTTTTTGTTTTCAATTTTTGTTATATATATATTTTTAAACATTTTTTCATTTAAGGTGACTTAAAAACTCCATTATTTAAAAATTAAAATATCTTTTAACCATTATTTTTATTATTAATTTTCCAAAACTCTCCCTCCCTTTTACCTCTTCGTCTCCCCACTACTTTCTAACTTAATATCATTTTTTCTCTACCTTTTTGTCTTCCTTTATTTTGACTCTTCTTAGTGTGCGTTTGGGAAGCGCGTTTTGCGCTTTCCAGACACACGTTTGCATTTCTTTTTCTTTTTTTTTGGTTCCAACAGATAACTTTGACTTTTCCCATGAACAGTGCACATTATGCACTGTTCACGAACCCACAAATTTCACTTTTTATCAACTTTTTCATTAAAAATGGGTCTCACAGTACTATTCACACATTTAAAAATTATTTTGCTACAGTGTTTTTCAGTTTTCAGTTTTCAGTTGTATCCAAACGGACCCTTATTCTCAACATCTTACTATAAATTTGACATTTTCCTTTTTATTCTATGCATAGTTTTCTCACACAAAAAAGGTTACCTCTCTCTCTCTCTCTCTCTCTCAATTTTTTCATTTTTTGTTTGATTTTTTTTATTTTCATTGCATCAATTCTTTAGGTTGATGAATTTTTATGTTAATTAGAATTCTACTTTGGGTTGATGCAACTTATTTTTGTGTTTTAAGTTGTTATCTTTTATAATTTCTTTGATTAAATATTATCCTACTGCATTGTGCATATAGTATATAATAATATGATATTATTATATTACATAGAATGACTTTGATAATTTGATGTTTATTACTATATAGTTTATTTTTACTCTTTTTTCCTCTCATCTTATTTTATTCAACATTTAAATCAAGTCACATCCTCCATACTGTAAAATTATGCGGCACAAATCAGGAAAATGGCTAGACACAAACCTGCTTTCCTTTACCATACGTTGGGGGAATCAATATATTTGTGTGATAGAGGGTCATATAATTTATAATTTAGATAGCACCCTTTGAATGTGACTAGGCCCATAGATTGAGCAATTTGCAGACTTAAAAAGGCTATTGAGAATGAACTTTTTGAATTAAGTCTAAAAAAAATATGAACTACTATATATCATTTAGATAAAAACTTTTATCATAGATACATTAATATTTTTTTTTTGCCACATATTTAAATTATGCAAACTTAATAATTTTATATTATGTGTTAGCATAGTCTCTGTTTCTTCTTCTTCTTCTTCTCAAAAATATTATGTATCATCCTTAAAGGATGCCAACAATATTGATCTTATGGGAAAAGTTACATAAAATATTAAGAAAAAAAATGTTTTATATTACAATCTACAAAAAATGTTTTACACATTCATCTATTTTAATTTAGATTTGTTTCCAAAATAAATTTTAATTTAGATATTTATAAGTAAACAATGAAATAATGATTCATGAATAATCAATATATATATATATATCTATACATATTTATCTTGTGCAGTTGTAACATTACATATACTTTTGCATTTATATATTCATCTACTTTAATTTAGATGTTTGTTGAGGCTCATTTTTTGACAAAAGGCCCAACAACATGGGCAGACCAAAAGAAACAGCAGACAGAAGTCATGGCAGGAATGAATGGCTCACGGGTCCATGAGATGTGTTAGGACATATGTGTTTTCACTTGTTAAGAACATATGTCACTTATTTATGTAAATTGGCTAATCCTTTTGACAAAACGCACTCTACTTGTAATTGGGTAGTTCTAGGTGTTTTTAATACTTCAAGAAATAAGGTTTCAAGATCAAGTGTTGAAGTCATCAAGTCTGTCCAAGAAAAAAACAAGCTGAAGTGCAATTTCATTAAAGCTCGACACCTGCTCGATAGCTACCTCAACACCTGCTATCTGTCGAGAATTACAAAATCAGATTTTCTGATCTGATTTTCTTGGGATCCGTGAATATGCTTTTGGGCCTTCTTTTCTTCTAACCCTAAACATATAAAAGGATTGTTTTAAGAGCCGTCAAATAGTACACAAGTTGCAAAAGCATTGAGCAATCTCTGTTCAAGCAAATTGTGATCAAAAGACGAAGTTCTTGACCTAGTTCATCTTCTCTGAAGAAGTTGCTGTGTATTTGCACCAAAGGGTTTTGTAACCAAGCATCTTCCTGATCTTCATCGTATAGAATGAACTGAAGAACTTTGCAACCAACCTCTCCTTCTTAGTTGGTGTTTGAAGTCACGTACTAGGATCCGCGTATTGGTTAGTCACGTACTTGGGAGCCGTGCATCAAAGGTGGAAATTGTCACTACAAATCAAGTCCAATTAGGTATTGGGGTAAGGGTTCAACTGTAGGTTGGTAAGGTACTTGGGATTCCTTTACTTATAACCGCTTGATTTGATAATAGTGGAGTTTCAGGAGTGGTGACCTGAAAATCACCCGGTGGGGTTTTTGCCGCAAGGGTTTTCCCCATTCGTAAACAAATCACCGTGTTATTTATTTTCCGCTGCTTAATTAGTTTATTGGTGATTTGTTTGTGCTTCCACGCGTTTGCATGATTAATTGATTAATTAACAACTTGGCTAATTAATTAATTGGTTTAATCACAAGGGGTCATCCAGATTGTGGCCTATCAAGATGGGTCCAGAAGAAGCAAACGGGCTTGAACAAGCCCGGAAAGAGAAAAGAAACAAACCCATGGGAAGTATGAAGAAAAGTAAGAATGGGCCACAGTAGGCCCAATGCAATGAAAACAAAGAAAGTAAGAGGCTAATGGAAAACCCATGAGTCCAAAGGATGAAGTATAGAATAATCGGGCCGAGGAAGCCCAAGATGAGTCAGCAAAAGCCCATGGGTGAAACAAAATTAAAATGGGCAGGGATGCCCACAAGAAAAAAGGGACATTGGAGCCCGTAAGAACTGAAAGAAGAGGCCCAGTAAGTATACTGGGTTACTAAGAAGAAAAACACACGGCAGGCCCAAAAGGGCTCGGCAGGATTGAGATAAGCAGCAGGAATAACAGTCTGGTATGGCAGGAGACGCCAAGCCACGAAGCAAACACCCAAACTAAAGGAAGGACCAATGACCCAGCAAAGCTCAACCCTCCAAAGAAAGGGTCAAGTCATAAACGTTGGCATGCCGGAGATGCAATCCACACCAGAAAAGGCCAAAAAGCGCACGGCAGGATATGCGCACCCATTCTCAGACCTCGGCAAACGTATGAAATATCAAGAAGGTAAAGCATGCGTACGACCCAGGCATCACCAGCTTATACCCAGCCACTATGGGAAAGAGTGACGCCATGGGTGAGGGCACGGTCTGGTGGTGGGGAGAGGAGTGGAAACCCATTTTTGTGTTTCTTACCCAGGCTCTTTCGATGGGCACAGTCCTGCTGGGACGACATGCCACCCAAAAGAGACAATGGTAGGTAAGAACCAGTGGGTGCATGCCATGAGAGACCGAGAGGGAGAGGGTACACACTAGACAAGTAGAGAAGGAACCTTCGTTGTCTGAAAGCCACAGGTCAATGGTGGTAGTCAGAACCATTGACTCGGTAAGTGGTCGGCAAAAGGCTCCCATATCAGACAAGGGCCATTAAGGGGCTAGAACTATAAAATCGGTCACGGCAGGCTCTATATAAGGGACCCGTGGCTGTGTACAAAAGGGGGGGGGGGAATCGAAGAAAAGAAAAGAATTCTGAGAAAGAAAACAGAGAGAAAAGATAAAATAAAATAAAAATAGAGAAGGAAGAAGGAAAGAAAACAGAGTGTTTTATGGAAGGCATGCACCCAAATGGGTTAACCCCCTCTCTCCCTCAATAGCCTTGCTCTCCATTGGAGGAAAAACGACTTATACACAGGCACATACCATTTGGGGCTGGCCTCTCAAAGCAATTAATTTCTTCTTTGAAGTTACTTGCGTTGAGGGAGCAGTTTTCCCTTTCCTGATTAGAGTCCCGTGGTAATACTTGGTGCGGCAGACTCATTCTTTTAATTCTACTAATCCTGCTCTAACCCTTTGTTTAAGTTTTATTCTTTAAAAGTGAGGTCTTTTAAGTTATTTGCCTTACTTATTGCGGCAAAAATAGTGGCTGTACTTCCTTTATGTTATCTATATTATGTCTGCCTGCCATAACCTCTTAACAATGACTCTGCCTGCTATGAGTTTATAAACAGACTTTGGCAGACGTGGTGTGATTTGTGCACAAGCCGGGCCAAGGTGTGCTCCAATTGGGCCAGTCCTGACTCTCTCACCCAGAAACAACTCGGGCTTAGTACGGCAGGAAGCTGCCCAACATCCCAATCCAAGCCCACCACTTTACAATGTTTATAACTTAATAATGAAATCTATAAACAAGGTGATTAAAACAATCATATTTGTACAATTCAAAAAGTCACAATTTCTTTTTTCAAAAAATGGCATTTTACATTTCCTTGTAATTATTTTAAAAAAAAAATTATAAAACCTTTGACATACCACTAACCTAACCACTTCATACATTAAAAAAATTTAAGGCTCATTATTACTTGCATTAATATATTATGGATATCTTAATTGATTGTGACCAAACTAGAGAAATGTCTTTCATATTTCCTTGAAAATTCAGAAAAAAAAAAAAAAAAATAAATAAATAAATAAAACCCTTTGACATACCACTAACGTAACTACATCTATAACTATTTAAGTCATCCAAGATATCTATTTCTTATTGATAACCATAAAATTTACAACTAGTAAGGGAACATACAAAGTAATAAAGAATAAATGAAGGAAGAAAAAAAGAAATGAAATCAAACATCGATTAATAACTATTATTTGGAAAATAAAAAGGTGGTAAAGAGGAGTAAGAAATGAAATAGAGATGGCTAACAGAGAACATTAAAAAATTTATAGTGCAACAAAATAGTAACTTAAAACTAATCAAATTCTAACTAGGGAAATTATATATATATGTGTGTGTGTGTGTGTGTGTGTGTGTGTAATCATAATCTTCATGTACCATGACTTAAAAAAAAAATTATAAAATAGTTCTACCTCTTATTTAATGTCTATTTTATACAAATCATCAACCAATAAATATATGATAATGGTAAAAAATGTTTGTGGGGCCTGGGGGCCTGGTGACCTCGGCCCACTTTACATCCAGCCCAGGGCCCATGCCGAGGAAAAAGGTTCGTCCGAGGACGATGTGTGAAGGCCTAAACTTTTGAAATTCCTGCCGAGGATGACCCTGTCCTCGGTGGAGCGAGACTAACTCCAGCTGGGGGAATAGGCCCAGGGCAGATTGTCACATCCACACTAAATGCGCTCACCTAACCCTCTGACCACACTAATGGAGATGTGACCCCTAGACAAAGCAACGTTGGTCATTGCAAATCACTCAAGTACTGATAAGGCAACTGATGGGATGGACGGTCAGAGGGAAAGTGCATGGATGATCAACAGGTGGAAGAAAGAGATGGGAAGAAGATGACTATATAAGAGAAACCAACAGAGCAGTTAGAGAGAAAAAAAAATGAAAAAGAAAAGAGAAAAAGGGGTTAAACGTGAGGTTCCTCAGATCAATGCCGAGGAACAACATTAAAGGAAAACTTGGTTCCACCATTGGGCTTCGTTCGTCTGTAAGGGCCAAGTTCTTCGACCCACTCTCTAAAAATGTATTGTTTGGGGCCTTTCCAGTTTGAGCCCTTACAATTGGCGCCGTCTGTGGGAAGAACTTGTGCACTAACAGGCGCAACGGACCATCGTTCCTAAGTAGCTAGTTTAAGGAAGATTAATAACAACGCTTTCAAAAAAAAAATGGCAGAAAAGTAGAAGATTCAAAGGAAAAGAGGAGAAATATTGCAGTATTTTATTAAATGAAAAGAAAGTACAAGGTACAAACAGAGGCTCAAATAGGCTTGTTTTAAAGCCAATTCTACAAACAGAGGCCCAGATGGGCCTGTTTTAAAGCTAACTAAAGGGAAGGGGGCTGAGGCAGGCCTGTTTCAAGGCTACCAACAACTCCCACGCCGGAGCGGTGGTGCTAGCACGAAGAGAGGAGCAGATGCAAGGGCGCATGACGGCCCTCCCCCATGATGTTCCCTTGATTCTCTTCCAGCCCCACGGTGATTGACCGTTGGAGACGGCAACACTCGGGCACCGGCATGACGTAATCTTGCACACCTCCACCGACAGGGGTGCATCCCGGAGAAGGGCGTTATGTGCTTCAAGGACATCCCTCTTGGCCACTATGCACGGCACCAACAGGATGACGCTTAAACATTGCCGCGCCGGAGATCTAACGCAAGTTCTAGCCACCATGACTCTCGGTCGGGGGAGGAGGACCTTTGGTCTGTGTGTCCTCACTCCCATCCAAGACCGTCCCATTTCTCCAAACTCTTATCACAATACTGGCAGGGTTATTGAGGGGGCTTTGAAAGTTGATGGGACATGTTTCCTGTTTTGTTAGAGGGTTCGTGGAGTGTAGAAGGACATTTCCCCCCATATAGCTTTATATAGAGGCTGGAGATTGATGGGAACTGATCTACGCAGAATTCAAAAGAAGGATTATCGGTGACATTAATCTGACCAAATTTCAAGGCGGCTATCTATCGTTGGATCCGCATCAATCCACGAGGATATCAATGAGAGCACGCCTCACGTGTCGAAACGTCAAGCGCAGAATGCGAGCAGTCAGGAGACGCCTCGTAACTGAAGAGGGTAGAAACTTGAACTGAAGGCGAGGTTAAGGGTCAGGCCCACAGGATGGCCCACTTCCGACAAAGCAGGTCCGACGCCATTATCGCGCCAAAAACAATATTCCCAGGGCCGAGGACAAACTACCCTATCCCTTATACAGAAGAACAGAAGTGTTAGACAGAACCAAGGTCTTGCATGGTCCTCGGACCCAAACCTATGGGGAAACTAGCTACTTACAAAAGAATGGAAGTGTTAGACAGAACCAAGGTCTTGCATGGTCCTCGGACTCAAACCTATGGGGAAACTAACCACTCAAATATACCTGGGTACTAGACAGAACCAAGGTCTTGCATGGTCCTCGGACCCAAACCTATGGGGAAACTAGCTACTTACAGAAGAACGGAAGTGTTAGACAGAACCAAGGTCTTGCATGGTCCTCGGACTCAAACCTATGGGGAAACTAACCACTCAAATATACCTGGGTACTAGACAGAACCAAGGTCTTGCATGGTCCTCGGACCCAAACCTATGGGGAAACTAGCTACTTACAAAAGAACTGAAGTGTTAGACAGAACCAAGGTCTTTCATGGTCCTCGGACTCAAACCTATGGGGAAACTAACCACTCAAATATACCTGGGTACTAGACAGAACCAAGGTCTTGCATGGTCCTCGGACCCAAACCTATGGGGAAACTAGCTACTTACAGAAGAACAGAAGTGTTAGACAGAACCAAGGTCTTGCATGGTCCTCGGACTCAAACCTATGGGGAAACTAACCACTCAAATATACCTGGGTACTAGACAGAACCAAGGTCTTGCATGGTCCTCGGACCCAAACCTATGGGGAAACTAGCTACTTACAGAAGAACAGAAGTGTTAAACAGAACCAAGGTCTTGCATGGTCCTCGGACTCAAACCTATGGGGAAACTAACCACTCAAATATACCTGGGTACTAGACAGAACCAAGGTCTTGCATGGTCCTCGGACCCAAACCTATGGGGAAACTAGCTACTTACAGAAGAACAGAAGTGTTAGACAGAACCAAGGTCTTGCATGGTCCTCGGACTCAAACCTATGGGGAAACTAACCACTCAAATATACCTGGGTACTAGACAGAACTAAGGTCTTGCATGGTCCTCGGACCCAAACCTATGGGGAAACTAGCTACTTACAGAAGAACAGAAGTGTTAGACAGAACCAAGGTCTTACATGGTCCTCGGACTCAAACCTATGGGGAAACTAACCACTCAAATATACCTGGGTACTAGACAGAACCAAGGTCTTGCATGGTCCTCGGACCCAAACCTATGGGGAAACTAGCTACTTACAGAAGAACAGAAGTGTTTGACAAAACCAAGGTTTTGCATGGTCCTCAGACTCAAACCTATGGGAAAGGTAGCTATTTGCAGAAGAATAAAAGCGTTAGATGGAACCGAGTTGTGGTACGTCCCTCGGATGTAAGCTTGAAGGACAGCTGACTGCTTCATGAGACTAATTCCAGGACAGAAGCAAGGTATTGAGCGAAACATTAAAATACAACGAGTAAGAGGAAGAATCAATCAAGGAACCAAAGGCAAACTATTGAATATGTATTCTAAATAAAAAGTATGTAATTTCGTTACAATGTCGCCAAAGCAAAAAGCAAAATAAAATGAAAAAGAAAACAAATAAGATTGTCCCATGCCATCGAAACGGGGTGGTCCGACGAGCTGGCCTACTCCCCCAACTCGGTGGGCAGCTTGTCTTGAGGAGCCTGTTGTAGGGCTTCGACTAACTCCTGGGGACCCTGACTCGGAAGAGCTACTTCAGAGGGTCCTCCCACGTTGGGAGGGATCTAAGGAACAGCGAGTGTAGCTTGGGAGTCAGCAGGGAGCCTCACTACATAATGGGACGCTTCTTGACTGTCAATTCCAGCCCCCTCCAGCGCCCCACGGGGCTCAGACTCCTCTAAAGGTCTGTCAGCTGAAGATGCGTCCTCGGCAGTTTTTGTCTGACTTTCACCTGCCGCTGGTAATACAGACTCCCCCTCAGAAGTAATGGGGATAACCTCGCGAATTGCGGGGGGATAATATACTCTCGCTGCCTTCCTAAGGTCAGACGAGGCATCAACTCCCGCTTGGTTGAGAGCTTTATTCCAGGTCTGGGAACAAAAGCGCCTGCACACTTCAGGGACTTGAGCCTTAAAGGTAGCTTCAGTCTTAGCCACCCCCTCAGCAAAGGCCTCCTCCTCCGCTTGTTCTACAGAACGCTCAGCGTCTATTTTCGCAAACACAGCCAATTCTTTGGCTCTCAAGGCCTCGTCCCTAGCATACTCGGCAATACTCTTCGCCCTGACCTCCTCGGCCAACTTCTTCATCAAGTCGGCGATGTCCTCTCTGGCAGCCAGCAGCTGGCCCTCGGCATCCTACAAGCGTTTTGTTTGATCCTCGGCTTGTTTCGTGGCCGCCGCTAGGTCGCAGGCTGCACTATCTCTGGCCTTTGTCATCTCCTCCAGATTTTCAGTCGCCTTCTTGAGATCTGCCTCAGATCTCTTAAGGGTACTTGCAGCCTTCAAGAACTTATCGCGCTCCTGTGCCAAAGCGTTACTCTAGCCATCGACCTCCTCATCCAGCCTGAAAACAGCCTGGATAGCCTGCCAACCAAAACCAATACGCCGTAAAGGGGAGGGGAGGTGCTAAGCAATAAAATTCAATTAAAATAGACAAGTACCGCAGGTCCTACCATGCCTAGGTATCTCTTGAGGTTGCCGGCAACCTCTGGCCCCCTCATGCTCCCAAGCTCAGCCATGTCAATGGGGAGGAGAAGAGACCTCTCCAAGGCGTCGGCTACGCGAGCCCCTTCGCCTCCTCGGGAATCTCGGATAGTGGTGTCATCCATCAAAGGTTTTCCGTGGAGCATAGCAGCGGCCAGCCAAGCCTGGGGCTCAGACTGTTGAACGATTTCTTTCCCTTTTCGCTGACCACCCAGCTTCAGTTGTTTTGAAGGTCGTCTGGCTTCGTCTTCCTCTGGAGAAGGGTGAGACTTGTTTCCATCCACTGGGTCTTTGCCCTTGGAAAGCCTCTTCCTTTTTGGATCGGAGGACTCAAGCCGAGGGTCTGAGATTGTGGGGGTGGAGGAAGACCTGGTCCGCATAGGCGAAGATTTGGATCCAGGTAGAGGATGCTTGGGCTGTGATTCCCTCGGCACACCCTTCCCAGACTTGCCCTCAAGCAAATCAAGAAGGCTGGTTTGGGGCTGTTTCTTAAGACCCATCTCAGCTTGGGTACCAACCTTTTGGGGCTGGAGATCAACTTCGGATAGGTGGAGGTCCCCTAGATCACCAGAGGGATCCTCAGATTCGTCCTCAGACGAGCTTAGTTCAACCACTTCTTCCCCTCTCTCCGAGCTCTCTTCCTCGGCCTCTGCCGCTTTATGGGACGAGGAGGAACCTACCAACGGAATGCCTTCAGGAATAGAGGATCCGTCGTAAAACGCGAAACCGTCCTCTACCACAGTGATTTGCTTAAGCCGAGGATCACGAGCCCTAATAACATGCTTAGGGACCGGGAACGACTTCTGGGCCGGATCGCATCCGAAGATTTTGTGGGCGGCTCTTACCTGGTTATCGGTCTCATTCAGAAAAAGCTCTGCCCTAAGAACGGTTTCCAAATCCTCCTTATTGACCAAATAAAAATGACGCGCGAAGGCGTGCAGATCTGCAAAAAGAGAAACAAAACCCCTATGATCAGTCAACCAAAGAAGATATACGACAAAGAAAATATAAAGGAATATGGACGGCCTCTCACTTCGGATACCCTACCTGGCTCTCCCTCTACTGTCGGGCAGTGGAGACCATCATGTCATTCCCCCGACATGATTAGAAAATCTTGAGTCAACCCTTTATTGGAATTGGGGAGGCACTGGATAAGCCGGACCCTATCGTCTCTCATCTTCATATAATACGACTTACCCTTAAGGCGATGAAGATTGTAACACCAATTTACATCGTGGTGGGTTAACCTCAACCCCATTTTCTCATTCAAGGCGTCTACGCACCCTAATATCCTAAATACATTAACGGCGCACTGGGTAGGAGCCAGCCGAAAATGCCTAAGGTAACCGCTTGTCACTGGTCCCATAGGGATTCTCATGCCTCCCTCTGTGAAGGCGACTATGGGAATCACAACTTCACCCTCGTTCCTCTTAATATACCACTCTCCCTCCTCTCAATACCTCAGGCCTACATTATGGGGTATCCCATAATCAACAATGAACTTCTCCATCATCTTTTCAAACTCAACTAACTTCTTAAATTTACCCATTCCTAGCAATGACTAAAGGACCCGTTAGAGGGAAGGAGAAGGAAGAACTAGAGAAAATTTTATGTTGCAGAGAAAAGAAGACTTACAGAAATGGGGAGATTCTCCTCGGGCAAACTTTTTTCACTGGAAAGGGGCGCTTGTCAGTATGGAAATTGGACCAAATTCAGAGTATATACACCGAAGTTCGTGAGTGTGCAAATGAGGAGGCCAAGCGGTTCAAACGAATATTTATATCCCCAATTAAAGTTAACCAAGCGTAACTTCCCACCCATCAAAGCAGGAAATCTCTGCCAGGTGATTACCATCACACCGTTGGAAACGGAAAACGTGGAGCTGCAAAATTTAATGCGAGCGCGCACTGAGTCTCGAAGCGCCAGAAACATACATCGGGCAGGCGAAAAGACCCCAACGCTGACGTGGACCGAGGTTAGGTGAATCATGTGGAGGGCCCGGGGATATCAAAACCCTCATCCCCGTCCGTGGATACGGGCAGTAGGATTTTGAAGGGCTATTGTGGGGCCTGGGGGCCTGGTGACCTCGGCCCACTTTACATCCTGCCCAAGGCCCATGCCGAGGAAGAAGGTTCGTCCGAGGACGATGTGTGAAGGCCTAAACTTTTGAAATTCCCGCCGAGGATGACCCTGTCCTCGGTGGAGCGAGACTAACTCCAACTGGGGGAACAGGCCCAAGGCAGATTGTCACGTCCACACTAAATGCGCTCACCTAACCCTCTGACCACACTAATGGAGATGTGACCCCTAGACAGAGCAACGTTGGTCATTGCAAATCACTCAAGTACTGATAAGGCAACTGATGGGATGGACGGTCAGAGGGAAAGTGCATGGATGATCAACAGGTGGAAGAAAGAGATGGGAGGAAGAGGACTATATAAGAGAAACCAACAGAGCAGTTAAAGAGAAAAAAAAAGGAAAAAGAAAAGAGAAAAATGGGGTAAACGTGAGGTTCCTCAGATCAATGCCGAGGAACAACATTAAAGGAAAACTTGGTTCCACCATTGGGCTTCGTTCGTCTGTAAGAGCCAAGTTCTTCAACCCACTCTCTAAAAATGTATTGTTTAGGGCCTTTCCGGTTTGAGCCCTTACAATGTTATAGACAAGATTATGAAAAATATGATAAAACTATTTTTTTTTTCTTTTTTTAAAACTCTTTATAAAGTCTAGGGACTAAAATAGTATTTTATCTAAAATAATATCCAAGTTTAATCAATAATTGTTTTATAAACAATTACTTTTCCAGTTCCTTCCCACAAGATAATTAAATTCATGAAAATTCGTCTGAGTTATCATCAAGATGTATATAGTAATCATGAAAATTTGCATTCTCAATCATAGCATGCTATGATTGAGAATGCAAATTTCAACCAATTGAAGAAGGTGAAAGTGAAAGAAATCAATAACCTAAGGTAGAAATTATTAGATTTACGTCGGTGAGCATTGCATCTTTTGCATACCATCAAATGTAGCCATTGCAGTCAGCGTACCTTTTACTTTAAAAGAAATTGATGTCATGGCATGGCATGGCCTCTATGATAACTTGACAAGGCTAATTTGAACTCGTCAAACCCCATTTGTTGGAGATTTAGCACTGCAAGACTGTGCAATCATCGAATGTTTCATATTCTTCTGTTTGAAACAGTAATTTCAGGACTTTACCATTCACACAGTCCACATTCCTTTACAAAATTCACACTTATTTGCATAAAGAATTGAGACAAAAGTAAGAGTAAGCATTAATGCCAATTAATTAGAAATTAAGTGTTTGATGGATATTGGATACTAACTTGAAGAAGAAAAAAAAACCAATTAGCAACATCTTTTCACGTATAAAACAATTCACTCTAAAAGTCTAACCCTCTAAACACGGAAAAAGGAAAAAAAAAAAAAAATCCTTTCTATTTCAAGTTCTTCTAAACACATTGACAAAAAATGGCCTCGTCTTAAAAACTATGACTGAATTTTCTCTCATTATACTTTTTTGTGTTTGGACTTCAGATCATTTTTATTTACCGAATCCCTCAATGTAGCTATCACAAGAGCTTTCACATCAATGGTTTTTTTCATCACTCATTTAGTTAGTAACAACCAGATTATCGATTGTGTTATTAGATAGTGCAAGCCATAGAATTGTTGAAAAATATGAAGTGCACACATAACAGCGGCATTGAGATTAATCTTCCCTACCCATTTTGTGAAATTATTCACTATACTCGATCAATATGTTATACATTTCTCTCAAATGAAGATATGTCATACACATGAATTTCACACATAAAAATTCACATTTATGTGAAAAAAAATGTGTAATGGAATAATTTCTCTCTCACCTCTCTTCGCGGCCAAAACATTTTTAAAAGCAAAAAAACAAAAACAAATCATTACAAAACCCACAAGGTGGAGGGGGTATATCCTGTACCCGGCATATATGCCGGGTACAAGATATCCAAAATCCACAAGGTGAAGATGGTACATATGGAGCATTGAAAATACCAATGACATATTAGCGGGTTTCAACAACTGTTCTTTCCACTATAATGGTCATTATACATTGCCAGCACTATCATTGTTGAGAGTGTAATACAGATCAAACTCCATTGATTTAATCGATAGGGGCACTAATTATTCTTTGCTTCGTACGCCAATGTTTTGGTCTTTGCATTTGAGTGAGAATAAGTGGATGCAACAAAACTTATACTTGAAACATGGACAAAATGGGCTTTTGCCCTTTTCGGGCAAATTAAATAGCTTTATACCTCATTTTCCAAACTAATTAGGAAAATGTCATTCTTTTAAAACTCGATTTATGATAAATCGAGTTAGGAAAAAAAAATCATGAAGCCATATAGTGGCGTTTTAAGGAGCCTATAGTGACGTTTTTTAACTCGATTTCAATGAAATCGAGTTATAGGCAATTTTTTTACCTATAACTTAATTTCATTGAGGTCAAGTTAAAAAAACGTCACTATAGGACCTTAAAACGTCACTATATGTTCCTTAAAAACGCCACTATAAGGCCTAATTCGATTTATCACAAATCGAGTTTTAAAAGAGGGATATTTCCCTAATTAGTTTGGGAAATGGGGTATAAAGCTATTTAATTTGCCCGAAAAGGGCAAAAGCCCATTTTGACCCTTGAAATAGACCCAAAACTATCATAATTTAGCTTGGTCATGCTTATAAATCTGCACCCAATTAAGCAATTACAAAGAAGAAATAATATATCCAATAATAAATAAAAAGTTATAGGTGCATGAATAGAATATATAGCTAGTAACCCAGTAATTGATAATTACATATAATTATGTTACATTACATGTTTGCTTCCGAAAGAGTTGCTCTATAGTGAGGAGAGTCGGACAAAATAATATTGTATGGACTAGATTTGAACTCCTAGCCCAAAAAAGGAATGGACTTAGGCCCAAAACAATAAATTTGTAGATAATGGGTTGGAAAACTAGGTTTTAGTGAATTAAGTAACAAGCCAATAGATTTTGATGACAAAGAAGGAAAGATAATAGATGTTCACTAAGGAAAAATGTCCTCGGCCAAGTCCGAGGAGACTGATTCTTAGGTATTGCCTTTGAAGTTTGTAAGGGCCTTTTTTTTGTGTTGTGCGTTGGGCTGGGCTGCCTCCTGCGGTGATGGGCCCGAGTATTCTGAGTAGGAGAGTTGAGACCGGCCCAACTGTAACTCACTTTGGGTCGGCTTGTGCGCAAACTAAGCCTCCTCTGCTAGGAGTGTACTTACGGCAGGCAGAGCTGTTTCAAATGATTTACGGCAGGCAGATACAACAATAGCAGAAGAACAAAAATATAGTGACCTTTTCTTAATGAAAAATGACAAAGTAATCCCTATTTATGACAATCACAGTAATAACAATAGCTTTTACAAAAGAAGTAAAGGATTAAGTGACAATATGAGTTAATCGAAGAAATAATATCAAGTCAAGTTTGGGTTCGTAGAGGCAAAGACCAAAGAGGAAGAACGCCTCCTCTCAATGACACTAATCTCCCAGGAAAAGATCCTACCGTGGGGATTAATGACTTTGAGGGAACCAGACCTAAATGATTAGTGCCCAAAGAAATCTCTATTGTTTACTTGCCTCCAAGAGAGTGGGATTTCGAAGGGGAGAGAAGGGAACCGACCTACTGGTGCATGCCCATTATATTATCTTTCTTTTGCTTTATATTTTCTCTTTTATCTTTTCTTCTTTCCTTTCTTTTTCTTTTGTTTTCTTTTCACTTCCTAATACCTCTGTTTTTCAATCCCCTATACAGGGCACGATAAGGGTCTTTTTATAGGGCCTACCGTGGCCAGATTTTACCCCTTTGCCCTTTAACTGTCTTTGTCTGGTCTAGGCGTACTTGCCGACCACCAAAGAGTTCATCTGTGTACCACTTACCCTCGCTAGACAAAGGCAGGTTTGTATCGTTTGTTAGTCCGTCGTGGCATCCTTTCCTGCCACAGCGTAAATGCTTTTTCTCTCTCTCCTTCATGGCATGCACCCAACGGTTCCCCCCTCAACCTTGCCTCTTTTGGGCAGTCTGTCATCCCAGCAGGACGTACCTCCCAAAAGGGCTTGGGCAGGAACCGCTGAATAGGTCTTTTCCCCTCTCCCCACCACCAAACCACACCCCTCTTTACCTCTTACCTCTAACCCATGACCCCACCACGTCCCATATTGGCTGGGTACAGGCTGGTGCTTGGGCCTTGCGCGTGCTTCTCTCTTATGTATGTCCAAAATCTGTCTGCCGCTCATGCGTTTGCCGCAGTCTGGAGCTTTGTTTGCAGTCTACCGCACCTCTTCGTTCTTTTGTGTGGGCCGTTTTATAATTCACTGTTCCCTTTAGGGGCTGGGCTTCATTTGATACTGAGTTTTACGTTTCTCCTAGCCCATTTCTTGATTGCCATCATTTCCTACCATACTATTCTATCATTCCTGCTGTAATAACTTGGTCCTGTTGGTCCTCTATTAGACCTGTCGTTTACTCTCTTCCCCAAATGGTTTTGCATGACCATAGGCTTTCTTACTTAGGGGCTCCTGTGTCCCCTTGGGCATCCTCGGCCCATTTACTTGTTTTGGGCTTCCTCGGCCCTTTTCCTAACTTTGTGTTCCCATGGGCTTTTACTTACTTCATTGAGCTTCCCCAGCCCAATTACTTCATACTCATCCTTGGGGTTTGTGGACCTGCCAACAATCTCCTACTCTCTTTGCTTACATTACTTCGAGCCTGCCGTGACTCATTCTTACTTTTTCACATCATACACTGCCCATGGGTTTGTTATTCTCTCTTTCCTGGCTTTTCAAGCTCACTTGCTTCCTCAAGGCCCATCTATTTATTTTATAGACCTGTGACCCATTATTCCTGCCGCTTGGGCTTAATGGTTTTATTCTATGCTTGCCACTTCTATTTGCTGCTTGCGTTGCTAAGTTGGGCCTCCTTCTTGTTTTACAAAAATGACCCTCAACAAAGTTTTATTACAAGCTTGGTTATAGATTGTTACAGTGTTTCTCTCTTGATTTTCCGATCCCCTTTCTTTCAGGGGTCTCTTACATTATATATCTCCCTACTAGTGATCTTGGTCTTCCATTTGTTGATCATCCAAGCCACCACTTGAGTGCCCATCCCATCAGACACCCCTTCTAGTTTTTGTGAATTGTGGTAGTCAAGGCAGCACTGTTCAGGAGTCTTCTCCACATAAATGCGACCAGAAAAGTAGCTACATTGTATTAAATGCGGTGGTAACAGCTTTTCCTTAGGTACCTCCTAGCTTCCACTTTTTGGTACACTCGAGGTGTATGTCCTTGTCACTGGAGCTTCCTAGAAGATCGTTTTAGTCAATGAGATCCATATTTGGTCCGTGTTTAGCTTGTCCGAGGAGGTATTCCTCCTCGAACCACCTTCCCAGTCATATTATGTTCATAAAGCTCTAAGCTCAAACCACTAACTACTGTTTAATCGTTCTTGGATTACTCATGCTCTCAGTCAAGGCCCAAGGCCCAATATATAATTTGGGCCCTTAACCCTACAAGTACTACATGAGCTCCGCTCATCATTGTTGAAATGGAGTAAAGGATTGAAAAAAAGAAGCCTATACGTTACTCATCATCTACCATGAGAAATGAATAAAAGATCACAACGATCGCATTGTCTCACCACTGGATTTTTTTTTTTTTTTTTTTACTTTCCTTCCTTTCTCAATTTTGTCTTTTGCAGAAAAAAATCATTCAAACTTTTGAGTACTTGATTAATTTCAAATTAAGTAGTCAAAAGACATCAAATGGTAATTGATATAAATATCTATAATGGCCACTAATTGAAATAGTAAGTGTTGATTATTTTAAACCAACAAAGATAATGAAAATTATATTGGAAATAATTTTTTATTTACAAAGATATTGGTGCTATGTGACAAATTACAACTAACCTTACAAATACAAAACAAGGAAAAGATTGTTGTTGGAGGAAACCTAAATGGTCATCTCGGAAACGATAGTGAAGTTTAGAAAGAGTTCATGGAGGTTGTCAATACCTAACTCAATAATTAGTTGTCTATTTGGGGTCTCTCTCTATGTGTTAAGAGTGTTTACTATTGTTTGCTAACATTACTTGCACTTGTGTGGGATTGTGATCATGTGTGAGGTGCAGAAGAAGTGTGGAGTTGATATCAATCAATTCCAAGGTCTCTTGGAGTCCTCTAACATAGATCCTAATTGTGTCTCAAACTAAAAACAAAGAATTAGGAATTTAGTTAATTGTGAGAAAGGTGCTAGGGACCCCCACAACGTCCAATCAAAGTTGTTACCTAATTCTGATTAAGTTAATAAAAACCTTAAATATATCTTTTTTTACCTTTATACACACACACACACACATATAATAAATCTTTACACATACCTTTAAGAAAACACTATATATTCCACTTTTTTAAATGCATAAAATTATAGACTACTACTCCATAATGATAGTGACTAATTAATTTTATATATATTTTTTAGTGATCTCATTTGTAATGCTTCTTGCCATTATCATATATTTACTAACTAGTGATTTGCATAACAAAGATGATAAATGAAAGATAGCATTGTTCATTAGATTTTCGAAGGTAATAATGTATGAAAATTATATATATATATATATGAGTTGGGTTCAAGTTACACCTGGTGTAATTCTAAGCGATATTACACCACTTAATAACTTATTATTAGATGCGAATTTTGACAAATCTACTGTTGGATTACATTATATTCATATACTCTCCATGCTTACAAAATTTCACGGTGATCAAAGATTAATAGTTATGTTATCAATCAATTGTTTAAATTCAAGTTTTTATAGTTTAAAATAATTCATAAAAGATGAGTTATGGATCATAAGATAAATAACATCCGATTAGCATGAAAATTGACATACACGTTAAGCACATATAGAGCATGTAATTCAATGGTGAGATTCTTAAAATATGAATCGGATGGCACATATAGAGCATGTAAACAAATAATTAATATTTCTGTGAGAAACTGTACCTAAGTCCTATCTACGCATCCATACAATTGTCTACCAATTCCCCCACAATCGATTACACTTTCTTATTTGAGATTAAACTGTACCTAACTCATATCTATGCATTCATATAGTTCTCTACTAATTTCCTCACGATTGATTTCACTTTCATACTGATTAGACTGTGAGCACTCACAGCAGTGGTGCTAAAAAGCCATATTGGTATATTTTAGCTCCTCACACACAAAAAACTTGCTCTAGCAGAGTAGCAGTAGCAGTGGAGCTATACTTATTTTTTTTAGATGATTTGCTACAGTGCACATCTATTTATAGATGTGCACTGTAGCTTAGAGCTAAAAAAAAATTAATTTTTTATTCCTGCCCCCATTAAAATATTACCTCTCTCTCTCTTTCTCTCTCTCTCTCTCTCTCTCTCTCAACTATGATCTCTCTCAACTCTCACCTCTCTCTCAACTTCCTCTCACTGCTACCAACCCACCCCCGCGCTGCCGACCCACACCACCAGCTCACGCCGCAGACCCCACCGCCGATCCACGCCACCAACCCATCTCGCCCTTACTTGGTTGTTGTTGTTGTTTTTTTTCTTTTTCTTTTTCTTTTTTTCTTTTTTTCTGTGGGTTGTGGTGTGGTGGTGGTTGTGGTTGTGTGGGTAGATCGGCGTCGGTGGGTGGCTGGGTTCGTCGGCATCAGTGGGTGGCTCAGGTGGGTCTCGTGGTGGTGGGTGTGGGTGTTGCCGCCGATCAGCCTCAAACCCACGCCGCCAATCGGAGTGCTTGCTCGTCGATTGGGTGGGTTTCTCGTGATTTTTTATTTTGTTTGGTCTGGGTTGAGGAAAAAAATTGGAGATTTGGGTTTTTTTTTTTTTTTGCCTGCTGTAGACTAGTGGTGGTGGTGGTGGTGGTGGTGGTTGTGGCTGTGGTTGTAGCTATGACTGATGGTAGAGGTGGTTGTGGCCAGTGCTGTGTATGTTTTTTTGGAGTGGAATATATTATTTTATTATAGTGGTTATATTATTTTATTGTAATGTTTATATTATTTCATTGTGTTGAAAGCTAAAATAGATCCACTACTGTAGCATGTGTGTAGGTAAAATAGATAAAGTAACTTTTTGTAGTGCTAAATAACTAAAATTATTACTCCACTGCTATGAATGCTAAGGAGATTGAATTTAAACAACCAAACATATTTTTTATATAGAGAAGTTGTGTCCCATATTTTGACCAGACTATTTCATTTATTACCTTGATGACTCAGACTTTTAAATTCATTGAAGCCATGTTTTCAAAATGAGAAAATTTAGAGACACATAAATGAAACAAATAAAAAATTTACCAATTTAACTATTCTAAAAAATATTATCAATTTTTTTTTTGGTAAATATCATGGTTCTTTGAACAATTAAAACACGGTAGAGTAGGTTCTAATTAGTTCAATTAGTAAAGTCTTTAATAATTAAATAAAAAAATTTGACGTTCAATTTTTGCTTAAACAAAAAATCAACTGGTGTCTCAGTTTGATGATAAACAATTATTATCAGAAGTCAACAGATGAAACTTTTTTCTTTTTTTATAATTATAACCAAAGAAAAAAACGGCAAAAGACAAAAATATGCGAGAGAAAAAGAGTGGGACCCACGAGAATCGTTGGAGGTAGCCCCGTAGGCCGTAGTTCAATCTTATCTAGGATAACGTTATCAACTACTAAAATCTCAGACTCTTACTGTGTCTCCGTCTCCGACTTCGAGACCCCCAAAAACAATGGCCTTTTCAGCTTCACTCTCCTCCCCACTTGGCTTCCACACCCACCACCCAAACCCACCAGCATTCTCTCCAAAAGCCCCTCCAAAGCTCACAACACCAACTACTACAATTAGACCCATCACCACCACCACCACCCCATTCGCCATCCCTCCTCTTTCCTCCGCCACCGCTCCCACCTTAGACGGCACAACTCTCGCCGTCATCGGAGGCAGCTCAGTCGCCGCCCTCGCAGCCGTACTCTCCCTCACAGACCCCGAGAGACGGCGGCGCATCCAGGCAGAGGAGGTAGGCGGAGACGACAAGGAGGTGGTGAGGGAGTACTTCAACAACTCTGGGTTCCAGAGGTGGAAGAAGATTTACGGTGAGACCGACGATGTGAACAGGGTTCAGAAAGACATTAGGCTTGGCCATTCGAAAACAGTCGAGAATGCCATTACTATGTTGACTGACGACGGTTCGCTTCGTGGGGTTACTGTTTGTGACGCTGGTTGTGGAACTGGGTCTCTGTCTATTCCGCTCGCCAAGGAGGGGGCCATTGTCACTGCCACCGATATTTCTGCTGCTATGGTTGCTGAAGCTCAGAAACAGGTCAGTCAATCAGGGTCTCAATATATTAACTGTCTGTTTAACTGTCATAACGGTTTTCCAATTTCCGTGTTCAGATTAGATATTACTATAAGTTTAAGGATAATGCTAAAGCTTTTACAAATTTTTGCTAAAAGGGCATATGTAGTAGCGACACATCGGTTTGTAGTATGGGGTGTGGCTTCTGTCCAGTGTCCTGTGACACTGGATCAGTTGCGATCATGACACCTGTCCATTTTCAGACACGCGTTATGATCGCAATGGGTCCAGACACCTGTCTATTTTCGGACACATGTCCTGATCGCAGGAGTACACTGGAGGCGCTGGACAGAAGCCACGCTCTGTAGCATGCATCCTACTATCGCTCTAAATTTAAAGGTGAATCCAATGTCATGTCATTTAAAATTTTAAATGATATCATCGATAAAAAATAAATAAAAAACTTAATCTTGAAATAGACTTTTTCCTTTCAAGTGAAATAGAGAGAATTGTGTCCGTTGTCAATGTGGGGTTGTCTCCATGCCATGTTATTTTAAAATAGAGTTTATGTCTTTTTTCGTCGAGTTGAGACTTGAGAATCTGAGATATGGTTTGTTATTGACTGCTGTTTGGTGGTGTTGTTAAAAATGTGCATTATTGGTCATTTTGGACTTGGGGATGGGGGCTTATGTGAGAAAGGAACTGAGACTTAAATGCTACTTTATAATTGTTGAACCATTATCTTTTTGTGAACACATAACTTATGTACAGTACCATTCTTAAGGTGTTGTACTCAAGATCCCCAAATTAAATTTGATTTAGTGACTGCATTGGCCCATAACCACATTCTTGAATTTAATTATCCTCCGGAAAGATAACATCTTTTCTTTTTCTTTTTCTTTTTTTTGTATTGGTTAATGCAACCACACAGGTGAATTTAAGGAACTGTAGTTAAGTTTTTCCCTTTGTGAACATATATACCTGGTGCAGATCGCAAAACTAGTATGACAAGTGTGTGACTTTTTACTGCCAATGGACTTGGATTTCTGTTTCCCAATGCCAGTATGGCTTAATTTAAGCCTCTTTTTGTTTTCTCTTTCCCCCTCCATTTCTTACCAGGTATAATCTGGTGAGCTATACTAATAGGATTACATAATACTCAACTTTAGTGCCCTGAGAAAGTGAATCATAATGAATTCATTATCATGTCAACTTTCTATTCTTATAGGAGTTCTACAATTTGTTCAACCCATGCAGCACTTGCAAACCTTATTTGTTCGTGTTTCAAATTTCATGCAGGCAGAGGAACAGCTTCTAGCAGGCAAGGATGACCTCTCGCCAGCACCAGTGATGCCGAAATTTGAAGTGAAGGATTTGGAGAGCTTAGATGGGAAATATCATACAGTGGTTTGCCTAGATGTTTTAATTCATTACCCACAGAGTAAGGCAGACGGGATGATTGCACACCTTGCTTCCTTGGCAGAGAATCGATTAATTCTGAGCTTTGCACCAAAAACATTTTATTATGATATATTGAAGAGAATAGGAGAGTTGTTCCCAGGGCCTTCAAAGGCAACAAGGGCATATCTCCATTCAGAGGCAGATGTGGAGAGGGCATTGCAAAAGGTAGGGTGGAAGATAAACAAGAGAGGCCTCATCACTACGCAATTTTACTTTGCAAAGCTTGTTGAGGCTGTTCCGGCATAATGATGAAGAGAGGTTAGAAATAAGTTTTGCCTTAATCTTGTTGTTCTGTTTATAAGAAGGTTAGGAAATTCCTCCAAGTTGAATGTAAAGCGTGATTTTTTCCATGTATGTTGTTCTCTGCATGTACTAATGGATTCCAAATTGTATAGCAGATATCAATGTATAAAGCATTTTATGCATTTTGACAAATTTTTGTGTTCATTGTCATTTTTTTTCCCTTTTCTGTTAAGTAATGGTAAGTAAGAGAGGAGAGGTGTCTTCTAGTTAACTCAACTGGTAAAGTCTCCTGCCGTCGAATAAAAGATCTAGGATTTGAACCCTGCTTACACGAAAAACTGATTGGTAAAGAGCAATCATCCTGGAGTGGACATCATAGGCTGAATTTCTATCCTATCTATTAAAATAAAAATAAAAAGTAGGAGTCGAGGAGAGTGAAGCCCATAGGCAAATTCCCAATTTGTGCTGTTTGTATCAATCTTCTATGAAGTTGCCCAGTAGTCCAAATACCATCAAAGCACCCAGTATATAAAGATATAAGCTTGATGCCTAATTATATGTTTGCAATACTGGTGCTTGTTTTTGTACTGGTCCATAATCCTGTTCATTTATTGCTGGGTTTTGTAGCCTTGTAGGTTAGTACCTCTCCTCCTTTAAAAGGGCAAGAAGATGTCTTGGTAAACTAGATGAAATTTACCACCAGAATGATAACTAATCTTTTAATATTTTCAGAGATGTAACTCAATCCCCTTTGTTGCAATCTGGGGATAGAAGCCTGAGGAATGGTTTGAGTCAAGAAACATTAATACCTTTGTCATGGCTCACAAGTCACTCAAGTATATTAAAGTAGAATGAGTAGCTTCTTGTTGATTACTGCAATGTATTAAAAACTAAAAGCACCTTAAATCTGTCAACTCTAAATGCTAAGTCCTTATTCTCGACTACATTTCACAGAAATTGTAAAGGGTGTCTTATTTTCTAATGATTGCAGTTTATAACTTTTCCGCAATTCTTACAAGAGCATCAGTGACCTTGCTAAGAGCAGCAACCAAACTGTCAGTATGCTCCTTCCTCTGGTCCCTGTCCAGTTGACAGCTTATGTTCTGAGCTTCAAGATGCGCATTTAACTTGTTACTATTCATCTCTAAAACTTTGACTAATTGATTCCCCAAATTGGATGCATCTTCCTGTCCATCCAATGACAACCGCCTTCTCTTCCGTTCCTCTTCAGAGATAGATTCTCTCCACATACTGGCTGACCCTGGTTGTTTGCCTTTAACGGTGCCTGCAGAATAGAAACAAAACAGTGTGTAACCTCTTTATGTTTTCCAGTTCTTCAGTTTGGGAGTGAAAAACAAATTATTCCATCACTAAGTTTTAGCCTTTGGACATAGAATCCGTAAGATCATGTTCCATATGTGAAAGAAAATTTAAGGTGCATTCAAAGTGTAGAATGCATTTCATTCTTAGTCAATGAACTCTTTGTAGCAGTAGCTATAGCAATTTATTGAAGTGCCATTATATGATAACAAAAATTAAAATCCTTAAGGTGAAATGTCATCTTTAACAAAAAAGATGCCCTCCAATTGGAAATCATAGACTTGGGCAACAAAGGGGCACAAATCATGAAAATTGGATATTGAACTGACGAACCAATTGTTTAAGATTGTCTCATAATAATTGTCCTTGTTGATAATCCAATATGCTTGACCAGGTGCAATACTGATTGGTTGAGTTTACAATGTGGAATTAAAACATGCAAAAACAACAAAACAAACAAATTGGTTCCATTTTGGTGATCTAAATGTAATTCATTATTCTGTGTGAGTGATGTGAAAAGCAGCAGCAACCGGCTAGTCTGAGGAAAAAAAGCAGGTCTATCAAGTGCCAACCAACTTGTCACATGTTTTGTATGGCAATTCAATAGATTGAACCATATGCAACTAATAAAAAGAGTATGATTGTATGAACATATTGGTTTTACCTTGATGAGAGAACCTCTGGCAGAAATACTGTTTCTCTGCTTATTAGAGCAAAAACAGCATGGTAAGACTATTAGGAACGTTTATGACTATTTCACAAGTGACTTAGATTTAAAAATTTAAACAGAGTGTTGACATGTTACTCTATAAAATCGATTGTTGTTAATCTACTTCGTAGTAGCTGGTTTAAATCAAAATAAAACAGAGACTGATGTGAAATTAACCCATGTTAACAAACACATTGTCCCGCACTAAAAGTTTAAAACATGATGCAAAACCATAACCCCACAAATAAATATTACAAAAACCTATGACTTTCATATGTCAGGCAGAAATCATTCTAACAAAATTGTATCTAAGCCAGAAGCTATGCAGGGTAAAAAAGTTTAATAAGAGTGGACACTTCAACATAAACATTTGGTACCTGAAACAGTTTCATACTCAGGGCTACAGCCTGATTCTTCTTGCTCTGAATGTTCAAAATCTGAAAACAAACCATCTTCTGCTGTAGCATGTCGATGACTATCAAAAACTGCTACAGGGGTCTCCTCTTCATCCCCATCCTCTTCTTCAACCTCTGCCTTGACTCCATCAGAGTCATTTTCATTTGCTCGTACTGCAACCAGTGGCAGTGGAAATGCAGCAGCAGAAAACGTCATTCCATCCAATGCATTGTAGATTTCCTTATCAAAGAAACTTGCCAGTTTCTTTTCTCTCCGTATATCATTCCTCATCATCCAAAACGATTCAGCCTCTTCCTTTATCTGCGACTCCCATCTTTTAATTTTCTTGTAATCAGTAAGAAGATTACCCCATCTTTTCCTGCACTGGACTGGTCCTCTCTTCACGCCACGCTGTTTACAATATGATGAGACTGAATCCCACTTGGGTTCTACTTGGCATGAACCAAAGGTTGAAGTAGATCTACGACCCCCTCGAACCCCATCCTCAATAACCTTCTTGCCTTGTATTAGGATGAGTGTTTCATCTCTGGTCCATCGAGGATGCCTTGTTATCTTATTCCCATCGTCTGTGCTGTCAGCTTCTTGTTTGACAAGTCCAACATGTGGACAATCAGCATTTTCATTTAAGCTGTTTGACTCTGGCGCCATCAAGAACAAATATGTTTTGGTAGCGTATGACAACTTGAGAGTCGGATTAACCTAAAGGCTTTTTAGATGGAGGTTTGGTTAGATGTGAGGGTTTTTTGTTTCATTTGTTTAGAAATGAGAGAAAAAGTTGGATTTATTGTGAGTGTTTTTGGTTCTAGTTGGGCATGGAATAGAACTTAATCTCTAATGCTCTTTCCAAAGGTCAGTGGGATCTAACCATGAAGTAATCCAAGTTCTTCCTGGAAGATTTAAGGTGTCCCAATATGGGAGTCATTTCCAGCCTTTTTTAAGTACCATATTTGCCAAATCTGTAACGTTCTTTTGGAAGGTCAATGGTTCTAATATTCAGTGCCATATATTAAGATTCTACCATAATTGGGAAACCACCCTCCTTAAAAGTTATTGAGCTTCCAAACATTGTCATCACTCTTTTCTTGTTTAGGCAGAAAATCTGGCAGACATGCTCACCCCTTCTTAGGCAGTGTGACTCAGGCAACTTCCCTAGACCATATCTAAAGTTGCCTGATTCTGTCTTTAAAGGTGAGTTGAGATACGGTCGAGGGTAAGTTTTTAAGTATCAAAACTACTATAAGGTTTATCTCAAAAATAAAATTACGAGAAGGTATCTTATGAATCGGATATATGTATCATTTCTCTCGCAATATGTAGTGACTATACGATTATAAAGTCTACACGCTTTTAGAGAAATGATGAATATATTTAAAGTAAGAAATAATTTATATTTTCTAAGATTGAGTCCTCATCCTAATTTCAAAAATATTACTTAACCTTCTTTTTTTTAATTTTTTTATTTTTAGCATATTTTTATTGTTTTTTCTTATCATATAAGAATAACCTAGTTTCCATTTTTTTTTATTAAAAAAATGTATAACCCAGTCAGAAAACATTATTTGAAACTATTTTGAATGATATTTTAGGTAGAAACATATGTGATTCTCAAAAAAAAAAACGTAGAAACCTATGTTTTTGGACTTAATTTGTAGTAGCGCTAAATAGTCATATATGTAAAAATTTCAAAGATCAGGGCATTATTTATGAATATAGGAGAAAATTTCTAATAATTCTCCAAATCTCAAGAGATATTAGTGTCATTTACACTAAAAGATATAATCAATCTTAGAATATATAATAAATTAATTACCTTATTGATTTGCAAATATCAAGGGACAATAGCTCTTAAATCTATAATTTAATTTTTCAAATACAATAGCTGTCAAATATAATGTTTTATCTTTTTCATCTTTTCTTTTTTTTTTGAGAAAATCAAATGTTTATCTTTTATTACAAGGTAACTGGCTAAGTTTAATATAGTAGGTTGTCGAATGGCTTTTGTATCTTTATTGTAACTATGTATTTAGTATTTACCCTAATAAAAAGGCTTGGCTGGATTCTCAAAAAAAAAAAACTATGCATTTACCATTTTTGTTTAGCCACAAAAAACACAAAACCTATGTATTAGAATCTTTTATAACAACAATGCTTTTTGTTGGCTCATTCCTTGTAACCAAAACCAAATGGTGCCCGAAAATTGTAATGCTTTTATAGTACTTCATGTTCAGAAGACTTTTTTGTAATAAGGTTTAGATGATGGGTTACTACTTCATAGATTGGCTTCATAATTGTTATCCGATTAGATGTTTAACATTGATGGATACTTTTTTTTTAATATGGTCACATTGTGATAACGGATAAGGGTATCCAAAAAAAAATCCACATGGTTGCATGCCAAGGAATAGTGACAATGGTCTCCAAGCTTTAATTTCAAAATCAATAATAGGCTTTAACTAAATGTCTAATCACAGAAAGGGTTCGCAAACAGAAAGGGTAGGTAAAAATTAATTAAATCATTTGTACGATTTTTTTTATGGGGATTTGTACAAAAAATTGAACATAATATAATATTTTTCTTTCCTTTTTTGAGAATGAACATAATATAATCTAAATGTGTTTAATGTTGAACTTTTTAATCCAATATAATTCTTTTTGATAAACTAATGTGTTTAATGTTGAATTCTTTAATCCAATATAATTCTTTTTTATAAACTTGATAGTACAACGAGGGATAGAGGATTAAAATTGTGAACATCTTTGTTAAAAACAGTAGGAGATATCAATTAAGTAACAAGACTCTTGACAATCGAACAGAATTTTTAAACATTAAAATATTAATATAGAGTAACTAAGGATTTCAACTAATATATATATATATATATATATTGAGTAAAAGAGTAGCATGGTTTTATTAATGAAAGGAAGAGCCTCCGAGACTATGTTAATAACTATGGGCATACTGTGAAGTCCAAATCTTTTGTCCCACTTTTCCTGCTCCACTTTATACTCCACCAATAAATACTTGTCACGTGTTCACCTAATTAATTAAATACTATTGTTAATTAATAACTGTAGTATTAATAAGTCAATAATGATAGTATTTAATTAATTAGGTGAACGCGTGACAAGTATTTATTAGTGAAGTATAGAGTGGAGCAGGAAAAGTGGGACAAAAGATTTAAACTCCATACTATCGACCCTGGAGCTTTAGTTGGATTTATAAAATAAATGATATCAATTAAAATTTAATATGATAACACATTAGAAAGTTTTAAAAATAAAATATAATGATAATTAACTTAATTAGTAAAATTTCTTAGTGTGGAATGAGCCTAATACAAATTTATTGTGTTTTGGGCCCGTAATAAAAGATAAAGAGTGGTCAAGATGCAAATGGCCTAAGCACAAATCCTAAGCCCAGAAGACGTGGGCTTTGCCTTTGGGCCGCGATGGGAAGAGAACGGTGCGGTGCGTTTTAAAGCCGAAAGCGCGCGCATGTTCTGAGTAAAAGCCCTAAGCCCCAAAAAAAAGCGAAAATGGAAAAGGCAACGGACATGGAAATGGAAAGAGAAGGAGAAGAAGAAGAAGAAGAAACAGAGTCAGTGAGCGATGTGTTGAGAGATCGATTTCGCCTCTCCACCATCTCTATTGCTGAAGCCGAAGGTACCTTCTTTCATCTTCTTCTTTTTTTTTCTTTTTCTTTTTCTCTGTTTGGAAACTGAAATTCAGAAATGTTTCGTTTTGTTTTTCAGCGAAAAGAAATGGTATGGAAATATCCGAACCCATTGTCGCTTGCATTTCCGATTTGGCCTTCAAATATGCAGGTTCATTTATAATTCATTTTATTCTCGCTCTTATGAAATTATTGCTTTTTAGAACTGTATTTACAACATGGCAAGAAGTCTAGAATTAGGATTTTGGGTGTTTGGGTGTGGTATGAATCTATTGGGAAATTAACTGATTGACTTGCAAAAGGTAAAAACTTAGGTACAGTTACTTAGATACTATAGCTTAGGTTTCCTAATTAATATCAATCATGTGGTCTTGCAAATTGTGTTCTAGGAAGCAGGAACACTTCATTTAGGTTGTCGTACTGGCCGATTTCATGTTATAATTTTTTAGAAATTGCTTGTGTTGCTGTGTTGTATCCATTTTCATATCCGTACCCGTGGCTGTGTCCGGGTATCCTAGGTTGTAACTATACACAACCAAGTGTGTTGCCAATAAGCCACATGGTTTTGCTGCATTGGCCAATTAGTTATTATGGTTGTATTTAATTAGGGACTGTAGCTAAGTTCTGTACATTGGAAAATTGTAGATCAATCAGACCCATTCCTATTTGGAATGCTAGGTAGTTGCTTGTTGGGCTATGATTTTTCCTTCATAAGCATGTATGCGGTCAAAATGCTAGTTTCATTTGGTTTACTGATGATTACAATTGTGCCATATAAGCGTCTGTGTACTTGATATTTGTTGGAGTTATATGGGATGGATTAGGCAATTTTATATGGTTATTGAATTTTGTCCTACATCTGTATCAATCTTGAGTATTGAGTCAAGGGTTGCTAGCTTACAAAGTGGCATTTAACAGAATTTGTTACAAAAAGATACAGTGAAATGAACCTCAGAATTTACTTTTTCAACTCTTAAGGTAGTGGGCAAAACTCGATTTTTTTTTCTGCATAGCAGAGCAGCTGGCAAAGGACCTTGAGCTATTTGCACAGCATGCCAGTCGCAAAATTGTAAAGATGGAAGATGTCATACTTTCTGGTGAGTTTTCCAAGTATTGTTGATCAGTTTCTTTTATAGGTTGACTATCTATATAACCTCTCTATTTACCTGTACTTGGTTATAAATGCCTTTGCAATTTGCCACAAATGATCCCCTCCCCCTTCTCTTTTTATTAATATGTTACACACCTTCATGTGGAGAATGTGTCTCATGCATTCTACCACTCACAATGTGTAGGTCCCACATTATTGTTGGGTCCACACGCTGCGAGAGGGTGGATGCATGTATCAGTTGCGTCATGTGGACCTTAAGGTACTATTTGCGCTAAAGGCCAAAAGGGTTTTTGCTTTTTGTATTAACCGAGCTTGTTTTTCTTTATTGGTGGGGTGTGGAAGGGAAAGAAGGGGAAACAGAGTGATCACGTTTTTGCTTCCTTTGAATGTGCTATTAATTTCTTTATTTGGTTTTAGCACACAGAAACGAACATCTAGCTACCTCTTTGAGGTCCTTATGCGATGATCTGAAAGCTAAAGAACCCCAATCCGAGAGGAAGCGGAAGAAGACACCAAGAAAGGAGATCAAAGCAACTACAAGTGTAGTGCATATTCCTGATAACTAAAGCACTCTCCAATATTGGATCCGTGCCTTTCCTAGATTTTGCAGACACCTCCCTTTTGTAAGAATGTCCAAGCTTCTGCATCATTTAAATTGCTGATCAGTTTCTGATTAAATGCATGTTATACCTTAGCTTGAAGTTGAAAGGCAATTAGTTTAAACTAATAATACTATGATCATTCCGTGTGAGACTGCTGCTTGATATATTACTCATATTATCTAATTAAGCATTGGAGTTGGCACACATGGTGTGGTTGGTGAAAGTTGCACTGGACCTACACCAATATAAAAACTGATGGGAAATGTAATAGCCTTTTCGGTAACTGGTACATCAAATGACAACGTTTTTTTGTTCAGGTTCTGTAGTTGATAGAAGACAGTTCTAAAAATTGATGATGTGGGATACCACCTAGGAGTAGGACCAATGGAAAGTGATGGGCCAGTACAATAGTACTATTATCTTTTTGGACCCATATGAATCTGGCCCAATGTTGTATTTTATTTGACTGTTTCAAAACACTTTTATGAGGTTTTTTTTCACTTGCCCAGTTACGACCTTGGTTGCCCGATTAAATGGCTCACACCTACATGGTAAGTTTTTTGTCTTCCTACTCAATAATGATATAAAATTCTTGACACTTATTGATGTATAAATTAATATGATTAAAAATAGATATGTTAATCATATAAATTAGATGGCTGGACCCCAAATATTGACTTGGTTCCAGACACTGGATGTACAACCAAACCAGTTGTAATCTTTTATTAGAGAGAGAGAGAGGACCAGTTGTAAAGTAGAGGTTTCACATTTGCAATTAAATCGTCACTTCTCCATAAATGTCTCATTATATTTTTTGGAGAGCTTTTCACCATCATTAAAGTTGCAACTGTATGTGATTATGGGCTATGTGAGAGAGAGAGAGAATACAGTTTTTAACTTGAGGAGGGAAGGTATGGGAGAAAATTGGCAACAGCTGCAACCGAGTTTGACAATTTAAGCCATTCATTGATTGATTTTTTTATTTAATGTATTAAAAACCATTAGCTGGTATTTTTATTACTATTTTTTATTTCACATGGACCTGGTATCGCGAAAGGATATTCTTAATTGTATAAAGAAATGAGTGCCAGTGGATAGTGTTGAAAATCATACATTGTTTGTGTAATGAAATTGGTCTCAAATATTTGAAAAGGATTTGATTAAATTCTATTGGTTGTTAGAACATGGTTCAGTCTGGGCACTTTTCAATTAATATTAGACTTGTTAATAAGAGTCAAATATGGAAGGTTTAACATTATTACTTTCTAAGAGCACTCACAGCAGTGGTGCTATATATGTATAATGCTATATTTTTAGCTTAAAATCACCAAAAACATCATGCAGCAGTGGAGCTAAATCTAAAAGATTTAGCTCCACAGCTACAGTACACATCTAAATATAGATGTGTACTGTAGCTCACAGGTAAAAAAAAAAATATTTTTTTATTACATCTCTCTCTCATCTCTCATTAAATATTCTTTTCCCATTCTCTCTCTCCGGCTTCTCTCTTTCTTCTTCTTCCTCAATTTTTTTTCTCTCTAGCAACTAGCAAGCCGGCCACTCCCTCAGCTCGCCGGCCACTTCCTCGGCTCGCCGGCACTCGCCGGCCACTTCCTCGGCTCGACGATCTGTTCCACCAACCAAGCTTCCCGACCCACCCCAGCCCCATCGCCCAACCAAGCTCGCCGACCCACTCTCTCAATCACTCTCACCTCTCTCGACCAACCCAGCTCCTGCAAGCCACTCGCCGGCCACTCCTCATCGCCGATCTGTTCCACCAACCAAGCTCGCCGACCCACCTCCAGCCCCATCGCCCAACCAAGCTCGCCGACCCCCTCGTCGGTCACTCTCACATCTATTGATTGAGTTTTTTTTTTTTTTTTTTGCTGTGGACTGGTGGTGGTGGTTGATTGTGCTGTGCTGTGTTGGTGATCGGAGTGCTTGCTCGTGGTGGGGTGTTTTTTTTTTTTTTTTTTTTTTTTTTTCCTGCTGTGAACTGCCGGTGCGGGTGGTGGTGGGGTTGGTAGTGATGGTGGTTGTGACTGTGGCTGTAGTTGTGGCTGATGGTAGTGGGGTTTGTGGGTGGTGCTGTTGATTTTTTTTGGGTGTGATATATTATTTTATTAGAGTAGATATATTATTTTATTATAATGTTTATATTATTTTATTGTGTTAGAAGGTAAAATAGATCCACTGCTGTAGCACGTATGAAGGTATAATAGATAAAGTGGTTTTTAGTGTAGCTAAATAGCTAAAATTTTGCCTCCACTGCTGTGGATGCTCTAATAAAATAGTGTATATCTATTCAGCAAAAAAATAATAATAAAATAGTGTATATCTTTTCCTTACTGGTTACTACTAATAAAAATGGTTATTAAAGCCAAAAGAGAGTAACGGGTAATGTTGCTTAATAAGAACTCACTCACATGTTAACCACAACCTGAGGCGAAGGGGATAAACTTAAAACTAACATGAATGGGTCCCATTCCCATCTGATTAAATGTCTGTGAGGCATTGACATCACCTTAATAGCCTTCTTATCTTACTGACCAACCCCCAAATATCCTGATCGAATCATCAGAATTATGTCCAAACTCAATTATTAGTATTAAGAGTTGTAATTATTAGTGTTGTTGAGTTTTTTGGGGTTTTTTTTTTTTAATTTAGCTGAATGAAAAATTGGGTCTTTGATGTGGACTCCTCGACTTCACATCACATGACTCCACATCACATGACAACAATAAATAATATTAGAACCTTACTAGAACTATCGCTTAAATAATTCATCAAATAAAGTAATTTGAAAACTCTTACCATCAAGTTATACCCTACTGTAGTGGTGGTATCTTGGTTTTGCCGATGGCTTTTTCAGCCCATTAATAATAATAATAATAATAATAAGGATTTTGCTAGTGTATGCCTTAAGGGTATACAATAATTTTCTTTTTTGGAAAAAACTTTCTTGAGAATTGAAAAAGTATTAACAATTTTTTCAATTCCTGAAAAAATATTTCTAAAAATGAATGGTTTAATGTGTGTTAACCAAACCCTAATAATAATAATAATAATAATGAAGTTTGTTGTAAATATTATGGGAAAGGGAGGGAAGAGTTTCAATTTTGGGTTGGGGTTGGGTCCGTACGTGTAAATGTTTGGGTTAAAACTTAAAAGTTAAAAGTGAAGATAGAGAGAGAATATGTTGAAAATTTGAATGTGAAACGCATTGAGAGTGACATCATATGATACGTAAGCTGGTTGTCGTTGGTTGGATTCGGTGAGGGGATGATGAAACTCAGTTAGTAATAAACTATTTTGACAGTGTCTGTGTGTCATATGCCAGTGGGTTAAAGGGCAGACCCAGTCAGTCTCCTGTCATTAGGTTGTGATATAGTACTAGTACTACACAGCTCAGTTTCCGGAGACTTTTCAAGTTCCTTAAAATCCAGTGCACAGTTTGTGATTACTTTTGCATCTCTCTTTCGTTTACTAGATTTTTTTGTTATTATTATTTTTATGAAAGGAATAAATTTCACTTTAACTTGGTTTAAGTGTATAATATGTGTAAAATTCTTCTTTGTGCTGTAATTCTTACTTTTTATAGTTCCGTCTCATAAGAATTTGTATTTATAAAATGATTGTCATTAGATTTTAATACCGTTGATATTTTCTTTTTCATTTTCTTTTTGAAGGGTGCCACATGCTTGTATTTATTATTACCATTTTTTTTCAAAATTTATTTATTATAGTATAGTAGAATAAGGATTCTTTTTGTCTACTAAATTTTAAAAAAGACATTTTTGGTTTGAAAAAGAAAAAAGAAATAGAAGATATAAAGTTTCAACTATATTTAATTATTTTATATATAAGAATTCATATTTTACCCATCAACATAATAATAAGATAATATTTTTTGTCTTTTTCTATTTTTATTCTATAAGATTCTTATATAAGAGCAGATTTAAATAGGATTTTATCAACTATTCTAAGTACTAGTTTATGAGATTGAGATTGTATGAAAGAAAATTTTTGTCTTTTCAAAAACAATAAGTTTAGAAATATAATAAAATAAAAAAATTACACCTATCATTTTGAAATGTCAAGTTATTAGTGGTAAGTAAAAAAAAAATGATATAGTGATGGTTTCAGATGAAATCTAATAAAAATTTGTCAACTCAACTACTGTGAAAATTATTTTATAAATAAATTGTGTGGCATTAATTTTTTTTCAAAAATAAAAATCAAATGCTTGTTATATGAGAGAAAACAAATTTTAAAAATTAAATGCTCAATATATAATAAAAAATAACTTTTTCTAAAAAAAATTACTCAAGTAATTAATGTTTATGTGCTACTTTTTTGTAGAATTAATTTTCGTTGATTTATTGGATTTTAAAATTTTAAGTGGGTAAAAGCATGACTGTATCTAAAAAAGTACTTACAAAAAAATTGTATATAAGCTATATAAGTTGAATAAATAATTTAATTTTAACCTTCTATTCATCCAAACAAACATGGGTAATTTTACTTTTATTTACTCATAAACAAACTAGATTCGAATTCATTCTTATTACATTATAATATAAAGTTTTATCAATTAAAGTAACAAGCTGAAATACAAAAAACTTAAGGATAAAGTTGTCTGCTAATCACATTTTTCAAATCTGTAAAAATAACAACTACATTAATATAAAGAATCTTGTAACAAAGTTACAAAACATAAGAAAATATACATTTACCAGCTGTGTGGATTTTTTGGATGTATCAACGAGACAGAGTTGATTCTCTTTTTGAGTTTTTACCTCTTCAACGAAACTTTTATTCTGTTTCTTGGCCTTTAAAAACATTTCAGAAAGTATGATAAATTCTTGTCCTGTATACATCAAGGGTCCCACCGACAGAGAATTGATCAACAGTCACATGGCCTTTGTAGTTTGTACACGATTCTACAGTATTGGGTGTGGATTTTGGGGTTGGCCTTGGCCACGTCTGGGATAAGAGAAAGAGAAGTACTTATTAACGAGACACACTCATATGCTTTGAGTCTTGATTCCGAGGAACCATCTGTCCAGGTTGGTGAGCCAGCAACGTCTTCACTATATCAGATCCAATTCTTCGGTTCTGGGACTTCGGGTTGATGGCTACCCCTAAGAATAAACTTCTAACTAAAAATTAGCTGTCATAAATTCAGTTTGGCTTTCACTTGATTAATTTGTGAAGCTAAACTTAAGTTCAATATTAAAATTATATAATTAAGCTCATTTAGTTTAAATGAGTGGTTGTAACTTTCAATTATAGACAAAATTTAGTTACAAAATTTGTTGTAGTATAAGGCTACAACCCTACTCAATATCTTTTTATTGAAGGTCAATTTTGACAAATCTAATATCGAATTACATTTTCTTCTCATATCCTCATTTCATGCAAATTTTTAGAAAATTAAAGATCAATAACTAGTCATCAATAAATTGGTTAAATTACAAGTTTTTGTAGTTTAAAATTATGCATAGGATATAAGCTTATAGATCATATAGTAAATAGTATGCATAAATCAATAATTTATTATTTTTCTCTCTCTCACCTTTTAGGTTCTCCCTCTCTTTCCCAACGGCCACAAAAACCCCCTTTTTCCCAACGGCCACAACAACCAAGCAAAGAAGAAGAAGATGACAAACATCCAACCACCAACTCAACACCACCCAACCATCACCACCGCAACCCAACTCAAATCAAGCTAAACCCACCAGAAAACCCTACTCATAATCAACCCAAACCCGGAGAAAAACTCATCTCAAACCCAAACCAAAATCAATAAAAACTAAATCCAACCCAACGAAAAACCCATATGAAAAAACCAACAGAAACCCACATGAAATAAAATAAGTTTAAAAAATATTATTTAAATAAATTAGAGTGTATAATAGATATTCTAATGTGAGTGTTTTGTAAAAATTATTTTATAAAATAGAAAAAGTAGGTTGTTGGTGTAAAATAGACAGAAAAATTTAGCGGAGATCCGGTTGCTCTTATAAGTTGATGTCAAATAGACACTAAAGTCTATAAATGAGTTTATCGCTCAGTTTTTTTTTTTTTTTCATGAGAAGAAGCCTTGATTGTTTATTAGCCTATTCATGAACCATGTTTCTTGCTTGGGCTCAAGTCCTTTATTAAACAAGTCTAAAACTAAAGTTTAAGATTAGCTTGCTTATATACAGATAAATATAAACAAACTTTTTATTAGTAAGTTAATTGTTATCTCACACCTATAAATAACTAAATATACTCTCTATTAATAATTTCACACATAATATCCGATGATATGTACATTAAAGAGTGTGTGAAAATCAATGTCATGCATGTATCGGTTTACGCATGTGTTGCAAGCAATGGTAGGGCACAAATATTTTTCACAACTTTGCTATTGTGATAATTATTAATTTGAGCAACGTCACTTTTACCTAAGTTTATTACTTATCATATCATTTTATTATATAGCAATCAAAATGTAAAAAAAGTCAGTGAAACATTTTTGTGTCCTACATCTATTGCTAAATTCTCATTATATAGGTCTTTATCATAAATACAAAATCCAGTTGTTAGGTTGAACTGGTTTTCTGGAGGCTCTCTGCAGCCTGCAGTCCTACTCAATTCTGGTCACGAGTATGAAAGCATGAAACTGATCATTGCGATACCAATCATAACTCATTTGTGATAGGTTTAGTTTATTTATTTATTTTTCTAAAGGTTTAGCTTCATATTTTAGTTTCTACTTTCTAGCTTTCTTTGTATTTTCATTTTCCTCTCACCAAATCACCAGTGCCCAGACACTCAAATTAAAAAACAAAAACAAAATTTCCTATTTGTATATAAATCTTGCAGTAAACGAATCAAGTAATGAATAAGTTAAATGATCCACTTTCTAGAAATTAAATTCATTACTTATTACATCACAGACTCAACAATTTTGCCAAGGTGTGAGGTCTGCTAGAATATAAAAGCAATGAAATTAAAGCCCTTTATTTCTCCATCATCAAACTTTTGCATCAGTACTACTGCAGTGGTCCAAGAATTATTTTCTCTTCTTTATTATGCTTCTTCTTGTTCTTCAATCTTCACAAGTGAATAGCTTTGACCATGAACATGAAGACCCATACTTGGAATCATAACGCTCCCACTACAAGCTGACACGTGGCCAAACTTTTTTGGTATCCAAAACAGTAATGCCCATTCGCTTGTCACTCTCATGCATGCAATAGCTGTGGGTATTAGGAGGATATATATATATATATATATATATATATATTTATCTAAGTAACGGCCCTAGCTAGATCACCCATTCCACGTGAAGTGAAACCTTTTTAAAACGTCTCTAATCTCTGTCAAATTTTTGGCTTTCACGACAAAACTTTAATTGCAGGAAATTTGTTAGAAGCTGCAATGCACACACAATCTCCATTCTCTCCTGTATATGAGCCGATAAATTACAAAAAATCCTTTCATTTCTTTGCTTCCAAGTGTACGTAAAGTCTTGCGCAAGACTTTACATATGTGGTGCATGCCGCTTTAACTGTTTGAACTTTGAACTTATAACATCTATGCTTCCGACAAACTTTTATTTATACGGAAAAGAAGAGTTCCTTTAATACATGAACAATCATTTACTAAAAGGGTATTTAAATAAATAAGTTTTTTGCTTTTTTATTTATTTGTTTACTGATCATGCTAATAAGTGTTCTTAGGGTAATAATTAATAATCAATTTTAGGAAGGAAAAAACTTATGTACAGTATAGTATCTTAGGTGATGTTTCTTAGATTTCCATCTTAAAATTCAACCATGTGGCTACTTAATTAAAAAATACACTTTTATCATATGAGAAAAAATCCACATGACAGAATCTTAAAAGGAAAACTTAAGAAACAACACATAAATACTGTACCTAACTCTTGCTCTTTTAGGAAAGTTTTGACACAATTTTTATAAAAAATAGAAAAAACTATCAAAACATTAATTAATTTTTTTTTATATAAAAATTTACTTTAAATTGATTATTAACCATTGTCCTAAATATTCGTTATCATATCTCTTTGTTTATTTGTTGAAAAATTGCGTCCAGATGTTGCGGTCCAGTGCAGCACTGCTAAAGCAATATGTGACTTTAACGCTTACAGTTTGTCGGCTACAAAATATAATAGAGAAATGGAAACAAGCCAAAAAAATATTTAAAATGTGACTTTAAAAAATCATAAATGAACAAATAAACTATTGAGAAAAAAAAAAAAAAAACTAATTAAGTGCACATTAAATTGCATTTTGTCGCCAACAATATAAGAGAGAAATGGAAACAAGCCAAAAAAAAATATTAGATGTGACTTTAAAAAATCATAAATAAACAAATAAACTATTGAGAAAAAAAAAAAAAACTAATTAAGTGCACATTAAATTGCTTTAATGGGCTTCAAGGATATTCTTAAAATTTTAATTTAGAAGAAAATTTTGTCTCACTCGTAGGCTTTATTATTATTATTATTATTATTATTTTGCTTTGCTTTCTGGGGGAATTGTGCGTTAATTGGAAGAGAAATTTGGTTATGATTATTTGAATTTTTTATATTCGTGGAAAATTTTATTTTGACTCGCTCATGTTCATGTAGACCATAATTTGCCTAAGCATATGCAAATTAGCAAAGCTTCATATTTTCAAAATGGACAATAATGCGAATTTTAATAGTAAAATTTTGGTCCAGTGAGCGAAAGAATAATAAGTGATAAGATTACTCTTTTATCTCTAGTTACGTGTGTTGTTCTCTCATATTGATATAGTGACTCATATATATTGATTAGATTAGATTAGATTTGATATGTCGTGTGCACCATCGTCACATGGATCATTAAGCATAAGCGCAACGTGTGGGACCAATCCAGCTACCTCTAGATAGCTTCTAAATAAATTGAAATTACCACGTGGCTCCCATAGACACATGACAGAGATATATATTCCTTATTTTTATGTTACTTAAATTTATTAAGTTATCCTCTCCTTAGTGGGGCTTAAAAATATTCGTTAAGATTAATAATGAAATAAAAATTGGGTAAATAAGGATTCTTTTAGAAAAAACAAAGGTGAGGTTTGAATAATTAAACCCTAAATACTTCTCACTTACCAATTCATATTATTTTACTTTGGGTTAATAGCATTAATGTACTATCATTTTCATGATCTTAGTTTCATTTGTTTTGTTACAAAATATTTTTTGAAAAACAATTTCTCGCATTTTTGAGTGTTTGTTTCATTGTAAAACATTGGTAAAACGTGAAAATGTTTTATGTTGATAAAAAAAACATAATGATAAAACTTGTAGAATGTGTTTATGACTTTTTTTGTAAAATTTTTTCCAAATCCATGTGTGACAGTGTGAGTCCTCCCCGCCTTGAGCCGCTTCTCTCTTTCTTGCACAACACCCTCCCTTCTCTTCTCTCTTTCTTGCACAACCCCACCCCTCACTTCTAAGGCAAGTCTTTGGCTCGGTGGCATGAAAAGAGCGATAGGCAACATTAGGCAACATTGGGGTTCGTTGGGACAAAAGCAAGCGGCAATTGATAGTAGCTTTGCTAATATGTAATGGGGTGTTATAATTTCTTTTTCTTTTTATGGACTTTTTTTTTTGTTTTTTGTAATGGGTTGTGACTTTTTTTCCCTGGATTTTTTTTGTTGTTGTAATGGGTGTTATGGTTTTCATTGTAATGAGTTTTGATCTTTAGTGTGTTCTTTTTTCTTTTTTTTTTTTGGTTTTATAATGGGTGTTGGTTGGGAATATATAGGTTCTATAAGAGCATTTGCACTGGCACTTGGATATGCCAAATGTAAGCTCTAATTTACAATTTAGCCCAAAAGCAGCCCACAGCCGGACTTGTATTCACCAATTATTGCAAAAAAATTTGCAATAGTGCTACAGTGCAATTCTAAAGGTAGAATTGCACTGTAACTCAATTCTAAAAAAAAATTAATATTTTATTGTGTAACTTTATCGATTCCTCTCTCTCTCACCAGGTTTTGGGTTTTTGTTTTTATTTAGGTTTTGGGATATATTATTTTATTGTGTAAAAATATTATTTTAATGTGTTGTATTATAAAATAAAAGTTGAGATGCTGAGAGTATTGTAAAATGATATAAAATAATTAATAAAGTAACTTTTTGAGATGGTAAAATAGGATGAGACAGAATTTGGAATGTGAATGCTCTAATGAAGGAAATTTTCACATTTTACATCACGTGAAATATTAAAAAAATATGATTTATGAAGCATTTTCAAAGAATGCAACAAAAATATTATATAAAAAAAAAATCTTTTCAATTGAAAACATTTTACAATAAAACAAACAAAATTTTAAATATGACACTATATAAGATAAGATAAGTGTGTGAAGGGGGAGTGGGGGTGGGGGGGAATATGACACTATATAAGATAAGATAAGTGTGTGAAGGGGGGGGGGGGGGGTTGTGGGGGGAACTAATCTACCAAAATAGAAATTTTTTATTCACATAAGGATGAAAAACATAATTGAAGTATGGATGGAAGTATTCACAAAATATAAAAAATAACTGTGATATTGAAGTGTTCTAATAATACTAATGATTAAAATCATATTTTGACTTTTTTTACTAGTCATATGTTGGAAAGATACAATCATATCACTACAAATAACATTTAATATACACCTGCAGTGAGGAATCTAGGATTTGACTCATAGGAAAAAAAATCATATAAACAAGCTGTGGAATATTTTGAGAGTTTAAGAGCAATACTCAAAAATCATTGTCTTCTATGGCTAATGTGTCGTTTTGGTGGATGTCTCCACAATTGGGTTACACTATATGACAACTCATGGTGGATGGGAGCCAGCTTCGGTGGCAATCTTGGATTTTGCCGCGAGAGATCATGAGGGACAAGACAAACCCTTTGCAGTTATGTAATCATAGACATCATGAGCTAGATGTAGTCATGTAGATATATATGCTACGAAGTGCAAGAAACCTTGAAAAGGACCTTGGACTTCACAATATAATTATGTTTGAAGGTTGTGCTCAATATATGGCTTGCTAATGAGCTTCATAACCTGGAACCTTTGGGGCCCCATTGTAGAGTACCTTAGGGTCCTGTTGAACAATTTTAGAGAGTGGCAAGTTAGCAAGGGTGGATACCTTGTGCCAATATGTATTTGTTTGGAAATTGCTTATTTTGGGTAGCTTATATGCATAATATGAAACAAAAAGTTAAAAATTAATTTATTTCCAAAAAACTAAATGTTAGATTATTTGAAATAAAGCTTAAACAAAAAGTAAGGTAGAATCCACAATAAAATAAGCAAAAAATCAATTTATAATTCAACGTCAAACACACACTAAAAGTTTGTTTGTGAACAATTTATCTAACTTTTTGCTAAAACTACTATAAATAAAAGATAAAAGTTAAATAAAAAATGCTAATTGATGTTTTACTGAAAGTACTATAGCCCAAAAAAAAAAAAAAAAAAAGCTTATAACCTAATCCCAAATGGACCAAAGATGTGCCTGCCTTTTGTTAGCTCATAATCTAATCCTAAATGGACCAAAGGTGTGTTTGCCTTCTATTTTCCTTGTAGTTTCATAATATTTAACAATACTACTGACACAACTAGTTTCACATCCAAATTAATAACTTGTTAATTTGTGTGACTGTGAGTGATTAATAAAAAATGACGGATCGCACAAGTTAGTAGTGGACAAAAAAAAAATTGACCATTTAATTTGATTATTGTGTAATTATAGATTGAAAATCAATATATTTGCCATATTTAAAAAACACAAATACATGTCCAATGTTCGATTCTATAATTTCCTATGCTATACGTATTATTTATATATCTTCTACGTGGCTTCGGCTTGGTTGCTATATTGATCTCATGCAATCCATTCAAACATTTGACTTGAGAAGTACACCGTAGAACTAGAAGTAGCAAAAATAGAACGCAATCTCTAATCATTGGTTTGATAATGATGTAAACACAAATACCAAATCAAAGCTGAGTTTTGACACAGTAGGATCGATGGAGGGATTTACTGTAGCAAAAGCAAAAAAAAAAAAAAAAAACACATGTAGGAATTCCAAAATTAGTTTACTAGTATAAACTATAAAGTACTGTGTGTGATTGGTTGGATAAGTTCACGAATCCCGGTGAAAATACAAAAACAAAAAGAAAGTCACAGACATAGACACAACAGTAAAAACGATAAAATAAGAGAAAGTGAAAGTCGTTTTAAAATCTTTTTCCCTTAAAAACTAGAAAGAAAGTTTTAGTATTTAGCATGTCGGGTCACATAGATAAAATCATAGCTCTGAAGTTTCTGCAACAGGCTTTGAAAGTTTAGCTAATAACTTTATGACACGTGGAGGGATGTTTGAGTGGTTTCGAATAAATTAATGCTAGCTTTTCCTATATACACCGTACGATGCAACCGCGCGCATTCAAAAATCCTTGTCAAAACTAAACTCAACTCTCTGTCTTTGCTCGGCTCGGCTTTACCTTGCAGCTCAGTTTTTTGTTTATACCAATTTTTTTGATTACTTGCTATAGAGGTTATTAAATTCCAGCCCAATTCTCACTTGGACCACATGAAAGGACTTTATTTTATTGCCTTTATTTTCCTTCTTTTTTTGTTTGGTTTCAAGTTTTCCTCTGTCACAAAGAGGCAAGGTTTGTCATAATTTAGGGGCGGTTTGATAACGTTGTTGTTTGTATTTTGTAAAAATATGTGTGAATGAAAAAAAATATGAAAAATACGTGTAATATTATTTAAAAATTAAAAATATGTGTTTAAATTCTTTTACCAAACGGTCTCTTAATATTTGTCCACTTTATTACTTTGCCTTATTTTAGGTATTAAATTTAAAACTTATAGCAACTCAAATAACATAGAATACATTTTAGTTTTAAACCTTTAATGTTCTGAGATAATTGAATAACCAATGAGATTTTGGTCTCAATGTAAAGACAAACCGAACTTGTTTGGATAAACTCAAGGGAGTAGTTACCTAATGTTCAAATTGGAGATAACCATGAAAAACGCATACATTATTGTGATTTCATGACTTTTGTATTCTGCATTTTATTGAAACACAGTTGGGAAAGAGAGAGAAATGGAAATGGGTTTTTGAAACTTTGATAAAGTTTGAAATGCAAAGCTTCTTTTCTTTGAAGGTATGATTAAACTCAAGGGAGTAGTTAGAGGCTGTTTGGCTCACAACTTTTCATCACTCAATTTCCATCACTCAATTTTCGTCACTCATCACTCATCACTCATAACTCATCACTCATCACTCATAACTCATCACTCTAAAATACCATGTTTGTTTGGCACCATCACTCACTTCTCATCACTCAATATTTTTCACACTATTTGTGGGCCCCATACCTGTCACCGTTGCAGCTTTTTTTTTTTTTTCATGGGTTCGGTGAGTTTGGGTATTGAAAAAAAAAAAAAAAAACAGAACATGAAGACCGACCGAACCAGTGAAAGAAAGAAAAAAAAAAGAAGAAGAAACCCAGAACACCGAACCTGTGAAAAAAAAAAAAAAAAAGAAACCCAGAACACCGAACCTGTGAAGAAGAAGAAGAAAAAAAAAAAAAAAAAAAGAAGAAACCCAGAACACCGAACTTGTGAAAGAAGAAGAAGAAAAAAAAAGAAAAAAAGAAGAAGAAGAAACCAGAACACCGAACCTGTGAAGAAGAAGAAGAAAAAAAGAAAAGAAAAGAAAGAAAGAACCCAGCGGAGTCCATTGAAAGAAGAAAGAAAAGTGGAGAAGAAAAGAAAAAAAATGGTCAAAAGTTACTATTGATCTGACAGTGAATCCCACTATGTGTGTTTAATTACAAAAATGCCATTGAGTTATGAGTTATAGAAACTGAAAATAGCCAAAAGTTGTTTTCAGTTTCCATAACTCATAACTCAAAAAGTAGAGAATTGAGTATTGAAAACAGAGTTATGAAAATAGAGTATTGGTGCAGGCAAACGAGTATTTTGCTATGGGTCCCACCATTTTTGAGAATTGAGTTATGAAAACTGAGAATTGAGTCATGAGAATTGGTCATCCAAACAGCCTCTTAATTACCTAATGTTCAAATTGGAGAAAACCATGAAAATTTTATACATTATTGTGATTTCATGACTTTTGTATTCTGCATTTTATTGAACCACAGTTGGGAAAGAGAGAGAAATGGGAATGGGTTTTTGAAACTTTGATAAAGTTTGAAATGCAAAGCTTCTTTTCTTTGAAGGTATGATTAAACATAGCTGAAGTTATTCCATACATGAGAAAACAAAAGGAAAGCATAAGATGCTGGAAAATTATTGGTTGTTGTTTAAGTGACAAATAAGCTGCTATTGATAATTGATTGGCACAAAGGTTGCACTTTTTTTATTTTTTTTTTAATTTTGTATCCATGAGAAGCGGCATTGTTAAGTTAATTAAACTATACATCAACTATATTATTCTTGGAGTGGACAAGAGGAAGGATCGTGACTTGTACTTAATAATAATATTGGGTTGATATGATCCCAAAATTCAAATCATTTCGTACACGACACTGACTTCGAAGTATCTAAAACCAATAGGAACCAGGGAATGCATATTACATGTAAATGTGTAATATCAAATTTGCCTAAAACTTGTAAAGTCTTAACTAATAATACCAAACCCATGCAATTTGGTTACGCATACCTTAACTACCCTCTGGCAAACTATGTCCTAAAAGGCATAGTAATTGGTACTAATTATAACTGCATCTGATTTTTTTTTTTTTTTTTTTTGGAGCAAACTGCATCTGAAAATTGTTACTTTAATGGATAGTTTCGTTAATCTAGATTGTATTCATGTTGGCAAGACTTGCACTTGTCCTACCTTCCCACGTTTTATGGCTTAATCGAAAGGATAATGTTAGGCAAGAGTCTTGCAATTCGGTGGCATTATTTGAGTCCCTCTCTCTTACTTACCTAACAACTAAATTATAAAATAATTAGTCTCTAAGCAGGCGCATTGTGCATTAGCCTCTAAGCACGCACGATGCGTATGCTAAGAGGCTCTTCTATTTTTTAAGTAAAAGTTAATAATTTTCATCTATTATAATTTGAAAATATATTTTTTTAGTTTTCAAACAAATAAAAATGATAAATTTTAAAGATAAGGAAAAATAAGATAAACGTGAGGGGAAAAAATGATAAATTTTAAGAGTTCTCTTAGTTATTATTATTATTTTTTAAATTGGGGATGTTTTACTTTTATTCGGATGAAAAATGAATAATAATAAAAGGCTAAGGTTTAGAGAATAATAAGATGAATGTGAAGGGACAAAAATCCTAAATTTTAGAAGTTCTCTTTTTGAATTCAAAATAAAATTTATTATTTGACATTTATGACCCTATTTCTAAAAGAAGTTACCTCTTCATTAATAAAGAGTATTTTTGAACTACATAAAAGTTCAAATCAAAGAGTGAAATCCTCTTATATATAGTATAGATAATAATAAAAAAGAATAAATAATGGTATAATACTAATACTATATTTCGGAGTTCAATAAAAACATAAAAAGAGTTAGATTGATCATAACAAATAAATAAAATAGAATATCATATATTTAATATTTTCTATAATTTATTGGAGAGTTTATGAAATCATGGTTTAAATTTTGTTTTTGTCCCTTGTAGGGGCTCGTTTTGTCGTAGATCCCCCAACAATACATTTCTTTAGAGAGTGGGACGAAGGGTTTGGCGCTAACAGGCTTGCCACCGGTTCATCAGAGGCTCTCTTCTTCGAGGGGACTTAGCCCTGTTCTTCTTGGCTTGGGGTTGCTCCTCGGACGGCCCCGGAGCCCCGCATTCTGAAGGGCACCTTGCATTATATATCTCCTTCAGTCGATCCTAGCCTTCCAACTGTCGATCATCCAGACCACTGCTTAAGGACCTGTCCCATCAGCCACGTTCCCCACCTTACTGTGGGTCACAGCACCCCAGGTCGTGCTGTTCAGGAGTCCTCTCCGCATTAATACTGCCAGGGGAGTTGGGTAGACGCATTAAGTGTGGATGTGACCACCTATACTAGGTTTGTCCCCCGCCTGGAACTAGGATAGGTATGCCGAGGAAGGGGGCGTCCTCGGCGTGGGCCCAGAGGGCTAAAAGCCCCTAGACAACTGCCTGGGACAACCATCACTCCTCGGCATGGGCCTTGGGCCAGCCTAAAGGTGGGCCGAGACTTCCAGGCCCACGGGCCCCACAATAGCCCCTCAAAATCCTGCTGCACGTTCCCTTGAACGGGGAGGAGGGTTTTGATATCCACGGCCCTCATACCCCAGAAGGCCTTCCGCTGGTTGGTTCTTCCCCAAATAGTCAGCTCGGCGCTTCAATCCTTCGGTAAGTAGTTAGTCTCCTATAGAAGATTCTGTTGCTGCCTTCAAGATAGTGGCTAGCTCCCCGTAGGCTTGGGTCCGAGGACCATGCAAGGCCTAGGTACAGTTGCTGCCTTCAAGATAGTGGCTAGCTCCCCGTAGGCTTGGGTCCGAGGACCATGCAAGCCCTAGGTACAGTTGCTGCCTTCAAGATATAGTGGCTAGCTCCCCGTAGGCTTGGGTCCGAGGACCATGCAAGACCTAGGTACAGTTGCTGCCTTCAAGATATAGTGGCTAGCTCCCCGTAGGCTTGGGTCCGAGGACCATGCAAGACCTAGGTACAGTTGCTGCCTTCAAGATATAGTGGCTAGCTCCCCGTAGGCTTGGGTCCGAGGACCATGCAAGGCCTAGGTACAGTTGCTGCCTTCAAGATAGTGGCTAGCTCCCCGTAGGCTTGGGTCCGAGGACCATGCAAGACCTAGGTACAGTTGCTGCCTTCAAGATATAGTGGCTAGCTCCCCGTAGGCTTGGGTCCGAGGACCATGCAAGACCTAGGTACAGTTGCTGCCTTCAAGATAGTGGTCAGCTAAGCAGCTAGTTTCCCCATAGGTTTGGGTCTTTGGACCATGCAATACCTTGGTTCTGTCTAGTGCTTAGCTCTTCTGAAGCAGTTAGTTTCCCCATAGGACTGAGTCCGAGGACCATGCAGTTCCTTGGTTCTGTCTAACGCTTTTTAGTAGGAGCTCGTCCTCGGATCCGAGAGTTTTGCTTTTGGTGTAACGATGTCCTCGGGTCGTTTGCTGGGAACTATTTTTCCTCAGGTCGGATTGTGACCTCACACGTGACGTTGACCTCGCCTCCAGTTCGTGTTCCCCATCTTTTAGTTTTCGAGGCGTCGCTTGGCCTTTCGTGCCCCGCGCTTGACGTTTCGGTGAGCGAGACGCGTTTTCATTAATGCCCTCGTGAATTAACACGAATCCGGCGGTTGGCAATCCCCTTGGAATTGGGTGAGAATTAATTCCGTTTGACAATCCTCCCTTCGAATTCTGCGCGGCTCAACTCCCACCAGTTTTCGACCTCTATATAAGGCGTCCTGGGGGGAACGTTTCTCCTCATTCCATGGACCTTCCACCACAACCCGAAATACGTCCTTCCGCCCCTCTGAGCCCCTTTAACACCACCGCCAGGATTGTGACCAAAGTTGGGAGATATGGGGTTGAGGGCCGCTGTGGCCGCAGCCCCCACTGGGCTTCCGGCGCGGCAGAGTCCAGGCGTAACACTGGCAGTGCCGTATGCGGTGGCCAGGTGGGACGTTGTTGAAGTACCTAACGTCTCTCCCCGGAGCGCACCTCCGGTGGAGGAGACACGCGAACTCATGTCATGGCTGGCGCCCGAGTGTTGCCGTCTCCAACGGCCAGCGCTCGGGAGGATTGGAGAGCACCAAGGAAACATCACGGGGGAGGACATTCCGGTGCCCCTGCATCTGCTCCTTACTTTGTTCAAGCTTCCGCCTTGAAGCGAGCCAGCCTCAGCCCCCTTCCCCGCTTTTATTGTCAAGTTCTCCCATTCTCTTGATGCCAATAAAAGCACGGGTTGACACTTCCCCCTCCCTCTAGCTAGTTGTAGAATCGGACCGCCTGAGCCTCCGATTGTAGGATTAGCTTGTAATAAAGCTTGTAAAACAAGCTTGCCTGAGCCTCTGATTGTATTTTGTAATCTTTCTTTTCATGAACTAATAAAAAACTTCTCCTTTTATTTGCTGTTGAGTCTTCTTTTTACTGCGATTCTTCTTTTTCCTTCCTTTTTTTTTTACTTTCTGCGAAGTGACCGCTTAGAACGATCGCCGGTTGCACCGGCCAGCGCACTAACCCCTTCCCACAGACGGCGCCAATTGTAGGGGCTCGTTTTGTCGTAGATCCCCCAACAATACATTTCTTTAGAGAGTAGGACGAAGGGTTTGGCGCTAACCGGCTTGCCACCGGTTCATCAGAGGCTCTCTTCTTCGAGGGGACTTAGCCCTGTTCTTCTTGGCTTGGGGTTGCTCCTCGGACGGCCCCGGAGCCCCGCATTCTGAAGGGCACCTTGCATTATATATCTCCTTCAGTCGATCCTAGCCTTCCAACTGTCGATCATCCAGACCACTGCTTAAGGACCTGTCCCATCAGCCACGTTCCCCACCTTACTGTGGGTCACAGCACCCCAGGTCATGCTGTTCAGGAGTCTTCTCCGCATTAATACTGCCAGGGGAGTTGGGTAGACGCATTAAGTGTGGATGTGACCACCTATACTGGGTTTGTCCCCCGCCTGGAACTAGGATAGGTATGCCGAGGAAGGGGGCGTCCTCGGCGTGGGCCCAGAGGGCTAAAAGCCCCTAGACAACTGCCTGGGACAACCATCACTCCTCGACATGGGCCTTGGGCCAGCCTAAAGGTGGGCCGAGACTTCCAGGCCCACGGGCCCCACATCCCTAAAATTTGCATAATTTTCAATATTCTTTACTAAACTCAAAATGTTTTTTTTCCCCCTGCACTAAACTATTGAAAATGCTATACTTTTTGTCATTTTAACTTTTTTTTCCCCTTCATTCCTAACTATTTAAAAATGTTTTCTTTTTCTATCATAACTCTTAAGGTCAGAGCTACATTGCTCCTCCCCACCCCCCCAATTTTTTTTTCTCTCCTACAACTATGCTAGTAATAGGATATAGTCCTCCCAAAAAATTAGAACCGGCCCCCCCAATTATTTATAAGATTTCTAGTTAGTCCAATGGATTTTTTTTTTTTTGCCTCCTCAATTGTTCAAAACTTTATTACCTGTCCAGTGTCCACCCCAATTTTCCTAAGATTTATAGTTAATCCAAAAGATAATTACTAATAGTTGATCTTCTCCATTGTCCAAAAAATTTATAATTGATCCAATGGATAATAACTCACTCTCTAGCATCATTGACAACCCATTTCCCAACATAATTTCAATTTTTTTCATCTTTAGGTACCTACAGAGCTTTACTGTAGCTACTAGTGCCAGCCCATTGCCCCATTTTCTTTATTCTCAACACAAAAACTCCTGTCTCAACCAAAATTATTAATCCTTTTTTTTTTTCTGGTGCAACGTCATCTTCTTGACTCTTTAAAGAAGTGAATATGCAAGTGCATTTTCTTTTCTCTCTCTTTTATCAATCATCATTGTTATTTTACCATTAGTATTATTTTTGTTTCTTTCTTCTGCCACTATGTGTGTGTTGATATGCATAAGGGTATTTAAGATTTTTTTGTTCACATTTTTGTATTGCTATCTTTATTCCATTAAAGATTGTTGGGCATAATTTTGATGTGAACTATTATTTTATTGGATTTTTTTTTTTGGTTGGTAATTATCTATAATAAACTATATAATTTTTGTATGTTCATTAATATTTAAGAATATAACAATATATCAAAGTTAATAATTTTATATTCAATATGAACTATGGTTAATATATCAATACTACAATTCGGTCCCCCTAAGTAAAATTTTATGGCTACGCCCCTGATAACTCTTATTCTTTCTACCTTTGTCAAGGATAATTGTTTTTCACTCGCCTTCCAAACTTTCTTCCATCCTTTCTCCGTTTAGAGCCCTAGACCTAAAAAAAAAACTTTACCTTCAGGGGGGATTGAGACTTGCAGGATGTCAAGATGCAACTTCTACAAAACTTTAAACCTAAAAGAATGTCTTGTTTGACAGAAAATCATATAATGTATTATGGTAACACATTATCAACATTCAATTTGGGGGGAAAGGAGACAAGAGACTAATGAAAATGTCTCTTATTAGGTTTGACTGTTTTAATTATTATTATTATTATTATTTGCTTCTTCTTTTTTGTTTGACCTGTTTATTTAATGAAGGGTTAGGGTGTTATTTGTTTTGAAGAAACTAGTTTTTTAATGTAAGATTTAAGTTTTATGTTTAGTGAAAGCATAAGATGCTGAAAAATTACTGGTTGTTTAAGTGACAAATAAACTGCTATTGATAATTGATCAATTTGATTGACACAAAGGTTGCACTTTTTTATTTATTATTTTTTAATTTTGCGTGCGTCTACTTAACACATTTTTGTGTTTTAAATCCTGGGTCTCACGATACTGTTCACGGACCAGCTAACTTGTGAAAAACGCAGCAATAAGTTTGCTATAGTATTTTGCGTTTTAAAAATTATTTTACTACAGTGTTTTCAGTAATAAGTTTTCAGTTTTTAGTAAAATAAGCGATATCCATAAGAATCGGCATTGTTAAGTTAATTAAACTATACATCAACTATATTATTCTTGGAGCGGACAAGAGGAAGGATCGTAACTTATACTTAATAATAATATTGGGTTGATATGATCCCAAAATTCAAATCATTTCGTACACGAGACTGACTTCGAAGTATCTAAAACCAATAGGAACCAGGGAACGCATATTACACGTAAATGGGTAATATCAAATTTGCCTGAAACTTGTGAAGTCTTAACTAATAACACCAAACCCATGCAATTTGTTTGCGCATACCTTAACTGCCCTCTGGTACTAATTATAACTGCATCTGAAAATTGTTACTTTAATGGATAATTTCGTTAATCTAGATTGTATTCATGTTGGCAAGACTTGCACTTGTCCTATTACCTTCCCACGTTTTATGGCTTAATCAAAAGGATAATGTTAGGCAAGAGTCTTGTAATTTAGTGGCATTATTTGAGTCTCTCTCTCTCTTACTTGTAACAACTAAATTATAAAATAACTAGCATCTAAGCAAGTGCGTTGTGCATGCTCAGAGACTTTTCTATTTTTTAAGGAAAAGTTAATAATTTTCATCTATAATAATTTGAAAATATATTTTTTTATTTTTCAAACAAATAAAAATGATAAACTTTAAAAATAAGGAAAAATAAGATAAATTCGAGGGAAGAGAATGCTAAATTTTAGGAGTTCTCTTATTATTATTATTATTGTTTTAAAATTGGGGGTGTTTTACTTTTATGCATATGAAAAATGAATAATAATAAAAGACTAAATTTTAGGGAATAAAAAGATGAATGTGAAGGGATAAAAATTTAGGAGTTCTCTTTTTTAATTTAAAATAAAATTTGTTATTTGACATTTATGACCATATTTCTAAGAGAATTTACCCTTCATTGATGAGGGTATTTTTGAACCACATAGAAGTTCAAATTAAAGAGGGGAATTCTTTATATATAGTATAGATAATAATAATGAAAAATAAATAATGGTATAATACTAATACTATGTTTCGGAGTTCAATAAAAACATATAAAGATTTTTTTTTTGACCGAAAACATATAAAGAATTAGATTGATCATAACAAATAAATAAAATAGAATATCATATATTTAATATTTTCTATAATTTATTGGAGAGTTTATGAAATCATGGTTTAAATTTTGTTTTTGTCCCTAAAATTTGCATAATTTTCAATTTTCTTTACTAAACTCAAAATGTTTTTTTTCCCCCTGCACTAAACTATTGAAAATGCTATACTTTTTGTCATTTTAACTTTTTTTTCCCCTTCATTCCTAACTATTTAAAAATGTTTTCTTTTTCTTCTCTTGTTGAAAGTCTAAGATTTTAAAGACTTTAAGATTAACATTGTTGTGCAACAAGTATTGTGGTCATTCCTATTTGACTTCCTCGTTCTTCTTCTATCTTAACTCTTATTCTTTCTACCTTTGTCAAGGATAACTGTCTTTCACTCGCCTTCCAAACTTTCCTCCATCCTTTCTCCGTTTAGAGCCCTAGACCTAAAAAAAAACTTTACCGTCATGGGGGATTGAGACTTGCAGGATGTCAAGATGCAACTTTTACAAAACTTTAAACCTAAAACAATGTCTTGTTTGACAGAAAATCATATAATGTATTATGGTAACACATTATCAACATTCAATTTGTGGGGAAAGGAGACAAGAGACTAATTTAAATGTCTCTTATTAGGTTTGATTGTTTTAATTATTATTATTATTATTATGAGGAATGCTACAGACACAAACTATTTTACAATATTTTTACAAACTGCTGATGTGGCCAACCTTTTATTGGTTTTTATCTAGACCCACCGTTAATATCACTTTTTCATTTACCAATAATCATAGGCCACATCAGCAATTTGTAAATTTTTTTGTAAAATAATTTGTATCTCTAGCATTATTCTATTATTATTATTTGCTTTTTCTTTTTTTTGTTTGACCTGTTTATTTAATGAAGGGTTAGGGTGTTATTTGTTTTGAAGAAACTAGTTTTTTAATGTAATTATTTGTTTTGAAGAAAATAGTTTTTTAATGTAAGATTTAAGTTTTATGTTTAGTGAATCTTAAAATCTCAAAAATTGAAAAGTAGAGGCAACAATAAATTGATGCATTAATATAAAACTCTAGTAAACCAATCCTTATCTTCAAATAACTCATAAAATATGACATGCAGTTTGTTTAACCAATGTGATTCGTATAGGGTTTATTTACCTTTTAATTTTCGTACAAAGCATTTGTTGTAATTAGATGAAATCTCAAGCACAGATCAAAAGAAGAGTTTTGCTTATTTGAAAATCCTAAAGTTAATACTAATTTATTAGTGTACTAAATAAATGTTGACAAATCGATGCCGTAGTAGATGTGATTGATGAATAATTATAGAATATTTTTTTTTTTGATAAGAATTATAGAATATTTATAAAGTACAATATATGCAAACTCTTTTTTCTAACATGGTATCAAGTTTCATTAATTAAATTCACAGTTGGTTATATTATTTAAAGAATATACATTTATTGTATTTCAGAATATTTTATAATTTTAATGCCTCTAGCAACCCATCAACACCATAATAGACAGAGTTTTAATTACATTTCAAATTTATATTTGGAAGTTTCCTCATAAAAGTGTAAGATTTATCTAACTCACATATTTGTAAGCCACCAAAAAAAAAAAAAAAAAAAAACGTTAAAGATAAAATTAGTACAGGATAAAGATGGTTTGTTGGAATAAGGTTGTAACGCTCATCTTTTAAAAAGAAAAATCTAAAATCCTAATGGTGATGCTGTAAATCCTAATCATGATGATTGATGGAGTAGGATAAAGAAACTTTGGTAGCACATAGGGTATCAAAATTTAAAACTATAAAAAGCAGAGCTGAGCCGTGAAGATTTTATTTTTTTTATATTATAGAAAATATTAAGCCGCGAAAGCCAAAGCTTAAACTGAAGCAAAGACAAAGTACAACCAAAGCAAAGCAAAGTCTTAAAAAAAAAAAAAAAAAAACAGCAACAAACGAAAGACAAACACACAAAACAGGCTTTGTAGTTCTCTTCCGAATCAAAGGGGTCAGATTGATTTTGGTTTTTCTTTCGTTGCCTAGACCGTGAGTACACTTTAACACAAACCCCGCGCCTATTTTCTCTCTCTGTTTTTTTTTTTTTTAATGTTTTATGTTTTTAGTTTTTTCCAAACTCAACTAACACAGCCTTCTCTCTCTCTAGAATTTAGAATTGAGTGACCGGCGGGAGAGAAATCTCGCCGGGAATTGGGTTATCTCCGTCGCCGGAATCTTTAAATTTTTGACTCTGGCTGAGGAAATTATTGTTTGCTGTGTTTTGAAATTTTAGGAAACAATGATGATTATTAAGCAGAAACAAACAAAAAGTGAAATATTCGGTGTCTGTTTCTTTATGTTGTTGTTGTTGTGGTGAATGATAGCTTGCAAGCAAAATGCAGGTTCCAAATATAAAGCACAAGTTGTGGCTTCTTCAAAATTAAAGAGACACAAAAACAGATCCCTTTGATTTTTGTTCCTATCTTTATTTTTTCACATTTCTTTTGCTTCTTCTTCTTCTTTTTTCTCTTTCTCTTCTCAATTTTGCAATTTCTTGAGAGAGAAAGAGAGAGAAAAGTGTGGGAGTAAGCGAAATTGGCCATGGAGCTCAATTTTGTTTTTTAAAGGTGCGATTTTTTTTTTTTTGGTTATATTAAGTTAATTTCTGTTCTCAAATAATTCCCTTTCCTTGTCAAAATACCTGTGCTTTTTTGGTTTTGCTTAATTTTAAAGTTTTTTCAAAAGCTGGGACCGCCGTTCTTGATCTTTCATATTTTATAAATTTGCTGAGAATTTGAGCTATGCAAAACACAAAAAAAGAGTGAATTTTGTTGTTGGTGAACTAGAAAAGAAAAAAGAAAAAAAAAACTGTAATTTTTTTAGTACAGTTGAGTGGTAGTTTTTGCTTGTTGTTTTAATCTGTTTTCTCCTAATTTTTCTTTGAAACCAAACTAGCCATTTGTGTTTGGTCGTTGGTAGGTAAGCCAGAGGTTGTCGGTTTAAAAAAAAAAAAAAATTCTAGTCCTCCCCAATTATACTTAAATGGGTATTTTTTTTTTTGGTGCTTTATTTCTCACACAAAAATATTAGATATGAGTTTTTGATTCTGCTTTCAAGTTTTTGATGATGTACTATAATATAACATCTGTGAATTATTTTTTTTTCAGATGAAGAGCCAGGCGGTTTAGGCATGTGGGCAAGTTAGGATCTTGGGAGGTTTTTTTATTTTCACTTTTGTGCAAAAGTTTCTGCTTTGTAAGTTTCGCTATGCCATTTGAAGTAACGGATCAAAGAGGCGTGCCTGCCTCGCCTCACTTCTTTGAAGATATTTCTTTTTCTTCACAGGTATTTGTGGTCTTCGCAGCTCTAAATTTCTGTCTTTCTTCTATAAATGTCAGTTATCAAATTTTCGACCTTTTTTTTTTTTGTTGTTGTTGTTGAAAAATCAAAATTTTCTACTTTAGATTGTAAGTTTGTAACTTGTTGTCAATTGTGAGCAGAGAGAAGTTGGATATCAAAAACCCAAAAGCATTCCTTATCACCAAGGTGAGAACCATTGAATTATCGTGGGAATCTCTTCAAATTCACGATGAATGCATGTAGTTCAGATGCCCCACACTTATTTGACATATTACCATAACTAGTTGCATGTCCTATTGTTTTTGTTTTGTCTCAATTAGAAGATTCTTGCATTGATCATGTTGTTATACAATAACGGTCCTGAAAGTAAAATGATATTCTTTGCCTTTTAAAGAAAAGTTTGAGTTTTGTCCTCAAATTTAGTATGCCTAATCATTGATTTAAGCAAGACAGGGTTGATAGAGTATCAAATGAATGCAAGAAATCGATCCATCTTGTTGAAATGAATGTCTTTTGGTGCCATGCGTCATTCAATTGACCACGTGAATACTTTTGGAGCACAATGTCTGCCCCAAGCATTGACTTGGCCATTTGGCCTATGGAAACTGCTAAAAGTGTAACGGCCATGAATTTAAAATGTTGTTCTTTTCCATTTAAAGAAAAGGTTGAATTTTGTCCGCTTCAAGTTTAGTATGCCTAATCATTGATTTAAGAAATTACGGTGTTGATAGAGCATCAACCACAAACTTGATCCATCTTGTGGAAATAAATGTCTTTTGGTGCCACGCATCTGTAAATTGATCAGCTGAATATTTTTGCAGCACTCTATTTGTCCCAAGCATTGAAATGGCCATTCGGCCTCCTAATGGAAATGGTGAAAGTGTATTTCCTTTTATGGAGATGATCTTTTCACATACACTACTGTTATGATAATTTAATTAGCAAGGGAAACTTGGACCATTTTCTGAGTGTTTATAATTGTAGCTATGACTCTTTAGAAAATATGCCTAAACCAGTTTTAGTGTGTAATTTGTCTTGATGAATTCATTGCGAGAACTGTGTTTGGGTACTTTGTTGCATACTTATTATTTTCAACCCCAATATAGAAATATTTTGCTTAAAGATTAGTGACAGATAGTTATGTAGTTGACACTTTTAATTTTAGATGCCCAACAAAATTAGAGTTTATGAGAATAACTCATTTACTGTTTGTGAGAATAACTTTTCTTTGTTAGTTCTTTTTCTTTTGTACGTGCGCTTTATCCTGCCCACTTCATTGATCCGTGTTTTCAGCGTTGTATCCATCTGATTAGGGTTCATAGTCATGTTTCTTTAACATGGTTAAATTAATGTCTTTTTGCTATTTAGTTCAGTTCTATTAAATAATTTATTGAAATTTGCTCAGTGCTTTCCCAAGCAAAGCTTTGAGCATGCTGGGTTTCCTCTGATTGTTGGTGTAATTTTGGTCAGCAGGAATGAATGGAATGATAGCTACACCTGGAAGCTTGTCGGATGCTTCACTACATGCAGGAAAACTTTCACCCATTGGGACACAGTCTGTGGATTGTTTGGAACTGCCACAGACAAGTCTACTTAGAGACCAAACAGAAAAGCTACGTGTTAGTGGAAATGAAGGCATTGTCAGTTTGTCCAATGCTTCATGGAAATCTATGCATCATCATATGGGATTACGGTCAAATGTGTGTGTGCAGTTGCCTTCTCATAGTTTGGAAGGAAAGACAACTGTTATGAGTGGAACCAATCGTGAGAGTAGTCTGTTTTCAAGTTCATTATCTGAAATATTTAGTAGAAAGTGTAAGCTTTCCTTTTCATTTCTATCATATGCAATTCATATCTTGAATATGGGTAATAGTTGCCTCTCTCTCTCTCTTAAAGTTAGGCATTAAAGTTGTCATTGCACTATAGCTTCAACAGTTGTCGGTTTTAATATGCTATCGTTTCATGGTAAACATATACAATAAAGATGTAACAAACTTTAGCTTTTATCATAATATTTACTTTTTGATGATTTAAAAAAAAAAAAAAAAATGAAGACAAGAAAATAGAGTGGGAGAATTTCAGTAAGTAGATTAGTCCATGGAGATGGAAGAGATCTCAGAACTGGCCAGTAAACGTTTATCATAAGATTTTGCTTTAAGTTATGCATTTTTCTTGTTTTATCTTATGAGAAAACTCACATATTTTAATAAACTGGGTTCAAAATCTCACTGAAACTTCTTTTAAACACATGATTTTGCATGTTCTTGTTTTGTTTTTAAAATAAAATTTAAAAGTCAATGATTGCATTTGTATTAATTTAATATAATGGATACATTCCCTTTTGCATTTTCTGTAACTGTGCATTCTTTGATGCAGTAGGATTGCTGGGAAATGAGGTTCCATATCATCTTCCTGCTAAAGCTGTGGCTTCCTACCATGATGAAGAACCGTTTGAATCTCTTAAAGAAATTGAGGCCCAGACTATTGGAAACCTCCTTCCTGATGATGATGATCTATTTTCTGGTATGACTGATGGGCTGGCATGTAATGCTTATGCCAAAAATGGTGATGACTTCGAAGATTATGATCTGTTCAGCAGTGGGGGAGGCATGGAATTAGAAGGGGATGATCGTACATGTATGGGCCAAAGAAGTTCTGATTATATCAGGGGACTTTCCAATGGCCAAGTGGGTTCTAATGGCTCAATTGTTGGTGAACACCCTTATGGTGAACACCCATCTAGAACACTTTTTGTGAGAAATATTAATAGTAATGTTGAAGATTCTGAATTAAAGGCTCTTTTTGAGGTGCATATACTCCTTGCTTTTCAATGTTCATTAGGACTTCATGCAACTGATTCACAGCAAGTTAATTGACAATTTTTTTTCTGTGTCAGCAATTTGGAGATATTCGCAAGCTCTATACATCCTGTAAGCATCGTGGGTTTGTTATGATTTCTTATTATGACATAAGGGCAGCCCAAGAGGCAAAGAAAGTGCTTCAAAATAAAGCATTGAAGCGTAGGAAACTTGACATACATTATTCAATACCAAAGGTATGGTGGTTACTTTTCTGCCACTTGTGGTGCATGTGTCAATACTGTTTTGGTCATCTTACCTCATAATTTCTGTGATATCATCATTTTTCTACTTCTTTTTACTTAATCTGTTGCTTGATGTTTGCTAATGTTTTAGGATAATCCTTCGGAAAGAGATGTTAACCAGGGCACCCTGGTGGTATTCAACCTTGATTCTTCTGTTTCAGATGATGAGATTCGCAAAATTTTTGGCTTTTATGGAGAAATCAAAGAAGTAATTTGTTGTTGCCCTGTTCTTTCATTTCTATAAATGACAGTACAAATTTTAATTTTAATTTTTTTTTTTTTTTTGGTTTGCAGATCCTTGATGCTCCACATAAGTATCAATACAAATTGATGGAGTTTTATGATGTCCGAGGTGCAGAAGCTGCTCTTCGTGCACTGAATAGGAGTGAAATTTCTGGGAAACAGATCAAGATTGAACCAAGCCATTCAGAGATTGCAAGATGGTGGTACTGTCTATTTTCGCTCCCTCTTATTTCTCAATAGCATCATTAAAAAAGATGTTGAATTCTGAGGGGGATGGGGATCCTATTTCTGTTTTCTCCCCTTTTGTCTGCTTGATCTTGAAACAAACTAAGTGTAGATTTTATGTTCATTATGGATATTTCCCATGTGGTGTTTCTACTATGTCGCGCTTTAAAATTTTGACTGGTGAACGATGATATTATTCTGGATCACCCTGATCTGGTTTTACCATATGTTATTGTTCTGTCTTATTTCTTTGTTTCTTTCTTTCCAAATGATAATATATATATATAGATACACACACATGCAAACTAAAATTCTTTTTGCAGTTTGATGCAACAGCCTGAGCAGGAGCAAGATGGACTTAATGTTTGTCAAAGCCCTTGTGACAATTTATCATCAGGACACACGGGTATGATTTCTGTCTAAAGAATTTCTGCATCAATTAAGGTCTTCTTAAAACACAAATATTTATTCTTGCTCTCGCTCAATATCTTTTACAGCAACTGTCTCTCCTGGGGTTATCGCATCTAACAGTGTGGATAATGGATCTAACCTTGGTTTACATTCTGCACACCGATCATCTCTGAGTTCATTTATTGAAAATGCATTCCCTCATATGAGTTCAAGTGTTCCGAACAACTTGCCCTCTCCGGTAGGAGTGGCATCTATTGGCAAACAATTTGGAGTTTGCGAGTCCAACCATTCTCTGAATGAAATGAAGTTTGCTAACCAATGCATTCCCAATTTACATCCTCATTCATTCCCGGAGTATCATGAAAGTTTAGCCAACAGTGTTCCATGTAACTCTTTGAGTAACAATGCTGATATGGCTGGCAATCTTGGTCCCAGGATGACAGAAGGAATCAACAGTAGGCAAATTCACAGAATGAGTTCCAATGTTCATCCTGTGGAACTTAATGGAGGAGGTGAGTTGATTATATTGTCCTGTACTCTGTTTGAAATATGTACTTTTGTTGTTGGATGTTTTAGATTTTGGTATCTGGTTGACTACTAAACTATTTTAGATTAACAAGTGAACCATTCAGATTAAGTTCAATAAACCGATTATAAATTTTTAGGTTATTCTTCTTCTTCACTTGATTTTGGATAGTTTGAAGCTGGGACTGCTAAGTCCGCATGTGTTGCAGCCACACTTGTGGTCTGCATTTTGGGTTTATGCAATTTTAATTGCAGTAGTTATTTATTTTTATTATATATTTTTTTAACATGCACAAAATGGATTAGCTATTTAGATTTTTTATTTTTTATTTATTTATTTTATTTATAAATTTTATCAATATTTATCATAACTTATTGGTGTCCTCTGACGTATAGCATTTAATGTTGAAGTGCTGTTGCCTGTTGGCAAACTGGGCTGCTTGACTTTGACTGTTTTTATCTTGTATGATTCCATTCCCAATTGTCTTAAGTTTGATTTTTCAAGATTTTTTTTCCTCTCAGCAAAGCATCCAAACTATTTATGATTAGAATATTGAGATCTTTAGGGAATTAGATAAAGGGTGTGGATTTTAATGTTTTGATTCTATACTTTTGCAAATATGCTTACTTTAACCGTGGAATAAATAAGAAATGGACAAAATATAAACAAGAAGCTTGTTATAATCCGGTTTGGCATTTTGCCTCTCTGTCTGCAAATGAAATGAGAATTCAGTAGCAATGGATTATTTATGGGTTAGAGAATACCTGATAGAGGCTTGTGATTTCTGATATCTGAACAAAGCCTTGTTAAGTTTTCTAGCTGGTCATCTCATCCTAGCTTAATATTATATTAATGCTCTTTACTGTAACCCTTGTACGAGTTACTGTCCCCATCTTAGCATAATGTGGTTTGCAGCATACACTGTTGATTCTTATTTACTGTTATTCTTGCCATCTAGAGGAAAATTACACAATTTTTGGAAGGAATTGTTCCTCTACCTGCTATGTTTTTGTTCCTTTAGGTTTAAGTATTATGTTAAACAAGTTAAAATATTTGATAAAATGTTTCTTTTTAGTTTTTGGTTCTTCTGGAAATGGGAGCTGTCCCCTTCATGGACACCATTATGCATGGAAGAACTCCAACTCATATCAGCAACATCCTTCAAGTCCTGTGATTTGGGGGAATTCGCCTTCATTTGTTGACGGTGTTCCTGCTCATCGCCTTCCACAAATGCCTGGATTTCCTGGGGGATCACCTCAGTTACTGAACATGTCACCCGTGCATCATCATGTTGGATCCGCACCAGCTGTAAATACCTCCCTCTGGGACAGGCGACATACCTATCTAGGGGAGTCTCCTGAAGCTTCTAGCTTCCACTTGGGTTCTCTTGGGAGCATGGGCTTTCCTCGTAGTTCTCAATTGCATCATATTGACATTTCTCCTCACAGCACCTTTTCTCATATTGGAGGAAATTGCGCAGACATGTTGACAAATGCTGGGCAAAACTCTCCTCAGCAAATGTGCAACATTTTTCTTGGGAGGAACCCGATGATTTCAATGCCTGCATCTTTTGACTCTGCAAGTGAACGTGTGAGAAACCTTTCTCACCGTAGAAATGATGTGAATTCTAATCTTGCTGATAAGAAACAGTATGAACTTGATCCTGACCGCATATTACGTGGGGAAGATGTCCGAACAACACTGATGATAAAGAACATTCCCAACAAGTATGTGAATGATCCTAAAAACATCTTGAGCGTTTTTCTGCTTCTTTCTTTTATCTTCTATCTTTCAATTATCTTATAGCGTTTTCTTCTGTTGAATCTTTGCTTTGTTTGAACAGTATTGTTAATTTTTATTGATGTACTTGTTATGTTTCATGTGATCTGTAAATGTGCTTTGCTGGGGCATCTGTATATCCTGTCTGGCATTTTATGATTCCACCCCAAACAGGCCATTAATGTTTCAGTGGTCACCTCTTTAATTTTCTGCTTGGAAAGCAAGCAATAGAGGGTTGTAATCAAATATGACACTATTAGAAATTGGCTATTTTGATCATGGTCATCCACTATGACCATGTATAGTTGTAGTTTAAGCAGTGGCAGTTGACTTTTTATGAAAAGGTCACAGATTCATTTGGGTGCTTTTTTCTATTTCCCCCCCTCTCCCTTAGTTCTTTCTATCAGCTGATGTAATATATATTTTTACAGATATACTTCTAAAATGCTTCTCGCTGCAATAGATGAGCACTGTCGGGGAACCTATGATTTTCTTTATTTGCCAATTGACTTCAAGGCAAGTAAATTTCTTTGTGGATAAGCTTTTTTGGGTAAGAAACCATATTTATGTTCCTTATCAAACTTACCAATATCTTCTGCAGAACAAATGCAATGTGGGCTATGCGTTCATCAATATGATTGATGCTCGTCAGATTATTTCATTTCATCAGGTTCAATTTATGAACTGTGATTTTTTGTGGTTTCTTATGATACTATTAGTTATTGGCAAAAGCTCATAGGATTAAAAAGCACCACTTTTGCAGGCATTCGATGGCAAAAAATGGGAGAAGTTTAATAGTGAAAAGGTGGCCTCCCTTGCATATGCTAGGATTCAGGGAAAAGCTGCTCTTATTGCCCATTTCCAGAATTCAAGCTTGATGAATGAGGATAAACGTTGCCGCCCTATTCTCTTTCATACTGAAGGTCCAAATGCTGGTGATCCGGTAGGGGTATTGTAATATCTACTTGTTTATCATGGTCCTTTTGGTTATTTTGCTTAATGATCTAACTGACATGATTTGTTGTATCTGCAGGAGCCCTTCCCCATGGGTACCAATATTCGATCAAGACCAGGCAGACCTCGAACTAGCAGCAATGAGGAAAACCACAACCTGGGAAACCCTTCAATTTCCGCAAATAGAGAGGAATATTCCAACGGATCGGATTCTTCAAAGGACTCTGATTGAGCAAGCTGATCTATCACATTAACCCTGTTTCTTACATGGGGCATATTCTGACTGCTTTTGTGGCTGTAGAGAAGCGCTTTTGCAAGATTTTGGAAACAGGAGCGCATAACCAGAATCAAGTGGTTTACTTTTTTTTTTTTTTTTTTGAAATTTCACATTGGGGCCAACTATGAGTATGCAAAATGACTTAGCGGATGCTCGAAATTTTTGCTAGTTTTAAGTAAACATTTTTACAATGGACATGTTCCAGAGGGATATAACCCCACTTTTATGTGCAGTTCGTGGGGCAATCCTGTTTTTTTTTTTCATTTTTTTTTAAAATATAAATCTTGGTACTTTTCTAAGTGATCTCCATTTTTTTTTCCTTCAAGTTTGTGTCTTGTGGGATTTTTTTTTGGTTTAAGCTTGGGTTTGCTTGCTCAAAAGGGGAGTTGCCTAAAGCATACTTGAGTATTCTCGTTGGAAAATTTTGTACTGCTACCATTGACGAATTGTTCTATTTTGTTCCTGATTATGTATATCTTCTTACAGCTTGGCACTCTTTTTTTTTTGAGGAAATACAGCTTGGCACTTTGAAAATTTTAGAACTCTTGTAAACTATGTTTTATAGTTAAATATGTAGCGCAAGAGCTGTACCACTACCATGTGCTAATCTCTTAAGTACTTCATCCAGAGTGTGTGGCTCGCACCATTAATAATATTGCCTTTGAACATTTTCCCATTTGTTGTGTGTGAAATAGTTTAGCGCACGACTTTTAAATTTTTTTTTTCTTTCTATAATATGTAGATGTTTTCTGTTAACGAGCATTTAAGTGAAAAAAGACTTCCATGATATGATTAAAATTGTGACAGTGTGCAAAGATTATTGAATTTATCTTCGTCTTAATAAAATTACAAGATTTTTCATAAATAAATTAAAAAAAACTTTTAAAGTGGTTATTTTTCCAAGTATTAGAAAAAAAAAGATTATTTGACAAAAATTGGTCGATTGCTTTGTAAGCATCAAATTTGATCGGCCTTATCTCTCACAATATCATAGTTTCTAGTTTCAGACGTTTTCCCTTTCCTTCTTCTTTCTCATTTTATATATATATATATATATATATATATATATATATATATTAATTTAAAATTTAAAAGTGGGATGAATAGAAAAAAAATCCTCTAAAACAAAAGCCTATTGAAGAAGTGTTTTGGGGCATGTTAAACTGCGTTATAGAATTATTTCAAGAAAGAAGAGAAGTTTTAATTTCCCATTGCACCGTCTTTCTGCTTTACAAAGTTATAGAATTATTTCAAGCTAACCCCTTGGAGTTCTAATTCAATTAATCAAGCTAGATATTTGTTATGATCACAAAGAACCCTTCAACTAAAAGGCTACACACCATGAGTTCTAGTTAACTCAACTAATAAAATCTTTGATAGTTGTATAAGAGATCTAGGGTTCAATTTTCGCCTACACCAAAAACTGATTGATGTTTTGGTCTGATGATAAAGAGTTATCATAGGAGCGGACGGTATATAAAATCCTTCCTCTTTGCACCTTATAAGGTATGAACCAATGGTTGAAGAGTATCACTAGTTTGGTTAACTAGTGGCACCAAACTAGTGGTACTCTTCAACCATTGGTTCATGCCTTATAAGGTGTAAAGAGGAAGGTGGGACAAAGTAAAAAATTACCTAGAAGTACACATGAATTTCCTTGAAGCAAAAAATGCCCCCACAATAAAAAGATCGATGGTACTCTTCAATCATTGGTTCATGCCATGAGTTTCCTTAAAGCAAAAAATGTCTCCACAATATCTAATGCCCACATTCAACTTCTTCTTCTAAGTTTCTCAAAAAAAAAAAGAAAAAAGAAAAAAAAGAATCAACTACTGTTCTGTTCTGTGTCTCTTTGTGCTCCCACCTAGAAACAATAAAAAAGATCTTCTAAAAAAAAAAAAAACACAGAAAAGTTATTTAATTTTTTAGGTGTAGGAATTAGAAACGTCACATAGCAAGAAAAGAAATAGAGAGAGAGAGAGAGAGAGAGAATAGAAATAATAAATAGAATAGAGTTAGTACCCAAATTTACAATTTAGAAATGAGCGCGCCTCCTTATCTGCCTCTGAAGAAACCCAAAGTTGAGACCAACGATGAGAATGAAGTACGACAACAACAACAGCAACAGCAAAAACTAATTTCATCATCATCAACGGCAACAACAACAAAATCAAACAACATGGACGACGATGACAAGAACAACAACGACAACGACAACAACAGCAACAACAATAGCGACAACGGTGTTAGCAGAGAAGAGCAAGAAGAGGCATTGGTGGCTCTGATCGAACATCGTACCAAAGAAGTCCTTACTAATAAACAGCGTATCGCTTATTACAAATCCCAGGTTCTGTCTTTTTTTTTTTTATTTTTATAATAATAAAAATATTAATACCATTCATTCTTTCAATCCCAATTTTCATTTTCATTTCCTAATGATATTTGGGGTTTGTGTGAATGTTTTCTCATTGATTTGGCTATGATACTGTACTAATAAAAGTTCTAGTTTTGATATTCCATAAGCTTCTATTATTTAATTTGCTTCTTGGTTTTGAACTTTGAATCGTTTTTTACGAAATGGGTTTTGCTTCTTTAACATTTTTCTCCAGCTAGATTTAACATATATTTAGCAAGATCCTTTATTTATTTATTTTTTATTTTATCATGTATATAAAATTTTAAAATAATGATAAATTTTATCTTTCAAGTTGGAATAACTCACAATTTTTGTACTTGAGCTTTTTAAAATAGTAAGTCTGCTGAAAAACCAGAAAGAAAGAATGCCTGTGGATGTTGGATTTTGTAGATATATTGATTGAGTTCATGATTAGTGGTTGGCGGAGTGATTTCAATCATCCCCATGCGTTGTATATCAGTGCCATTTGAGTTTCAACAATTGTGGGAGTTTCAGTATTCCTTTGTAAATGTTGTGAAGACAAACTCTTTCATTGCTTGCAATTCTGAAACCTTCTCAAGGAAGTTATTTGCTGACCATTTCTTTGAAAAAGTATGCAGCTTGAGGAATCAGAGAAGAGGTTGCATGATTCAAAATCTAAATTGGCTCGGCTTCGAACCCATAGTAATGGTTTGTCATCTAAAGGGACTGCCGAGAATGGAACTAAAAATTTGAAGGTGGAGCGCAGATCAACTAGTCCTATTAATATAAGTGAAGATTCATCTAGACACCAGCCTCAATCTAAACCAGAACTTCTGATTCCTTCTGTGAATCCAAAAGTTTCCCAACATATAAACTCGGCAAAGTTTGGTGCAAAACCTTCAAATGTTTCTAGTACTCAATCTGGTCCATCAGTTTCCACTCATTCTTATAGTGCTATGAAAGTTAAAGGGGACAAACCTTCTAGAGTTTCTATTGAGCCCGAAGAAGAAGTTAAAATTCAAGATAAAGGAACAAAAAGAAAGTTTGGTGAGATTCACTTGTTGCATAGCGTTACATTATTATTTTTACACTGATTGTGCGTGCCTACAATTACATGTTTGCAACTTTTTTGCATAACATATTGCCCAGTTCCTCCAATCCAAGATCCCCTTTCTTTGCAATTAGGAGTCATTAAGTTTTTCTTTTGTATTTCAGAACAGAAAGAACACAAAGATTTGATTACATCAATAAGTAGCCGTTCTTCACCATGCATAGTCCGCTGCCATGCAAGCACTCACATCTCCAGTCAACACAAGCGAAAGTTGAGAAGTCTTGCTTTGTGTCCAGTGAATGATCAACTTTTCGTGACTAGGTAATTATTGAGTTAGTATATATATGCGAAAATAAATATATGTCGTCATTGGCTAAAAAATTGAACTTTCATGGTATGATTGAAATTTTGCAATAATAGTAAAATATCAACACCCTCCACCCCCTATCCTTTATTCTATTATTACACGATATGCCTTTTTTTTTTTTGGTATTAATGAAATTTATCTTTCTCATAAGTTTCTACAGAATCTAATTCGTGGGAGTTTTTGAAATACTTGCAGTGCTTTGGATGGATTGGTCAATTTATGGCAAGTTCAGTCTAGGGGGTAAGTCTTAAATCTTTGTCTGTATTCATTTATCTTCACTGGTATCTTATGTCAGTTGTTGATTGATAGCATTGAAAAGTTATTATTTTACCACATAATGTTATTCATAATGCAACCTACAGGACGTGAATATTTTTATTATGATGATTGAAATTTGGTGGAGCATGTGGATGCAATAGGAAGGTGTCTTAGGTGGTCCACTCATTACCATAACTTGACATTATCTAGGACTTAATTTATTTGTAACTGCAGATTTCTTTTTCATTATAAGCATCTAATGTTTAATAGCAATGAGACTGCTTGTGTAGAGGATATGTGAAGCAGACACTCTTTGTGTCCTTGCCGAAAATCTCTTTTGAAATCAGAGAGCTTTTGAGTTTGCTTTTTTGTCATTGGAAGGGAGAATTTCTAGAATTTTGTCAAGGTTAGTGGTGTGTGGAGAAAAACTTCTGCAAATATTTCCTAGTATATATTAGGTGATAGTTGATTGGAGCAGATATATTAGCGTGTGGAGTTCTTAAAAATGTGTAGTTTAGGTTACCAAAATATTTGCGGGAACTTGGAAGTTAGGAGTTAGATTTGGTTGATGATCACTTGCTAGGTTTACTTCTTTATTTTATGATTCAATTTTAGAGATAAAAGTGTATATCACATCCAAGAGCAAGCCGTGGTGTTTCTTTTTGTGTTCCTAGTATAAATTAGGGTAATTACTGGTTAAGGTGGTGTGAAGAGTGGCCAATGAGCTTTAGCTCAAATGACACTTCCTCCCTTTGTAAGAGCATTCACAGCAGTGAAGGCAAAATTTTAGCTATTTAGCTACACAAAAAGTCACTTTATCTATTTTACCTACACACATGCTGCAGCAGTGGATCTATTTTAGCTTTTAACACAATAAAATAATATACACACCACAATAAAATAATATAACCATCACAATAAAATAATATATCCTACTACCAAAAATACAACCACAGCCCCAACCACAACTACTCTACCATCAGCCACACCCACACCCACACCCACAACCACCACCACCACCACCACCACAGCTCATAACAAAGAAAAAAAAAATCAACCAAGCCCACACCCACCCGACCCACCAGGCAACACCCACACCACGGCAATCAAATTCACGCAATGCAAAAAAAAAAAAAAAAATCCAAAGCTTGGATCGACAGAAAACCAAAGCAATGGGCGGAGGAAGGCAGTGGTGGCTTCAATGATGAAACCCAGAGCTTGGATCGATGAATGAAACCCACGAAATCCAGAGCTTGGGTCTGATCGGCGAGATGGGTTTGTTGGCGGAATAGGTGGGGAGATCGGCGAGATGGGTCGGCGCCGGTGATGGGTCGAAGCTGGGCTGGCGGCTGGGCTGTGAGATCAAGCTGGCGGTGGAGGAAGAAGAGAGAAGATGAGGAAAGTGGAGGAAGAAAGAAGAAAGGAGAGAAGCCGGAGAGAGAAAGAGAATGGCAAATGTATATTTAATGAGAGAAGAGAGAGAGTGCAATAAATTTTTTTTTTTTTTTTTTTTTTACTTGTGAGCTATAGTGCACATCTAAAGATAGATGTGCACTGTAGCGAATCAGTTAAATTTTTTTGCTTTTGCTCCACTGCTGGAGCATCATTTTAATGAAAGTAGAGTTAAAATATAGCATTATTGCTTTATACCACCACTGCTGCAAATGCTCTAAGAGCAAGATGGGGGATGAGGATGTGGGTTCAAGACCCACTGGGTGTGTGTGTAACTTCCCAATAGAAGAAGAGTGCTATTTCTGTTTGGAGTTTATTCTTTTCTTTGGTATGAAAATCTAGAAAGTGAACATTATGTAGTTTGTGCCATATGTTGCTCTAGCCTTGATTATCAGGAGAGGAAAACAAAGACCCCTGAACGAGTTGCTTTTACTTCCTAGCCCATTTACTCACCATTTGGGAGGATTGGAAGAGAGGGGAAGGGTCTTGGCTGGCAAAGGTTTGGACTGAAACATTCAATGAGTTTGGAGAATGTGTGCGGATGCTATTTGTGGGTTCATTAAGGAAGATAAACAATTAAAAGTATGATAATATTTGTGGTCACTAAACATTGAGCATTATGCCTCCTTAGACACGTTCTCTTTTGGAAAGTTAACCTTTTTACCATCATGTTCTTAATATTCATCTTTTTAGTTTGTCGTTACTTGTGATTGCGAGTTTCAGTTAAGAATATCTCGTGTTACTTGTGTAGAAGAGATGATAGGTAATTAAAATTTTCACACGTTCTTCCTGTTGGCAGCAGGTTATGTAATATGTAAAGTATAAAGATATGCTGATATGATATATATTTAATCCTCTCTATTTGCCTTGCAACAAAGAAAAAGTTATCAACACTTCTAAAACTTTCTTCTCTTTTGTTTACTTCATCACGTTCCAACTATTTCTTAAATTGGTGCATAAAATTGAGATCATATGTGGGGAAGAAGCCAGTGTGTAGAGTATGCTGAGATTCAGACAAAGCAGCAACTACTTTTAACCAAATTTAATACAAGGTTGTCTCCCACCATTCAGTATGCTGCAAGATAGAAAAGGTGATACATGATGCTAAAGGTATCTTGTTAGATGGATTATACTTATAGGTTTTCTTATCTTTCTGATGAAAGGATATGGAGCTGTACTCCTATTAATGATACAAGGCAAAAATACCCTGGTTATTTCATATATGTTTAGTCTCCCACCATGACTAGAATAAGAAGCGCTTTATAAGGACAAAGTAGGAAATTGGATATTTAGTCCACAAAAAAGAAATGCTCATCAAATATATTGGATGTCCACGAGAATGGTCCCCCATTCTATATGCCTTTAAGAAATGTTAGAATTATATAAAATTTTCCTTTTGTATCAATTATATCCAGTTTCAGTTACTAGTGTCTAAATTTTGTGATGTGAAGTTTCTCAGCTGGTGTCTTGGCACTTATATTCTTTGTCTTGAATTGCAGGTCCATTGCCTCTCTACTTAGCTCGACTGAATGTTTGTCCCCTAAGCAGAGGAGATGGCCCGAAGATATAGCCTGGCACCCACATGGAAACAGCCTATTTTCTGTATACAGTGCTGATGGTGGAGATTCTCAGATATCAGTTCTTAATCTCAATAAGACACAAGGGGTAAGAGTTGTGCTTGAAATTTATAATTGCAATAAATATACCAGTGCTTACATTTAAATACAGGCACTTGTGGAACTGGCATACTCTATGTCCACAACCATTTGTAAATAAGCATTCAACTTTCATTGCAAAGTCTGTTTCTTTTCTCACTTTGATTTTGCATATTTGTGTATTGACAGAGAGCTCGTGTAAATTTCTTAGAGGAAAAGCCTCATGTTAAGGGTATTATTAATGGCATCACATTCATGCCTTGGGAAGATGTCTGTTTTGTCACTGGAGGCAGTGACCATGCTGTTATGCTTTGGAGTGAGAAAGATGGGGAGAACTCATGGAAACCAAAGGCATTGCACAGGAATTTGCATTCGTCTGCCGTTATGGGAGTTGCTGGAATGCAGAAAAAGCCGATTGTATTGTCTGCTGGGGCAGACAAGCGAATTATTGGGTTTGATACACTGGTAGGAAGAGCAGATTACAGGCATCAAATTGAATGTAAATGCATGAGTGTACTACCAAATCCATGTGATTTCAATTTATTCATGGTTCAAACAGCGTAAGAAACATTTCTTAACCAGTTTTTTCTTGATGCTGTCATTGTTTTAATACACTGCTTCGTTAGTGCTCCGAGAAATCTACAAGATCTAATACTTATTATTTTATAGTTGAAAGAAAATTGGAAAATGCTATGTTGATCAACAACTTTTTATCTAGGAAAATTTGAGGTCTTGAGTTAAAAGATTGTATCAATTTTCTTTAGTTGCATACCAGAAATGCTAACTAACAGAAGAGATGAATTAATGGTATTGAACTTCTAATATTAGTTTGATCTTCTAACCTCTCTTGAATTGCATCTAGTGGTAATTCTGGTTTGCTTCTGAGGTGTGCAACTTGGACTCTGTTTGGTTTGGATGTATAATGTGAATCAGTTCCCTAGAAATTTGAGTATAGTTTTATGATTATAAATATTAAGGAGTTATATGATAAGATGGTTTGAAACAGAAAATATTGATTACAGTGGCAATAGCCTGTCCTATTGCTCATGGTATGTGACCATAAACACTTCTTGGTGATTATACCTGGGCTTTTATAAAGGAATTGTAGCTTTGAAATAGAAAGCATATCAAATTTCAGGAAGGGCTAAAATTACATTCAGATTCTAAACTTTTTCTTGTCATCTGTTTTAGTCAGAAATGTAGTTTTGCTTGTTAAAAGTTTAACGTTAACATGTCTTATATGCAGAGCTCCTGAGAGGCAGCTCCGATTGTTTGATATCAGATTGAGACAGACAGAAATCCATGCTTTTGGGTGGAGGCAAGAAAGCAGTGAATCTCAGTCGGCGCTGATAAATCAGGCCTGGTCTCCTGATGGTTTCTACATAACATCTGGTTCAGCAGACCCCATGATTCACGTCTTTGATATCAGGTATAATTCTAGAAAGCCTTCCCAATCAATAAAAGCCCATCAGAAACGTGTCTTCAAAGCTGTATGGCTCCACTCTGCGCCGCTTCTCGTTTCCATATCTTCTGATCTCAACATTGGATTGCACAAGATGACTTAAATCTTCCATCATGTTGTTGTATAGAAGAAACCCAGCATTTTGCTTGTGCACTGAATTTTTGTAATGATCTTAAGTGGAAGAACTTTTTGGTGGTCCGTTTTGGCACAGCTTAGCAAAACGTTGCTTTAGGGATGGTTTGGGGAAATGGAATGGTTCTTAAGTGGAATGAGTTTGGCTGTGAGCGTGACATTTTGATGTTCTGGTAACCACATTAGATACTATGTCACACCTGCCTCCGAGTCAAGCATTACTGTATGACTCATGATGGTTACTATTTTTTGGAGCTAATGAAGTGCAATTTTCTTTTTGTGTTCCAGCATATGTTTCTGTCTACCATCTAAGCCTCGGTTGGTTTGAAAAAATGGCTTGAGAACTTAGTGATAAATTATCACTAATTCCAAAAGCTTAATTTGATAGAAAATGATGGATTTGGTCACTTAATTAATACTCTGAAATAGCTCACATGTCATAAGGAAAGTTGAAAAAGCCGAGCATTCTAATTAAAATTCAAATGCCGATTGTAGTCATATATATATTTTAAATAGTTGGCGGAGAGGGTGATTTGAACTCTTAGATGTCTCTATTAGAAATATTAGGTGTCAGTTGAATTATAAAACTTTTGACAATTATATTCATATATATTATATAAGGGCATTAAGGTGTAATGAATATAATTTTCACAAGGACATGGGTAAAAACATATGTAAGGACAAGGTCTAATTAATCAGATTTGATGTTTACTAAATAACAGACACTTATGCTACATAATATTTTAATAAAAATACATTTGAGAAAAAGTAATATTTAAAAGTTATTTTGCCGCTAGGCAACTAGATATATTACAGGTTGGAATGGATCCGAGTGATACAACCATGATAGTTCGAGTATGAGTTCTTGATCTTCTCTTTCCAGGTCTCGTCTTGTAAGAATGCCATTGTTCGATCTACGCATATCAACCATATGTTCAGCCCAATCAGCTGTAGCCTGTTTCCTTTTCTGAATTTTACCTACATCAGCTATTTTTCAGTTCCTGCTTTTGAGGCTTAGAGACTGACCTACCAGATTTTGTGTAGTAGCAGTGACCTGATTCTCACTTGAGTTGGATGCAGTGTGGGGCAACGTAGAAGGGTTAGGGGCAAGGTTGTTAAAATCGGGACCCATTTAAGACCGACCTAGATGGCATGTTATTGTTGGGTGCAACTACGACACACCTTTACGTCTCGGGCTTTAGAAATTCAAATTTTATTACATCTCTCTCCTACTCTCGTCTCGTCTCCCTTGTTCCCTCCAAAAAAAAATTCACTCCTCTCTTATTTTTCATTTCTATTCAAATCATTTTAGATTTTGAAAAAATGGTCTCAAGATCTTCATTTTGAACCAATATGCATGGCTGATGCGTTGAGATGGGTGAGGTACCTTTAGAAGGCGAAGGCATAGTTTTAAAAACTGAACTGGTGTTGAACGGGAACCATTCTAGTTCGATAAAACCCCTAAAACAGCCAAAATCAGTAAAAATCGAAAACCGGAGCAAAAGGCTCATCCAAAAAAAAAATCCCTAGCCAAACACCACAAACCTGAACTCTTTAACACAAGAGTACAATGAAAAACTATTAAAACAAAACATGGAAGTAAAGAAGCAATAGGAAAAGAAGTGAAGCAATTAATAGCAAACATGGTTCAGATCAATCAGCGACAAAACAGAGGGTAATGTCTATATTATACTCCTCCTCACATAGCTGTTAATGTTGGCTTCTACATTACATTATATTCACAAGCTGTACACATATTACATATTCACACACACAATTTACAAATGCGTGATAAATCTCGCACAACAATGAACACATATTTGCTTGCTTCCATAAAAATTCACATAGCGCAAACTCTCAAATCCCACTCTCCAAAATTACAAAGATAGACCTCATCTCATTTGGACAAACACAAAAACAAACCCAAAGAAAAATCACATACACCATCAAATTTTCCAAATTCTATACACACTTACACTGTTGAACCTTCCACGTGCAACCACTTAAATCCTCATGCATGCATCACCGTCTTGATCTGCGAACCTTGTAGCCTCCTCTTTACAAATCCGCTACCCATGCACCGCCTTGAGCCCCCATAGGGTGTACCAAATTTAAATACACTAGTCCAATTTCATGCAAAGTATCCTTTCAATTAATATTTGGAAGTGTATAAAAATGGACAATAAAGATATTCTTTATGATAATTCAATAGTTACATAGCGGATGGAGATTTTTATCCATGACATCTCAGTTTGGAAACTCTAGAACCCGTTAGTTGAGCAATTATATAAATATAGATATAATTATATAAAAGGAATGCTAACGAATGTCTTTAGAGTATTGGTTAATAATCTATTTAAAGAAAGTTTTTATGAGAAAAAAAAAAACAATTAATATTTTGATATTTTTTTCATTTTCCATAAAAATGGTGTCAAAATTTTCCTAAAATGGATTGTTAACTAATACTCTAAGAGCACTTCCTTACCGAATACATAAAACAAATTTTTAGTTTTTGTTATTTCTTTGTGTTGGGTCCCAAATAATATTATCAACAATATTAACAATCCGAAATAACAATCACACATAAGAACACAAAATTTACGTGGAAAATCCTTTCTCTTTAAAGGGAAAAATCATAGAACAAACTCCGAATAATTTCACCATTATCAAATCAATTATAATAATTCTTGTGTATGTCTCACAACTAAAGAAAAAGTCTTTTTTTTTACTCTCACACACACTAATTATTTCTCTCAAAGGAGACAACACTTCACTCTCTCTTTTCTATTTTCTTCTCCATGTATAGCTCTCTTAGATGTCTTCTTTTTCTCTAAGCAGCTCCTTCTTGGCTGCTCTCTCAATTCTCCTGTATGGCACCTTTTTCTTCTTATGCGACACACCCTTCTTGTTGCTATCTCGCTTATGCGGCACACTAATCCTTTCTTTTATAAGCAAGTTTGCCGCCCCACATGAATCCTAGGAACACATGGATTCTTAACACTACTTTAACTAGAATTCTTGTTATGCACGTTGTCATGCATGTGGCTAGTTGTTGGCTAACTTTGGACAAGCCCATTAAAAAGTTCTAGTCTTATGTGGGCTGGACCATGGTGCTTGATGCACCCAACAATCTCCTCTTCCAGCCTACCAATGAGGGGAGATTTTCAATCCAACTCTTTAATTCGAATTCATGCTAGTCAAGCAGACACCAGGCTTGACCTTCTTCATTATCTTCACCAACACTGAGAACACTTCACCAATATCAATACCTTTCATTCTTTAAGAATTAATCTCATCTTGGATTTCCTTAATCCAGTCCTTTGGCTCCCCCTCATCAGAAGCCCAATTATTCTTGAAGCTAACAATTCGATGTTCTCTAGTAGTTCTCTTCTCACAAGGTTCAACAATCTCTAGTGGAGGATATTGCTCCCCCTGCTCAAGACCTCCTAGGTTTTTCACTTCATTATCATCCCATGTAGCCTTAACATCTTCATATCCTTCATCACCTATCACTTCCTCTTTTGAAGCACTATTAGGCAATGAGAATTTCACCCTCTTGACATCATCACCATCAATCTCAATTCTTATCTTTGGAGTCTTCTCAAAATTTTTAATCTCATTGAATTTCTTCTTACAAGTCTTCACATGAGTTCTATACATACCACAACAAACATGTCTTCTTGCAACAACCAGTGACCACTTAGTAAGTTTCCATCTTCCATCTTCCATTACCAAGGTAGTTACAATAACCCGCTCGGTCCATAGCCAATGTAGAAAACACATTCATCCTTAAATCTGGAATATGTCGCACATCCATCAACCTTATGGTGCTACCAACATTGGTTTCGATGCACACATCACCAATTCCCACAATTTTTAAGTAACTTGAATCACCCATCTTCATTGTACCAAAGTCTCCTATTTTGTACGTGGTAAAACAACCCCTTCGTAGGGATAACATGGTGGAAGGCTGCAGAATCAACAACCCACTCAACATCATTATTAGCAACATGCTCACACTTTTACTCTTCAATAGAGAGCACCACATCATCCTCAACAATTGCAGTAGTTGTAGTATTTTTCTTACTATCATTATTTTCATCTTTTCCTTTAGTTTGTTGTTTATTCCAACGCCAACAATCTCTTCTTGTATGGCATTTTTTCCCACAATAGAAGTATTCTCTAGTTTCCTTAAATTGAGATCTATCTCTTGATTGTGACCTATTATTGATTTTCAATCATTAGGCCTTCTGCTTCTACCTCTGCTCTTGTTTTTCGAGACAAAAGCTTGATCTTGTGCATTGTCTATATTTGCATCTCTCCTACGAACCTCTTCACCTAAAATTAAATCTCGAATATCATCATACTTGAGTTTGCTTTTTCCTACAGAATTACTCAGTACCATTCTTATAGCTTCCCAACTGTTTGGTAAATAAGCCAAAAGAATCAATGCATGAACCTCATCATCAAATTCAATTTCCACTGAGGATAATTGATTTGTGATCATATTGAACTCATTCAGATGTTGTGCTACAAGAGTGCCTTATGCCTTCTTTAGATTGAATAACTTCTACATTAGATACACCTTATTGTTAGCCAATGACTTTTATACATGCCAGACAAAGCCTTCATCAGATCTACTATGGTCTTTTTCTTCACAAAATTGTGTGCAACTGATCTTCATAGAGTTAATCGAATAACTCCTCGAATAACTCCTAGTACCTATCTATCAAGAAGATTCCATTCTTCATATTTCATAGTATCAAATTTCGTCCCCAAAAGAGGTAGATGCAACTTCTTCCCATAAAGATAATCTTCTATTTGCATCCTCCAATACCTGAAGTTTGTTCCATCAAACTTCTCAATTCTTGAAACCTTGCCTTCTTCTCCAGCCATCGCTTCGACTCTAACCTTAGCTTTGATACCACTTGTTGGTATCCAAATAATAATATCAACAATATTAACAATCCAAAATAACAATCACTCATAAGAACATAAAATTTACGTGGAAACCCCTTTCTCTTTGAAGGAAAAAACCATGGAACAAACTTCGAATAATTTCACTATTATAAAATCAATTACAATAATTTTTGTGTATATCTCACGGCTAAAGAAAAGATCTCTCTTGTTTTTATTTGTTCTCACGCACACTAATTATTTCTCTCAAAAGCAGCAACACTTTGCTCTCTCCTTTCTTTTTTCTTCTCCATGTACAACTCTCTTTTGGCTGTCTTCTTTTTCTCTAAGCGGCTCCCTCTTGGCTGCTCTCTCAATTCTCCTCTGCGACACCTTTTTCTTCTAATGCGACACACCCTTGTTGTTGCTATCTCTCTTATGTGGCACACTAATCCTTGCTTTTATAAGCAAGTCTGCCGCCCCACATGAAACCTGGGAACACATGAATTCCTAACACTGCTTTAACTAGAATTCTTGTCATGCACATGGCTAGTTGTTGGCTAACTTTGGACAAGCCCACTAAGAAGCTCTAGTCTTTTTTTTTTTTTTTATGGAAGAAGCTCTAGTCTTATGTGGGCTGGACCGTGCACCCAACACTTAGGCCCTTTGGTTTATAAAGAAATTTTAAAATAATTTATGTTTCAATAAATTGTTATAGTGCTACAGTTATAGGTAACCTTGATATATATTGGTAAACATAAAACCCATCCCTTAGCAAAGGCTTCAAAAATTAAACTACATAACCCCAAAAATTACATTGCCAAAAACACTTCCCCAAAAATACCTTTTTTTTTTCAAGAATTTATTACAAAGATTCTACTTGAAATAATAAATAGAAATGCTACTAGACAATCAATTCAATCATATCACGTAATAACATATCTCTAAAATAAAGATTCAAAAATTAAAAATTATCCAAATTTTTAATTTTATTTTGTTCATGTATGCATATGGAATTATTCTAAAAATAAATAGAGATTATAACATCAACAATATCTAAGAGTGAAAACAAGCACAAGGTTATGATATTAATGTTGAATAAAATGAGCTATATATTCACTTACCTCATAGGAACCCAATTTCACAAGATTTCTACCATCCTTGGAACACCTTCTTGTCTCTGTAAAAGCTACCAGAGTCACTTGGTGGAACCGGCATACTCTATGTCCATACTCCATAACCATTGTAGTAAAATTGCATACAACTTTCATTGCAAAGTCGTATATAAAAAACCTTGAATAAAAAAATAAATCAAACATTGTTGTTGTAATACACTTCTCCTGTATTCACAGTTTTCGGCCCTTTGTCTTTCGGCCTTTTATTGGCACACCACCAGCCACTCAAAGAAAATTATGTATATCTTTCTGCAATATTATATATATATATATATATATTTTGGCTGAGATCTTTCAGCAATATGAAAGAGTGGATGACCACCTGAAATATATATATTAGATAAGTACTTTCAGTTTCATATCTATTATTGTTTGTCCCTAATTTCATTTATATTAGTATATAATTAATAAACATATAGTTGTCACAATGTCACATATGATGCTTGAACGACAATCTAAAATCAAAGCTGTGATGTTTCACTTCACCAATGACAGACATATAAATCTGCTGTCAGCTTCACCTTATTATGTGGCTGTGACGATGAATCATGAATGGGGTCACATTTTTCCGCAATCGATCGATCATTCACCCAGACACATCCACTAGATTATCAGTAGTAGAACAAAGTCTTTTTGCACATTGAAGTTACTAGTCAGGGTGTAATGGGGTGCTGTTGTTAGAGACAGTGACGGCACAACCTAAACATGATAAGCTTTTAACTGTTTTGGCTAGCTAGCTGTTTAGGAGATTAATTTTAATGGGTCCATTTGTTGAATCAATGTATGGCTATGACGTTAAGAATTATTTACAATTGGATGTGATTTTAACCGCACAGGATATATGGGGTGTGACTTGATGATAGAAGTCTTTATTCCAGCACCTAGGAAGGAGCAGTTTAAGCGATAGTCTCAGTAAGACCCATGTGGTATATGTGGTATTACTCATTGCTGTCACGTGGCGTGGGATCGATGAGCTCACATCGGATTTTATATATATGGATTGGCTGGTGATATACAGTCAAATTTTATCCAAAATTTGGCTCGCAGAGGCTAGCTAGGACCTCGGTCCAAGGGCGGCCCAACAATTTTGGAGGCTTAAGGCAATATATATATATATATATATATATTTTTTTTTTTTTTTGACATCTTAAGGCAATATATTTAAATGAGGCATTTCTGTTATCACTTAAATAATATTTAACCAGTATTTAATATCATAATTTCTTTATAAAAAAAATATATTCCTTTTATTTTGTAATATGCTTTTTTTTTTTGGGGAAAAATGCTAAAGCTATAACAAATTTTACTAAAAAAAACTTTCAAATGATGTAGAAATGAATTCACTTCAAGAAAATAATAAACAAGTATTTGAATTAATAATATTAGAGATATTATAAATTTTACAAGATGAGGCTTACAAAAATGTATCATTAATCACAAAAAATAATTCAAAAATGTATCTAATAGGTTATTGACGTCCACATATCATATTAATTGTCATATCAATTTGTAAAGTTTTCAAGTAAAATTAATAATATTTCTAGCATTTTCCTATTTGAATTATTTTTTGCGATTAGTGACACATATATTTGTAAGGAAAAATGATAGATATACAGATTCTTTTACAAAAACTTTTACAAATTGATGATATGGCGGATAATTATAGATAAATAAAAAAATGATGTTATCGATGGGCCCAGATGAGAACCAATAAGAAGTTGGCCACAACAACAATTTGTAAAAATGTTGTAAAATAGTTTGTAAAACTATAGCATTACTCTATTTGTATGACCTATGTATTTAAAGTTGTATTATCTCTAACATTACTCAATAATTTGAGACTTCTTAAAAGTAGAGAAAAATTATAAAACTAATTTTTTTTTTTCTATATCTCAAATTTTTTTTTTTTTAAATATATCAATTTTTGCCACAAAATTTGGGGCCTTCCTCTGGTAGGGGCCCTCGGTGGTGGCCTAAGTGGCCTAGGCCTAGTGCCGGCCCTGCCTCGGTCTTACTAGTTTATCAAACTGTAGTTAAAAGCAGAAATGGTTGCAATGAGGATCATATTAATTATAATGTTTTGAATATTGTTGAGAGATTTTCTGATAAGTTGATGGGACTTAGTTGCATCCATGCAGTGCACGTCTCCGTCTCCGTCTCCGTTTCCGTCTCCACCATCCTCTAGTGGTTGACCTTTTGACCTTAGTGCCCGTTGACTCCTTGTCATTTTGTGGGACATGAAATCCCTCTAGGCCTACGCTTGGACTTAATAATTTTCAGTCTTCCACCGATACAGGACTGCAAATTATTAGTGGCTCCATCATGGGTGTTAATTAACATTTTTCCTTTGAACAGACAGACTAATTAATCTCTACTTGAGAAACATATGGTGTGAAACTTAGGTACATTCTTCTTTTCTTTATAGGTTTTATGGGAGGGGGGTAACTGGGTAAGGTGAGGGTTGAACTTAGCAACCGAGCGCACCATAGAGGATGCTAGTGTTATTAGGTCATTAGTTAAACCCCAAACTTAAGTATTGTACCCTAAGTGCTCTTTGGGTGTTGTAGCTTAGATTTCTAATTCTTAATTAAGGGTAGTTATAGGTTTACATTGTACTAGCAATGTAAACTAAAAATTTTCCCTCACTTAGATTCAACTATTTGATTGTATTGACCAATGAATCCCATAATTGAGTAATTATTTTAAAAAAAGATAACATTATTATTTAATATAACAACATGGTTGAATTCAATTTGAAATTATAAGAAACTAACATTAATTTAAAGAACCGTATCTAAGGTTTTGGGTAAGAACAAAACTACATATTATAAAGAAAATAGTATTAAAAAATTTTGCAATAAGGTTTCTAGTTATTTAGATTGAAGGTGAAGTGGGCCACAATTCATTTTTATGGCATGGGTGATGCGTATGATTGTAGCCTCTGATTAAATTAATACTAACTTTCCAACGCTAATTGGTGCAGATAACAGTTAGTAGATAGTAGAATGGGCGAATTATTATGCTATCCTTTTAAGAGGTACGTACCAAACAAGTCGCCATATGGACCCAGTCATTGCCACTTAGCAGCAGACATTTATGCCTTTTGCTTTAGTTTGCATGCTTCTTGGTGTCCCAATTCCTTTCTTTTTTGCCATCACCTAAGTTAAGTGAGTTCCAGCACGAAATCTTTGAAATTAATGGTTTGCAGATCAACAAATTACACTAGCTACATGTATGCGTCCCCTAAAAAGGAAAGAAAACCATGCACCCCATCATTACCGCCCATATTTTTCAATCTAGATCAACAACAATAACCACCACCACGCCTTAATATTCAAAGATTGCCGGTAAAGTTGTCATTTTACGATCTTGTTCACAAATACATTTTTATGTTTAAATTTGACTTGTTTAATGGTATGGCTTAAACTTAGTTCAATAAAAATAAATAAATAATAAAACCCCACTAAACCTAGGCACTTGACTTGTTTGCTAAATAAACAAATTTGAACAAGCTTTTTGTCAAGTTGAACCCAAGTGCTTCATAAACAACAATATTTTATGCATTGGATTAATATGCATCGGCATGCATATATATATATATATATATATATATATATATATCAGATTTATGAGATATTTTCTCGTTTATAAATAATTTGATTTTTCTTTTTCTAAATAAAAAACGGGTAGTGTGGGGGTGAAAAGCCCAACCTAATATATTGGGTCTAAGGCCCTGATTGAGTACTGTTTGTCCGAGGAGATGAGAGTACTTGAGAAGAAGCCCATGTAAAAGGAACATACCCGGAGATGAACGTGGGGCATTGTCCGAAGAGATATTCAGTTGTCCGAAGAGGCCATTGTCCTCGGATTCGAAGAATCTTGGTCAAACAGGTGTCTGGAGAGTTCAAATAATCCTCCTGACAAGTCTAATGATAGAGATGAACTTCAGGCGCGCATGGAGATGATAGGAACGGAGAAATATCTAGAAGACAAACTTCAACCACCACATTAAATGCACTGCATCTACTTTTCTGGCCGCATTAATGTGGAGAAGACCCCTGAACAGTACAATCTCAGCTACCGCCACTCACACAAGGCTAAAGAAGATATATGATGGGACATGCACTCAAGTGGGTGTTTAGATGACGAACAAGTGGACGATGAAGAGGAAGGGAGAGAGTGCTATATAAGGAGGAGAGACCTCTGATAAAAGGGGGATCGGAACAAAGAAAGAAAAAAGAAGAAAATATCTTTACTGTAGCTCTATGAACTGTAACCAACGTACAGTCAATAAAACTCCTCTTCGGACGTTCATGTTTGCATTTGACCGAGCATGATTGCATGTTAATTTATTTACAAACACCCCAATCCATTACTGTTTAATTCATTACTAGCCCAGCTCTTTCACCCACTCTCTACAAATTCATTGTATTGGGTTCATTGGGCTCACAATCCATAGCTTTTGGGCTTGAGCTGCAAAAATTGACCCTACAGGTAGTATCATGGAGGACAAAATGGGCTTTTGCCCTTTTCGGGCAACTTAAATAGCCTTATGCCCCCCTTCCCAAACTAATTAGGGAAATGCCCCTCTTTTGAAACTCGATTTACTCAAAATCGAGTTAAGCTCTAGTGACGTTTTTAAGGACCTATAGTGGCGTTTTTTAACTCGACTTCCATGAAATCGAGTTATAGGTAAAAAAAATTGCCTATAACTCGATTTCATGGAAGTCGAGTTAAAAAAGATCACTATAGGCTCCTTAAAACGCCACTATAGGGCTTCAAAATTTTTTTTTTTCTAACTTGATTTATCATAAATCGAGTTTTAAAAGAGGGACATTTCCCTAATTAGTTTTGAAAATGGGATATAAAGCTATTTAATTTGCCCGAAAAGGGCAAAAGCCCATTTTTTCCATATCATGGAAGTAAATCATGATATACTATAGAATTCTCTCTTTAAAAAAAAAAAAAAAAAAAATCATTTACAACCCATAATCTAGGCATATATATTGTGTAGAAAACATGATCTCATAAGGATAATCCAATTGCAATACACAACAAAAATGCCCTAATTTTTTTTTTTTTTGGATACATTCTAGGTGGAAGAAAGGAATTTGCCTTGAAAACATTAATAAAGTCATTTGACTAAAAAATTTATTGACTGGAAACACCGCACTTACTTGCAATGATTTTTTTTTTTTTTTTTTTTTTTAATTGTTATTTTTTAGAAGAATTCGCAATGAAATTGATTTTGCATTCCTTAACGTTGATGGGAGGCCTTATTATTAATTTAGTAGCAAACATCAATTGGCGGAGGACATAATTTGTTGATAGTATTAACTAAAAAAATCACCTAAATAGGAAACCGGTGCTCCGTTCATTAAAAATCTTAATTAGTTGTGGACATGTTGGTTTTGATAATTTAAACACATCTCTTGTTATTAAATAAGGGTCAGTTCAACTCTATTTCCCCTCTTTCTTCCTTTATCCAAACTGATAATTTGATATTAATCTTGCCTATACAAAAACAAAAATCTTGGTATCTTGACCAAATCATAAACAACAATTATCATAAAATGTAAGTAATAATTGATTCAAATCATTTTGTACCTTAAAAATAAGAATAAAAAATCTTAGTAAGTTATCATATAGGTATTGGTCTAATAGAAATAGATTATTGTACTTATGATTTCTTACGGTGAAAGCTTGAATTAAAAGTTTTATATTATAGTAGCCAACTATTCGGGGCCACCATTTCTTGATAATCATTGACCATATGTAAGACCGGAGAAAGGGCAGTTCTTAGTCAAGTATTACAAAGAAATGAAGCCGTTTGTAAAGAAAGAATTAAAGAAAACAACTGGTTAATCAAAATTAAGGAAAAAAAAAACCACTGTCTAATATGTTTATACTTTATACATATAAATATTAAAAAGAAGTATGAACAAGGCTAAGTCCAACTCGCCTTTCACGGATTTGGACTTTTGACGGTCATGTCATGTGTTGAGTCTTGACTCTCAAAGGGTGGGAACACGGGAGTGTGGCTTGATAGTTGGAGTCTTTATCCCAGTATTCAGAAAAGATCGGTTTGAGTGATTGTCCCAATAAGGCCCATGTGGTACATGTAGTATTACCTATTACCGTCACGTAGTGTGGATTCGATAAACTCACACCGAAAACCCCATTTTTTCATTCAAAAAAAAAAAAAAAATGGTAAGTGGCAAAGTGAATGATTTTGGGCATATCCTTTCCAATTCCAATTCCAATTCCAGGTCAGTAGTCAGTCCACGACAAGATTAGAAAGTATGGGTGTAATTTCCTCGCATACACTATAGGATATATATTTACAGTTATATCAATATTCTTGCTGAATTCAAGTCTTCCTGGTCAAAGTAGCTCAAGAAAAATAATAAATCAGTACTTTCAGAGCATATACTATAGGATATACAATTGGAATTCACATAATTACTATTATTTTGATGAATAGATACTCTATGACTATTATTGAGATGACCTTCGAATGGGGTAAACAACTAAACATACATCAAAAAAGGCCACAGTAAAATAATCTTGTTTGATGGACAATACATGTGAAGAAAGTTATAAAGAAGTAAGAAATTATCATGGGTTTTATGGGTCAATTAAAAGACTCATTATTTCTTATATTAATAGAAATAAAATCTCCCTCTCCCCTATATTCTAGATTTGAAATGACTTGGTGTAAATTTGGAGATCCTCATTCTTATGGGACTTTCGGAATGTCTTCATTATCAAGGTGTGAAATAATATGGCCAAAGACTATAACATCACTTCCTTATATATATTATACAACAACAAGTCTTGAGCATTTGTACCAGCTCATGTAAAATAACATAAAACTCAAAATATAGCCAATAAAACCTTAAAATCACCAACATTAGATCATGAACCGGTTATGCAAAATGAGATTTTGTTATAATGTTTGTGCAAATATACAAATCATTGTATCTTATGCAAAACAATTTTTTATTAGTTTTAATGCTTCCCGATGGTAAAAGAAGAGAATAGATGATGAATATTGTGTGTAAAAAGAGAAAATAATTTTTAAAAAATCAAATAAAATATATAATAAATAATCAAGTTGCCATGTCTTAAAAAATACTAGTTAGTTAAATGTCTTTTTTTGTTGTTGAAAAACTAGTGAGTTAAATGTCTAAAATAGGGAAAAAAAAGTTCTTATTTTTAATGTTGATGGATTCTCAACCTCTATATATTTTTTTATATATAAAATAAAATAATAACAGTACTTAAGAACCGGCCAAAATGGCCAAGTATTTAATTAGGAATCTACCACTTTTTTAAAACTTGAGTTTGTGAAACTCTAATTTACCTTGTAACTCGAGTTCTATGGAAATTTCCACCAATTTTGAATGTAACTCGAGTTTCATTAAAAATAGCACAACAAATTTGAAGGCTATTTTTTCAAAGAATTCAAGTTTCTGGAACTCGAATTACACGGCAAACTCGAGTTTCAAAAATATGATAAATTACTAAATATTTCACAAACAATAGTTTATTGCTAAATATTTTGCCAGTATACCCTTAGCCTTTGTTTTGGAAGCGCATTTTACGCGTCTCTCAACAAAAATTCATGAGACTCACAGGTACACTATTTACACATTTAAAAATTATTTTATTAGAACATTTCTAACTTTTAGCAATAAACTGTATCCAATCGTTCGCTTTAACAACCAAAAAAAAGAACGCGGTTTTGAAATCTTTTCTTTTTCATTTTCTAGACTACTACTAGAGTGGGGGCCAAAACAAGAACGAAAGCTACTCAACTCATCGGTCACTATCCTCAATTTATTTTCAATATATCTATATATAAATAGATATGGAGGAGTCAGTCTTCCTGTCCTGGGTTAGAACTTAAACTTCAAAATCATAATTGTTCTCCATAGCAATAGGTTACGATTTATTATTTGCTTTCTTTCATTTTATATATCATAAGCTGAAGCTGAAGCTGAGGTGAAGAATTTGGTGGTGGTTGTTGGGTTATGGGCAACTGCTGCTCCGACCAAGCCGGCGGAAGGGCAGCCGTGGGCGGCGCCTCATCTTACAACCCCAATGCTCCAAACGAAGCCATCGATAAATTTCTCAAGTCTCGCGGCTACCACGGCCTCTTCTCTCAGATCGAGGTCTCCTCCTTTTTCAACTTTTTACTCTACTATTTATTCTCTCTCTCTCTTTTTCCAGATTCATTTCCACTTCTTATATTATATTAGCCTTTTGGATTTCGTTTTGAATTTGATTTACACTGTTTGTTAGCTACCTATTTCAATTTCACTGCATTTGTTGCTCTTTTCTTTTCTTTTTAGCTTTACTAAAACTCAATTGCGTGCTTGATTGAACATAAAAATGGTGGCATTTTAGTGGAATTTCGATATATAGTGACTATGGATGCTAAGACGTGACACCAATGACATTTATTTTACAATTTTTCTTAATGCTATTTTTTTTTAACTTAACTGAGAAAACTAATTGTTCGGATTCAATTGTTAATCGAGATGAATGACGGTATTGAATCATTTCCTTCCCAAGTTATTAACACGATTTGACTTCAAATGTGTAGGCTAAACATGAATTTGGTTGAATTTAGTAGCTCTATTGCCCAAACAGAACGAATCTTTCCTAGTATATTGAATTGTATTTTCGCAATTCACTTTATTTTGAGAAGTAGCAGTTGCTACTATGCTGATTGAAATTGGGCTTAGTTATCATACATGAGTATCATCAAATAATTTTTAAAAGATGTTGTCACTTGTTTATGCATGGAAAATAAAACCAGCTCAAGCAAGCTAGTACCCACATGTTTCCCCCAAACTTTCTCAGCATCCAAAAAAACCTTTAATTGTCTAACACACTTTAGCAACTGTCCTTGGAGGAAAAAAAAATGTTAAGCTAATCTAGTTCCAATTTCAATTGAAAAAATCCCAAATTCAATTCCAAATTCCCTATATTTGCTACAGAACCAGCTCAAGCAAGCTAATCCAGACAAGTACTTTTATAATCATTAAAACACCAAATGAAAAAAAGGAGAAAAGTAAAAGAAGAAAAAAGAGAAACTACGAATTGGGGTTGGAGCTGTGGTTCTGTCAGCAGCCAAGGGCGGAGGAGAGGAACTTGTAGTGGCACCATCGGCTGAGTTAGGGTTGGTGGGCCCACATGAAATACATCTTTGTTGCCCGTTTGTGAAGGTCTGCAAATCGAAGTTCTTGTTGATCAAGTATGGGAAAGTAAAGGAGAACAAGAAAATTTTGAAGCTGAATATCACGCCACTTTCACGCTAGTGGCAGTAACAGCACTGTTCTCCCATTGCCATTTAGGGTGCAACTCAGGGCTTGGAACTGCTTGTTATGATTGGGGGTTTGTTGGGGTACCACTCAGCCATGACCTCTTGGCAAATAAGAGGGAGAATGGTCGGGGAAAAAAAATGAAAGAAAGAAGACATGAGAATAATGAAGTGAGCTACCTAAATAGCTGTTGTGGCTTTGTGTGCTATGATTTTAGCCCCTTATATTTTGTTGCAAAATGAGAATAACGATTTTTAGAAGTTCTCATTCTAACTAACTTGTAGAGGTTATGGAGAATGTATTTAAGAGTCCACTGCAAATTTGAGTTAACAAACAAGCTGGAAATGTAAAATGCATTCTTAAGCCTCAAAAACTGTAAAGTGCATTTTTTTTTTTGGGTAGAGTTATCAAACACAGGCTTAGCATCAACAAAAGCTTTTTACAAACAAAGTGAGCCTACCTAAAATTTTGAGTGTAATTGGCTAGTGTTGGGCCAATTTGGCTAGTATATTTTCATGTTGGGATAAATAAATTATGCTCATATTTTCATTGTTGGTCTTTTATTTATTTATTTTAGGGGGTAAGGGGAGGCTTACACTTCACATCTATCATTGACTTTTCTTTGTGAATACAATTCCAATGCAGTTATCGTATTCTGTTGCAGACTTGCGTGATCGAGATGTGCTCTCCAAGGTTTGTTGCTTTACTTTTTAAAGTAGATATATTTACTTAAACAAGTCCTGTTGCTTTATTTGTTAATGTACTCTTGAAGGTTAGTTCTCTTCTGCAAGATGAAGTTAGATGCATTCATTTGTTTAATTACACCACCATGGGTCAAAATTCTAATTGTGGACAAGTTTCTTAGTGATAAGCTAATTAACTTAGCAACATACTATGTCAACTATGGCATTACCCTACTTGATTGAGAAAGTACAATAAACAAATAATCAAATATTATTTGACAAAAGAAATATGCATATTAGAGAATCAGAATGCATTTGGTGTGGGTTTTGACAGATTAAGAAGTACCTTTAATTTCCCATCAAAAAAAGAAAAAAAAGAAGTACCTTTAATTTTTAAAAGATTATTCTGTATACTCTCTCTTAATGACGATGTTTTCATGATCAATTTTTTTTTCTCACTACATTGTCAAAAACTGTGGTTCTAGATGTCATGCTTCTGATGATTAATAAGCCTTCTCTTTATTGTGCTATAATGCTCCATTTTTCTGTTGTGGAAATCTTACTGTTGTTGCTGAAGATTTATCCTGTTATTTATAAAGTTTGTGTTCTACAGAGTGACCCCATGTTGGTTGTTTATACAAAAGGAAGAGATGGAGTACTTGAAGAACTTGGCCGCACTGAAGTAATTTTAAATTCATTAAATCCCACATGGATCGCAAAACATACAATCACTTATCATTTTGAGATTGTGCAGACTTTAGTGTAAGTTTAATGCTAACATCTCCATATATATATCTATGAGATGTGCATATTACTCTTTTCACCATAAAATATTCTTTGAAATTGCTGTTTGTGACAGGTTTCATGTGTATGATGTTGACACTCAGTTTCACAATGTAGAAGTAAAGGTATATATCCTGATGATATCTCTGGTCTTCTTCTTCTTTTCTTAATGTTTTATTTTTGGTGCAAGAATGGTTCTGATTGTGGTTTCATCATTGAATTTATCATCTTTTTAACCTAACAACAAGTTGAGTAGATAGTTATTTTTGTTTTTGATAAATTGTGTGTAACAAAATAGTGAACTGAACCTGATCAGCTTGAGCACTAATCTAAAGTGAATGATTAAAGTAGTGAAAATTAATCTTCCATGGATGCATCACATTTGCTAGTTGAGTTATTTTCCTTTTTTTTTTTTCTCTCTCTCTCTATTTTCAGCTTTATGTAGGCCCGAAGGGTATATTTAAGAATTTGTTTGCTTATTTATTTGCTAGATTTATATTTTTGTTATATTGATGTCATAAATAGGATCTCAATGTTTTGAGCAGAATGCTCACAAGGCACATTTATTACTCTCATTCAAGTGCATGCAAGCCTAAAAAATCAGTTCATAAGGGACAATTTAACTTGTGCAGATGCTTAAGCTGGATGAGCAGCAATTTCTTGGTGAGGCAACTTGTGCATTGTCTGAGGTATATCATACTTACTGTCACTCTTGTAGTTATTGAACAAGAAGAATCCCCATGATAATATTCTTTAGAGAGAGCAGCCCTCATCACACGTTGAAAACTAGATACCTGATTTGATGAAAACACATATTTTATGTGCCTTTCTTGGTCTCTCTTTTTATTTTTTTGCCCTTTCACATTCCCTTTTGCTTGTACATTTTTTTTACCTTTGATATTTCCAACTGGCCTTCACCCGAACCATGAAGTTCATTACATTTACTGAAAGTCAGAATTCCAATATATTAAACCCTCAACATTCTTGTGTCGCTCTGTGCAGATAGTCACTAAATCAAACAGGTCGCTGACCTTAGATCTTGTACATAGAGAAGAATCTACCAGATCAACCCATCCAAGAAACCTCGGAAAGCTTACTGTGCATGCTGAGGAATCTGTTAGCTCCAAAACCACAACAGAGATGATATTAAGGTGTTCTGATTTGGAATATAAAGATCTCTTCTCAAAAAGTGTATGGGCTGCTAAGTTCTTAATTCTCTTTCTATATTCTTAGATTTAAAGAGGTACCCTAGTTACCCCATCTGTCCATGTGCTGATTTATCTTGCAGGACCCCTTTTTAATAATATCGAAAGAAGTGGAGAATGGGACCCCAATTCCAGTTTGCAAAACAGAAGTAATCAAGAATGACCTCAAGCCGACGTGGAAGCGAGTATTTTTGAATATTCAACAAGTTGGAAGCAAGGTATAAGAAAGTTTACCTTCAGTGCTATAGTCTGCATCCACTACTAGAAATCTGGTGTCCTTTGCTGTCAGCATACTACCCCCCCAAAAAAAAAAAAATCCTAGGCATACTGTGTTTATTAATAGATGGATGCTCCAAGTTTTGGTTGCTTATTAGAGCTTGATGGCCACAATGACCTAATTGGACAATATTCGTTGTCTCAGTGCTCCAGATTGGCAACCATCTACCAAACCTATGTAGATGTTGTTAGATATGGATTTTGGAATTTTTCCTGTAAGATGCTTCATGTCCTTGTCTGTTCATTGCTAGTTTTCTCATTTTTATTTTTCAAAATTAATCTGCAGGACAGTCCACTGGTAATAGAGTGCTTTAACTTCAATAGCAATGGAAAACATGATTTGATTGGGTAAATTGTAATCTTGTCCGTCTTCATTATCTCCTCATCTCTATAGACCAGCATAATGACAAAGCTTGTTGTTGTATTATCAGAAAAATTCACAAATCATTGGCAGATTTGGAAAAGCTTCATTCTAGTGGGCAAGGCGAAAATTTATTTTTACCGACTTTAGTTGGGCATGATTACCACAACAAGGTCCTTTTATGTGTATCAAGTATACTTCGCATTTTGAATTGTATAAAATTCTTTGCCTTTAGCTTGAAGGTCTCTAAATATCATGCAGATACTGAAGAGTCAGCTATTTGTTGAGAAGTTTTCCCAGAGTGTCGAACACACTTTCTTAGATTACTTGGCTGGGGGGTGTGAACTGAATTTCATGGTGGCAATTGATTTCACTGGTATTTATTTATGCAAACTTGTTTACTGTACCTGAAAATTTCTATTTGCAGTCCGAATGTTATTCTCTATAAAAATTAAGAGTAAATGCAATTTTTTTAGCATAACACATTCATTTATACCATTTACTGATACCTGTTATTGTCTTGTTTTTTATTCATTTTAACATCCTTGTTTCAACTGCACTCTATTGGCATTTTGTTTCCTTATTTTGCAACACTATATCCTACCTTGGGACATAATTGTGCTTTTAATATTTATGAACACTTGGCATTGTTATTCAAGTACCTCTTCCTAAGTATTGGTTCACTTTATCCATCCCATTCTCCTGACCTTTCTTCTAGTTACTCTGTTAATAACCCTATCAGATTGCTTATTTATATGTAAGGTATATTGTAATCGATAGAATTTGAGTTTCTTCATAAGTCAAAGATATCTCTGGGTCATTCATTCATGGTTTTGAAATATGATAGAATTGTGATTGTCAAGAGAGCAGTTTAGTTTTATGAACTTTTGCCATGCTCTTGTATTTCTGTTCTGCTGATGCACCTTTGCATCTAGCAGTTTTTTTATATGCTATTTCTTACCTATCAAAAAAAAAATCTACTTTCTTGGAAAATTAATTTTGATCTCTCTTTTTTCTTCTTTTTTTCTTTTAGAAAAAAAAAAGAAAGAAAGAGAAAAGAAAAAAGAAGAGAATGTTTACTTTTAAATCATTACATGTATTGGTTATAGTTACTGCAATATCTTATTATATACTAAAGTGTCATTCTTTCCTATTAGCTTCAAATGGAAATCCACGCCTTCCCGATTCCTTGCATTATATTGATCCTTCAGGACGGCCAAATGCATACCAAAGAGTGAGAAATTGGTCCTTTCTACAGCAATTTCTTGAACTTCTTTTTGGATATACCCATCTGATGGTGCCCATTGCTTTTCAGGCAATCATTGAGGTTGGAGAGGTGTTGCAGTTTTATGACTCAGACAAGCGGTTTCCTGCATGGGGATTTGGAGCACGGCCAATCGACGGTCCAGTCTCTCATTGTTTCAACTTGAATGGAAGCAGTCATTACTGTGAGGTAGAACGGTTGCAAAATCTATTCTTGCTTTCATTATGTGATATTTTTGTTTAGAAGCCTTTATATTAAGCATATGTAAGCCTATTTCTCTCAGGTTGAAGGAATCCAAGGAATTATGATGGCATATACAAGTGCCCTCCTTAACGTTTCTCTTGCAGGGCCAACTCTTTTTGGACCTGTTATTAGCAATGCTGCACTTATTGCTAGCCAGTCTCTTGCAAATGGTGGACGAAAATACTTTGTGTTGTTAATAATCACGGTAAGAGTATATCATTGGGATCTTTGGATGAATTTTTTCATGTTCGCTTATGAAGGTTCTATATGTGTGTGTGATTTTAGTTAACACGAACAATACTTGAACTTGGTACCTTTTCTTCAGTGGCTTGTTCTGCACTTCCTTTTCCATGTTGCAGAATTAAAAAATTTGTTTTACATGATCAATACTCATATGTGCTTTCAATATTAAATATCCCCCTTTTGTTGAGTTCCCACTGCTGTTCTTAGGATGGAGTAGTGACAGATCTCCAAGAAACCAAAGATGCCCTTGTGAAAGCATCTGACCTGCCATTGTCGATCCTAATTGTTGGAGTTGGAGGAGCTGACTTCAAAGAAATGGAGGTATTTATTCAACTCATTTCTTTTTGTTGGTTGATTGTCTTGGAATATTTGGTACAGGACTAGAGGTTCAATTATTCAGCATAATTAATTATCTCATCTTACGTTTTTGTACAGATTTTAGATGCAGACAAGGGAGAGAGACTTGAAAGTTCAACAGGACGTGTTGCTTCACGTGATATAGTCCAGTTTGTTCCGTTCCGAGATGTACAGAGTAAGTCAATCTGCTTATTATATTTGGTTCCCATGCTGACTTAACTAATTGAAACTTTATGAATAGTTTCTAAGTAGTGACTTGCGGTTTTAATTTTCTTATCCTCAAAATGAAACTTTGCCTTGCACCTGCAGGTGGAGAGATTTCTGTTGTTCAAGCACTTCTTTCCGAATTACCAACTCAATTTTTAACCTACATGCGGACCAGAGATATCCAACCACTTTCTTCATAATGTAAAGAATTGTACATAATGAAATTTGATTTTCCATAAGTGGTTCACCTTCGTTCAGGCCACCATATTTTTTTGAGGTTTGTCGTGAGTGGCATCATTCATATTGCTAAGAAAGGGTAATATTATAGCGCGTCATCGTGCCTGGCTAAAGATTCCATACAAGCCCCTTTGTCAATTAGCTACTGAGGATTCACGGCTTCACGTTCCTTGGTTAACTTGGGCTCCAGTAAAGTTTTACATGGACTACCGGCTTAAGTGCGTGCTCAAAGCAATTCCTTTTAGTGTGTTGGAACCAACACCAAGGCCCTAAATGAAAAAGATGTGGGGTTAAACAACATTTGTATCATTTGAACTGGATAATAATGTGAAGAATGTTTTTAGAATGGACTCTTCAATCTTCTCTCAAGTTTCCAACTTGAATTATATTTTTTGGCTTTTGGGTTGAAATGCGATACCTGGTTGAATTTCTACATTATTTAGGCCTAAGGTTCTGCAGGAGCCAGCTTGTCCGCAAGGGTGTGAATCTCTGTTCCATGGGGGCCCTTGGCCTTGGAAGTTTTCATGTAACTATTCTGTTAAGAGATATTGTGACCTAAGAGGCCCAAACTTATTATAAGTCGATGTACCTGTAAAACAGGCAATATGAACTGTAGATTACTAGATTAGTCTATGGTTAGGTTAGTGTATGCTTGGAGCTAGTTATTATATTAGCCCTACATTAGGTTCACTGTAACCTAATAAATAAGAGTTAAAATCTTGCTTATGTATTTCTTTTCTCTCTTTCAATTAGCCAATGACTCAACAACTTAAACATATACACGAGGATGTGCATTGATTAGCATTCATTAAGTCATGGTTGTACTGCATTGGCTAATAAGCTTTGTAGCTAAATTTAATTGTGGAATGTAAAATACAGCACTTAGCATATGTAGTGGTTGTCAGGTATTTTGACCAATTGGAAGCTGAGTATGAAAACAAATCAAGATGCTCTAATGAAATCCATGCACATGTACAAAGGGATCAAGTACAAAACAAGATGGTCCGAGTGAAAGGACTTTGAACAAATTTGTCAATTTATGCTCATGCGATCTGTATGGGTCAAAATTTGGCGAATTTTGCAGGTGAAATTTGAAAGTCTGATCACTAAAAGACAAATGAATTTGAATTTGAAAAGTGAACAGGTCTTTGCAGCTATTAACCCCCCAAATCAATGCTAAACTTGTCTCACCAAAGCTGAAGTCAATCCGTAATTTCGTGTTGCCTTCTACTTACAAGATTGAGTTTAGCATGAAATCTGGTGCAAACCTCGAGAGAGGAACTTAGATGCAACTTTGATTGGCTTTCTATTGAAAAGGAGTTGTTCCCCCAGCACAACAAAATCTCACATTTTTCACAATATAAGTCAAAACTTTCGAAAAAAAATATCAAACAAATTGTTAGAATAAAAACAATACGCAGTATATATTTAGACTCTTGTTGTTTAATCTTTTACCGCCGTTTCAAAAAAAAAAGCAACTCTCCTTTTTTTTTTTCATATATATTTAAGAAATTAAAGTGTCAACTTCCACTACAACTCAAAATAAGAGTTATGAAAATGTTGTGATATTTTGTTGTTTTCTCTAAACTTTTTAAGGAAAAATAATAATAATAATACTTGTGCAAATTATCATTTTGTTGGGTAGGTGTGAAAGGATGGGCCTACCTGCGATTAGAGGAAGGTGTTAAGGCCCATCTAAAGAATGAGCCTATTGGACAAAATAGAAATGTCTAATGGTTCCCTTCCCTCGGTCTAAAAATGTTCATTATTTAAAAGAAAAAAGGGTGTTTACTACAGTGGTGTATATATATAGCTAGGCAAGCTCATCTCATGGGACATTTGATCGCTATGTAACAACAACAATACTTGTTTACGTACTTATGATTATTTAGACTAAGTAACAGTGTGTTTGATTGCCTCCATACTTGACTCACGGTCCTGGATGCAGATATTTTATCTGTCCATTTGTAAAAGAGACGTCGGCACATCCAAAGCATATTCAAGTAGATGGGCTAGCTAGTTTATTGAGAGAAACGTAGATATTAAGAATTTAGGATTTGAAATGAGGAAAAAAGATCAGGTAGCCCAATGCTGTCATAAATATTGAGTTATGTGCGCCGACCTTGAGCTATGGAAGAATGAAAAAACTTAGTATAGGTGGGGGCAGCCATCTTAAGTAGCTAACAAAAAAAAAAAAAAGTCAAATTATGGTGGTCCATCATCCATGCATTGATGCAAGGATCGGACCACTTCGATCTTTCAGTAATTAATGAGAGAGTGAGAGACAGAGCTATTCGACTTTGGTGGCTTGCTATTAATCCATATATAGATGTTGTATTCATTCCTCTAAAAAGATTTTCAAAATATTTAACCAGTAGAAACTCAACTCAATTCAAACCTTAAAACTGTTTTGAAAAAAAAAAAAAAAATGTAGTAAACCAAGATTCTACTTGATAGATAGTTAACCTTAGCAATTTAATCTCCCACATGGCTACGCATTAAATAATCTCTTTCTTTCTTAACACCATAATCAAGATTGAAAATTAAACTACAACGTTGCTTAACAATACATCATCTTATCTAAGATAAAATAAACCTTCTATTTTCAAAAATTAAGAAATAAATTTTCATCTCTTTTTGTTATATTTTATCCTTAAAACATGATCTTTCAATCTTTATATAAAATTAACCTTAGTATTAATTCAGCAAATTATATATTTGATTCTTCAAATTAACCTTGACTTGATAAGCATTAAATAAATTTATTTAATTAATATTTAGTTATAAAAGGCCTTACTTATATAAATTGCCTTAGACCTCAAACTATATTGAGTCAATCCTAACAGATGTTTTGTTGTTAATAGTTTTTTTAGGAAAATAATACTCTCACATCCACTACATTCATTTTCTCATGCATATCTACTTTCTTGTGTTAGATGTGGACATTTTATTCACTTTTTAAAATGTATAAACTTTTGCATCAATTTTAAATATTTGTGAAATAGTGGATGTAAAAGGATTTTTTTTTTTTTCCTATTTTTTTTTTATTTTTACTTTTTTTTAACATAAACAGTAAAATTCCGTAATTTTATTGTAAGAAAATTTATGTCTCTGTAAAAAGGAGTCTATCCTACATATTACACAATTCCAACGACAAGTAATAGGAACTTTTATCTTCCCATTAGACCATATATATTCCAAAGTTTCATCCTGGTTTTAAATTAAACCTTAGAATTTTTAATTGCATCGATTTTCACTATTAGAAATTTTTACTAGATGAGCCCTCAATAAGTAATGGGAACTGTAAGTTGTATTTATAACATGTCAAAGTATAAAAATCCTTCCACGCCATTAAAAAATAGGTGCTATATATTTTGATATATTAAAAGATCGCAAAAATGTCTTAATTATGTGTAAAAGATTAAAAATAAATAGATAATCTATAAAAACCAATATATAAACAATTTGATAAAGAACCATCAATTTGTGGATTTCTTGCACTAAATTACTACTTGGGCCGTTTGCATGAACGGCCACTGTTTTATTAATTTAAAAATATTATTATTAAGTTAGTAGATGTTAAATATTAGCATTGATATACCACGTTGAATATGCTAGTATGGATGCAGAAACGAAATTATAAAGTGTAAAACACAATAACACAGGAGGGTTATGTGGTTCAGCCTAACGGCCTACATCTACGAAGGAAACCCTAAAGGGTTACATCAATAATATATTAAAGCGTAGTACAAATCCTGTGTTACAATGAACCATAACATGTGTATATATAGTAGACTACACCCTAGACTAATAGACTTATAGTACAAGTAGGAGACTTGATTTGTACACAAAGTAGAATTAGGCTTGGGTTTATGTTAATGAACTAATATATCTCTAACACCCCCTTTCAAACACGAGATGGAAGTTTGATGAAACCTTGAGATTTGATAAGGTTGAGAATATCCCTTGAATGAAGTTTGGCTCTGTGACAGTGGTTTGAAGAAGGCAATGGTCTTGCAGTATTGATGCGACTTCTAACAATGGCATGACTATATCAGAGAGTTTTGACGATAGCAATGGGAAGCCAAAGAAAATGAACGCAATAAAGAAACACCAATGAAGACAAAACTTGCTCTTAATATACCGTAAGAACAAAAAACCATGGCCACAAGAAGGTGGCTCTGATACCATGTTGAATATGCTAGTATGAATGCGGAAGTGAAACCTAATGGCCTACAATATCTACGGAGGAAATCCTAAAGGGCTACATTAATAATATATTAAAGTATAGTATAAATCCTATATTACAATGAACCATAACATATGTATATATAGTAGACTAAACCCTAAACTAATAGACTTCTAATACAAGTAGGGGACTTAGCTTGCACACAAAGTAGAATTAAGCTTGAGCTTATGCTAATGGGCTAATATATCTCTAACAAACTCATTGTAGATCTAGATAATGAAAAATTATTGAGTGAACACTGATATAATTGGAACTTGAATTAATTTAAGCTAAAGGCAAATTCGATGTTTCTTATATGTAATTATATTAAGAAATATATATATATAACATGAAAGTGTAAAAAGAAGAAAATACTTCTTACTTTTTTGTTCAAATTACTGCTATTGTGTATGCATAGCCGCCTTGAGAATTGTCACAATGTACTCTTTATTTTCTTTGTGCACACTTGTTATCTCCATATTTTCTTCACTAGTAATGACACAGTTGATAGATAGATGTTGTGGAGGCATTTATTATCAAAAATACCAATGACGAACAATTAAATTTGGGTGATTATAGATGAAACACATCCACACCTTGATTGTGTGAAATTGCCATGATGTCATAGGTTTCAAATGTTTGTGTCCACACCCAACGAACAAAGAAGAGGAGGGAAAAAATATGTATAGACATGGAGGCCATAACTCCCTCAATTTTTTTTTAAATAGTATATATGGATATATATGATAATAAAACTTCAAACTTAAAAAATTACGCTTAACACCTCAAAATTAATATTGTACACATAATTAGATAATAAAAAATATAATTATTCATGATTTGCAGATTAACATGTAATCTATTAAAATATTTGAATTTTTTTATGTATATTAAATATTGTCAAAATTAGACTTCTCAATAAAATAGAAAATATAAGGAATTATTGAGTGTATAATCAATTATAAATTATTTTCAACTTTCATTTTGTTAGTTTAGTTGCAACGTATTAAGAATTTTTTTTTTTTTTATATTAAATAGATTTTAGTTTGAATTTTACATGTAATAATTTAAATTGAAATCTTACTATATTTGTTATTGAGAAATGCTAACGAGTACCCTTAGGGCACTGGTTAATAATCTATTTAAAGAAAGTTTTTATGGGAAATGAAAAAAAAAAATAATTAATATTTTGACAAATTTTTTCATTTTTCATAAAAGTGGTATGAAAACTTTGTTAAAATAAATTATTAAGGAGTGCCGCTCTAAGGCACTCGTTAACATGACCCATTGTTATTTTGAGACGGTGATTATTTTTCTAGATGAGATCAGAGCTTTCGGTCGTTGCGAGAGAGACAGGAACAAAAACAAAGAAACAAAGTCAAAAGTTAGACCGAACTCTTTTTCCACTCATCTCTCAAACTTCACGCCAAGAAGCTGAACCTGCGGGTATAAAAATTCTCCGTATAGTAAACCCTATCTTTCTGGTCTTCGATCTTGTTTCTTCTCCTCTTCCTTCTTTCCATCTTCTGCTACATATTTTGTTCATCAAATCACTTCTTCTTTTGTTTATTTAGCACCCGCATCAACGTAACAAGTATAGCCCTAGTGAAATTTATATTATCTGCATGATTTAGCACAACAAACACAACAAGCTAGGCATCATCAAGTTGAAAGTGCTGGATCGACAACATGGGAAGAGGCCCTTTCCTTCCAATGAAGCGGAAGAGAAGGAAGAGGATCATAAATTTCCTGTCTACTCAGCTCGATCCCAACAAGATATGTCTGCCATGGTCTCAGCCCTAGCTCAAGTTATTAGTAACAACACTGACCAAAACCCACCTCAAGTGCATGGAAATCCAATAATCACATCCCAGTCTGGCCCAAGGGAACAACATCAGTCTCAACCTGCTGTAGATCAAGGTATCGCACATAAATAACAAGCTTTTTTGCGTTATGAAATCACTTTTCATTCATATTTTGTTGTACCAATAATGGATGATGACAATAGTATATATTTGAGCATATGTTCATCGATCCATGTTGCATTCACAATCACAGAATGAAAAATCATTATGGTTGAATATATTGCAAGTTCATGTGCTCCTATTTTCCATGTTTAATTTTTTTACAGAATCAGTTTTCATTTATTTAATGGTTGATTTGCCCCCCTAATTGAACAATATTGAATCGACCCAAGTGCTTTAATGCTCTTGGCTGTGAAAGGATCGATGCAAGTATTATCATTAACTGACTCTCCTAGCTATATGTTTCTCGTGCATACCTACCTCCCTCTTACTTGGACTACTGGTTCTCTCTTAAGGTTTATGCACTTGTATTTATCCCTATCATGCACAAGTTTCTCTTTATTTTTTTTCAATGAATAAATTTTTTATTTTGACATGTAAAGTCTTTTTTTCCTTAGATTAGGTTTTCTTTCAGAAGAACTAAATAATGCCACTAAGATACAAGACTTATAAATTTCTCAATTTTAATAGTGAATATTACAAGTCCTTTTTAATTGATGCATATTCATCAATATCCTTACATAAATTTCATGTCTAGACTTTCTCTATTTTATGTGGTAAAACAAAAACATTTCTGTGAAGGGAACACAAGGAGAAGACACTATAGAGGAGTAAGGCAGAGACCATGGGGAAAATGGGCAGCGGAAATTCGAGACCCAAATAAGGCCGCCAGAGTTTGGCTTGGCACTTTTGAAACAGCTGAGTCTGCAGCACTTGCTTATGATGAAGCAGCTCTCAGATTCAAAGGAAGCAAAGCTAAGCTTAACTTCCCGGAAAGAGTTCAAGGGACAAGCGAAACAGGTTACCTTACAACTGGTTTGGGGACTGAACAAGTTCCTAACCCGATTCTTCATCATGCCCCTCATCAAACTACTTCTCAACAAACATATCCCAATATGTTTCAATATGCACAACTTCTTCAGACTGGAGATAGTAGCTTACATTATGTTAATGTGCCAAGTCTCTATGGGCAAGAAAGATTTGCATCACAAACTTCATCAACTACTACATCTTCATCATCTTCATCTTCATCTCCCATACCAACTCAACAACAGCAACAATATCAACAACAAGAGCTTCTAAGATTTCCAACGCAATTTGGAGGTGGTTCTTCTACTAGTTCTAATCCTCGTAAGAACATGAAGGACTTTTGAGACCAATAATTCAAAAGGACATATATATAAGGTAAAACTAAACGATTTGGGGTTATATATGTTATACCTTTTCCCACCTTTTTAAATTCTTGCTTATGAAACTTTCTTCTATTTATGAGTTTTCAAGAAGTGTTTTATCAAAGTTGTGCACGTGGTGTAGTTTCAGTTAGCATTTCCGTTCATGCTTGAAATTTTTGGATATTTTCTAGATTTCTATTCAGTAGAACCTAATTAGCCTATTAAGAATTTATAACCAATCCCAAAATTTTGAACCAAGACTTAGTATTCTCTAGATTTGGACCCAGGAAAAAGAATCATTTAGCAGTAAGCATTTTCGTTTATACTTGGATAGTTCCTAGATTTGTGTACAATCGAATTTGACTAGCTAGTCTATTAAGAATTCATAACCAATCCCAAATTTTAGGAACCAAGAGTCAATTATTTCCAATGACTCAATTATTCTTATTAGCATATTCTCTAGATTTGTACCACTAAGAAAAATGAATCATTCAGCACTGCCGATTCCTGTGTAGCCGGTAGAGCTGAAGCCGTAAATTCTATATTTCATGCATGTAGAAAACATTCAATCATGTGGAAGTGGTGTTAGGGCCTATTTGGTAATATTGTTCTAATAACATTATTTAAGTGTTGTGAAAATACGTGTGAATGAAAAAGTGTTGTGAAAATACATGTTGTGTTGTTTAAACAACAAAAACTGTTATTTAAATAACACAACCAAACGGACCCTTAATCTCCCAATAAATATGGTGTGAGGACTAGAGTCTTTCCAACTTTATTGGAGATACTTTAGTAATAGGAAAATATCTTTCCACATTAGTTTACATCTACTATTCACGCATATATTCACGATTCATGTCGGAATATCCACGTTTTAACATATAAAAGTGGATGTGAAATAATTAAGGTGAAAAAAAGTTATGTAAGAGAATAAAAACCTTTAGTGATAACCCTGGCCCCAAAACGCAACATTATGGTATGCTAACAACAATACAAGAATCATATTCTGAGTATCTGGGTTTCTATGTACCTAGTTGATGAATAATAAGTTGGCCAACCTCTATTGGCAATATGCGGTGGATGCTTTCTAAATAAAATGGATTGTATAGATGTACAAAATATCATGTTATTTAAAATTTTAAATTGTATATACCTTGAGATTTGTAAGGCCTGTTCCTTCATATATCAAAAGTGTTCGACCATAGTAAACCTACAGGAAAAGTAGTTAAAAGAAATAAAGAAAGCAAAACAGGTTGTTTTGCTGGTTTAGTAAATTAAGCATGGCTCAATTGCTATGTCAGGGGTCTCTAAGGCTTTGTTTGGTTGGAGGAGTGGAAAAGTGAGATGATGAAAAATTAGTGAGAGGATATAAAAGTTTTGGCTTTCTCTCATGTGTGTTTGGTTGGAGGGATGGAAAGTGGGAAGATGAAAAACTCTTTTGTTTGGTTAGAGAGAAAAGTGGGAGGATGGAAAATATAATTTATATGAATTGGCTATTATGTGAAGAGATGGGAAATTGAAGGGTAGGTGAGTGCAATAAAGGTGAGGATATTTGTGTAATTTACTACTCATATCATATTTTCTCCTTAGTTTTCCTTCCAAATTGGGAGGACAAAACTATGTGGGCTCGGATGAATTATTTTCCACACCATTTTCTTTCTCTCTTGTTTTCTTTCTTGAATCAAACAAGAAAAAATTTTATTTTTCACCTTATTTTTCTCTCATTCTTTTCCATCCTCTCTGTTTTCACCCGAACCAAACGGGGCTAAGATGATCAAATATACAAGCCAGGCAAGAAAAGTTAGCTAAGATATGTAGTCATTTTCAGAAACTTCTGATGCTCTAACTTTTAGAAAAGCAGGACGTACTGCCACGGCGTAAAGTGCGTGAAAGCATGCGATGGCAGACAACCTGTGTTATAGCACAACATGTGTTATATAGCACAGCATGAAAAACAATTTATGTTCACACGGAATAAGGAGGAAAGACATGAAATTAAAAGTACAGGAAAATATACAGTACAATATATTCTATCTGATGCTGAGGCAAACTTAAACAATTGTGTCAATAAGTCATGATATGATTGTTTGTTAGGGATAAGAATGGAGCGGGATGAGATCAGTTTAGGGGTGTTTCAACCCTGTCCTGTCCCCTTTTTAGGGTGAAATTGGGACAAGTTGAAAGTATTTTTTTTATTTGACCTCGACATTAATAAAATAAAAATAAAAAAGAAATAGGATAGAAATTATTGTATCAGCAGGTTATGATGTGGTGGTTAGTTAGGGATGGAAATGGAGCAAGATGGGTTCAGTTTACGGGTGTTTCGCTCCCTTTTTAGGGTGGGAACAGGACAAGCTAAAAATATTTTGTTATTTGACCTCAATATTAATAAAGTAGAAATAAAAGAAAAATAGGATGGATAATAAAAGAATGCTAAGAGAGAAAAAAAACATACATTTGGAAAATGATAATAGAATATGTCAAAAAAATATTTGAATTATAAATAGGATATGTATAGGAATATTTAAATTTTATATATATATATATATATAGTAGGGCAGGAGAGACGAGTGGGTCAAACAAAATACATCTTTATTTCATACCTCTTGAAAAGCGGAAAAAGTCTGCTCAGAATAAGGTGGGTGATTTTTGTCATTCCCTTATGCATACCAACCATGAGGAGCACACAAGGTGTAATTGATTCCATTCCAATTTCCATAACTCATCTCTTAGAATCGGAAACCACACCCTTTGGATTTCCATTTATAGATAGATTGAAGCGAAGGTAAGATTTGGTACATTAAATAGATAGCTCCTTGTAGATTTGATATCTCTCTTATTTTGTCTAGAACGACCTAGAATATATAATAAGGCCAAGTCGTCGAGGAGGTTCATTGGTTGACAATCACAAAAGATATAGATTGGTATGAAAGAAAATCTGAAACTATCAGCGGACGATTGACGATTGGTCATGGAATTCGGCTGTTAAATGATAAAGTTGAGCACAAAACACAAACGGTGGGCCTTGATATTGCCACTTGTTTGCGCAATTGGCCGGTCTGACTTTCTGGTTGGTCAGCTCTCACTTCCAACCTTGACTGGGTAAAACAACACAATACAACAAATAATTTTTTGTTCTTTCTTAGAATGTCAAATTTAAATCTAAGGCTTCTTTATACTTTTAAAAATTAAGGAGTTTTTTTTTTTTTTTTTTTGGGATCAAATGTAATTTATCAATGTGTGATCTAGAGAGTTGCATTTTGTTTTTGAGAAACAAACACACACATATAAAGGGAATGAAATAAATCCTAATACAAAAACACCACAAACTATACTAAAAAATAATGATAACTTTAAAAAAATGGTAGAATACGTTTAAAGAATTGCACTTTAGTTACTTTTGATTTGTAACTTTTAATATATTAAGATTATAGTGAGGTTGTTGTATATATCTTTTTTAAAAAAATTTCAAAGAATGTGATTTAAACATATAATTTTATAATGATTTTGAGTTGTTTTTATATTGAAATTAAAACTTAAATGGGTAAAGTGTTTGATTAGTAAATTGAATTCGACCTAAAGCACATTTAGGTAAAATGTAATTGTCTTCATTTAAAGTTTTCAAACCCAAGTATGACTTTTTTAATTACAAAATTTGATATTGGTTCCTTTTTTTTTTTCTTTTTTTGAGAAGAGATCTTGGTTGCTTAAATAAAAACATTGCAACCGAATAATATCTAATTAAACCTCTTTGTGTTTCACTTTTGCTCAAAGTGTATCAAGGTTCTCAAGGACTCATTTTTCCAATTTTGCCTATAATTTTATTATCCTTTTTGGCATCATTACTTTAACAATATATAATACATCTTAGAGTTTGAACCATGATTCCAATTCTTTAAATTTCAATTGTAATTATGGTATCATATAGTTGCAAAATTAGTCAAATTTAAATTCTCAAAATTAGTTTTAGTTAACTAAAAATAATGGAAATCCAATGAAGATATGTGCACCCCATTTACAATGTGCCCCCAAACTATTAATATATTACTATGCATGATTGACATCCTAATTTAAAACAAATGTATCAATGTGCCCCTGCAATCTAAATTGCAAGACAAAAACTGGGTGTAATCACAGAAATACTCTCATCGATTGCAATGAAAAAACACATTTTCAGCCTAATTTAACTCTCAATTTTGACAGTAAGGTGTATATTGATACGATTCTTTCAAATTAAGAATTATGTAAAGTGATCGTTTGGGGGTACATTGTAAAAGAAGTGAAAGTTTATGAAAAAGTGTAATTTTCATATTCATTAAATTTTGTTAGCTATTAGGATTTTGTATGCATGATTAAAATTTTTTTCAAACCCTAAAGGGTTGATCTAATGGTTTCTAATACCTCCCGAGATTCTCATGGATTCAAAACTTCTACCTGGCAGCTTGGCGGCACCCCTTAAAGATTCCTTCTTATAATTACTTAATGTAATCCTTCCTAATAATATTCTTTACATTTTCTCATATTACTTTTAATTGATAATGATATTTTAAAATTAAAAATTTAAAAAAAAAAAAAAAAATTGTATCGACTTCAAAAATATGAGGTTGACATTATGCAATGAAACTTTAAAGTATAATTTGGAACTAAGCTCAAACTCTGGGATTTTTCATGAGAATATTTCAAAATTATAAGCAGGAAATACAATGTCATCTTGAACAGACACGTTTTATGCATTTTTGGTAAGAATCCTAATGTAGAAGGGTAAAGAGAGCTGAGTGATTGCAAATAAAGATACCTAACATTCTCAGCTTTCCCTTGTCTTTGATAATTGATAATGACTCTGGTCAAAAAAAAAAAATGATTAATTACTTTTTCTTAATCCGTAGAACCATCAAAGCCACTGAAAAAATAATAATAATAAGTAACGCGTGAGGCATGTTTTAGTTGGTACAAAACAAGTTCATCAAAAAAAAAAAAAGTCGGTACAAAACAAGACAAATTGTGCCATGTTAGCAAAGAAAATAATTATTATAGCAAGAAGACTTGTATTGAACTCTTTTAATAATATGAACACTAATTCATACTCCTCCAATTAAGACCAAAATGGAATGCAATCAAACATCATGACGAAAGCGAATGCAACGTTGGCGTGAATTATTGTTTGAGTCCAAATTCACTTAACATGACTGTACAATATTACTTTAACTAGCTAAAGCATAAAGAGCTAAACCTGCTGAACTTTTTTTTTTTTGGCTTACAACAAAGTGAGGTAGGGGATGATTTGAATCTAAGCTCTTTCTCTATGGAAGAAAAAAAATTAGGTAATGACACTTTTTTTTTTTGGTTGTTGAGAAAAGGTAATGACACATAACAATAAGGTTCTTAACAATAAAAAATCAAACTTTAGGGTCCGTTTGGATGCAACTTATTGTTACTAAAAACTAATTGTTACTGAAAACACTGTAACAAAATAATTTTTAAATATATGAATAGTGCCATGGGACTTATTTTTAATATTTTTTTTCTGAATAAAGTGGTTGTAGGTCTCATGAACAGTGCATGAACAGTATTTTTTTTCCTTGCAAGTAAATTCATGTGATTTACTGTTCACGCGCTAAAAAAAAAAAGTCTAAAAATGCAGACGTGGGTTTGGAAACGCCGTATCCAAACCCACACTTAGTCTCAAAATTTTTTAGATCAACTATGAAACTAATTATAATTGATTATTTGTATTCTTTGAAATGCAATACATAACTAATAAGGAACATTCTATTATATTTTTAGCTGAAACTGAAAATTTTTTGTTGAAAATGTAAAAAAAAAAAATGTTAAAAAAATAAGCTAAAAGGGAGATAAGCTGAAAAATTCAGCTCATTCCAAACGCACACGTAGTGAATCCATTCATAATAAAATCAAGAAATTTTATGCAAATAATTAACCAATGGCAATCCAGATTTTTTTTTTTTTTTAACATAGAAGTTAACTATAAACAAAATTTACTGTATAGGGTGAGTTTGGCAACATCTTTAAGCTTTAACTTTTATGTACAGTTTTTTAAAACTTCATTTTTTTCTCACATTTTCAATTTTTTTTCAAGGTACAAGTAAATTATAGTACACTTGCACCAAAAAGTTTTCAACAAAAAAGTTAAATAAGCTGTTTCAAAATAAATCCATAGAAGGTCTGTTTAGATACCACTTATTGCTGAAAGCTGAAAATACTGTAGCAAAATAATTTTTAAATATGTGAATAGTGCTGTGAGACCCAGTTTTAAAGTTGTTTTTGCTTGAAAAAGTACTTGCAATTCTAGTAAACAGTGCACAAAATCCAAAAAAAATAACGCAAACGTGCAATGCAAGCTCAAAAACGCTATCCAAACTCCGCCAAAATATAGTAATATTAAACACAAAGACGGACCACAAAGTCTTGAAACCAAAAAAATTAATAAGATGCTGCATATTTAGTTAAAAAGTAAAGGAGAGTAAAGTGGGTATGCTATAAACCTCGTATGTAATGAAGGCAGCCAACCCGAGTAGCGATCACTAGGTGGTAGATAGATTAGCTAGGGCCGGTTTGACACTGCCTTAGTCTCCACGCAAGTGTGAAGTGTTGGAGAAGAATATATTGTTCGGCTAATTATGACTTCGGCGCCGACATAGAAAAAAAGCTTTTGTCGGGGGCTGAGAGCGTCTCCCAGTGTCAAACTTTTCGGCAAATGGTACCTCCCTTAGCTTCCTCAACACAACAATCAGAGGCCTTGTTTAATTTATTAATACATATAATATGAATCCACCTCCCCACGTCCTCTCTTTGCTGCTGCTGCTGCTGCTGCGCAGCTGCTCCCAACTTTTCTTCCTTTTTCTTTTCTTTTAAGCATAAAGCAAGGAATTTTATTATTAGTTTCATTATTGTCAATTATTAGAGAGAGACCCTTCATTTCAATTCACACATCCATAATTCATTATAAAAATAATTGACGTCTATATCTTCCTATACGTGGTCACACACCTACACCCACACCCACACACCCATACTCTCAAGTCTCAATCTCAAGTCAAGGGCCCAATAAAAACTAAAACTTTGGTCATCATCATCAGGAAGATCAAAACAAACCCCCTTATTCTATTCACATTGCAAATACACACAAGGAGATAGTAAAATTTTTATTATGAGCAAGATAGGTATTTTGTTCATTCATTCATTCAAATGAGAGAGAAAACTATGTTACAACATGACATAACGATATGCTGGGTGAGAGCTTGACTTAATCACTCTTCGAACCACAAGAAGGAGAGCAAAACTGCAAACACCGCTACCAATTACATTAAAAAGTCAGCAATCAGCAGCCAGCCTACCAAACAGCAGAGCAGAGCTGCCAACGAATTGAAATTGCCACTACAACTACATTACAAACCAATTAGCAGCCAGATAACATCAAAACAGAGGCTGCTAGCCTCCAAAAAACAAAAACAAAAAAAAAAACCTACTCAGCATTTTGTTTTTAACTCTTTTTCTTGGTCAACAACCAGCATCTCACATAATGACATAATTCCTAATAGACTTCAGTATATCAACCTCATAATGACACCTTGCTTTCCTAAGCCATCTGTAAATAATGGTAAACGGTAAAGAGTTGCAAATCAAGCTTTCTCGCACATTCAACTCTTGAAACCTCCTTCCTTCATCTCGTTTATCACCCAATGCAATTCATCACATCCCAAATGCCAACACTGGTCTTACATAAAGACACCTCACCACATCTTTCTAGCAAAAGAGCATTCAAAAGATAGAAAAACATTTTACTCATATTATTATATCCTTTACAAGCAGCCAACATATAAAAACATGCTTGGAATATGACTTGTGTACCAAAATCAACCTCCACCAGCTACTATCTATCTAGAAGGCTAGTTGTTTTGCTAATAAATACATGTAAATCATCGATGATTGGGATAATGGGATTTAAGGATGTCAAAAACCAAAACATTTGGAAGAATGCTAGGTTGCACATGGCAAATCTTGAAGAGTATAAATTATCTTCCTTTGAGAGTATGGATCCAATGCTTTAAACTGTTCTGCTACCTATCATGGCATTGCCAGTGGCCCTGATCAATGAAACACTAGTCATACGCTAAATATCAGAATACTTGCATAAGGAGTGCACCCATCAATCAGGGAATAATTTGTCAAATTGACATCTACCAAGATATATACAAATGAAGATAAATGTAAATACACCTTTGAGTCACATACAAACGGTCATTGAACCCATCCCGTCTCTAAGCAAATTTTAAGCTCATCAGCAATGCATTCCAATAATCAATTTTAACATAATTTCATTAATCAAATTACACTTTAAAGGTGCAAAAGCAAAATTTTCTTGCATCTGGTATACGAATGACAGAAATACTAGGCCAGTTTATATTAGTGCTATGACAACTCATGCAGATCAAACTGCAGGAAGGCAACTATTGGATCGCTAAAAGGGTAATAGGGCAGTAAAGCAAGCCTCAAGGAGTTGTGGATTTGTAGTTCACTGAGCATTCTTTTTGTAAGCAGCTTCTAAGCATTCTTTAGCTCTATGAACCTTTGATTGAAGGTAAAAGCTCCCACTCTTCATATTCCGCTCAAACAGGTTGTCGTACCTCTGTATACAGCAGATTGTCAGTATGCTGCTAGATAGCAACCACAAAAGGATTCAATACTGCAATCTCTAAGACATAAATCTATAGCATAAATGAAATGTAAGGCAACCTTTAAGATCTCCTCCCACGATGAGTGTTCAGTGACACCTAGTACCTGCCTTGCCTCCGGCTCGGCCATAATTTTGGTTGCTCTCCTAATATTATGTGCTGCTTCTTGAGCAACACCAGATTTTGAGGCATCTGCAATCATTCACACAAGTTTCTAAGCTAAAAATTTCAATAAGTTTTGCGATAGCACAACACAATAGATTTGATAGTGAACTTAAGATGGAACATACTTGCAAGTGCCTGCCGGTATGCCTGAACAAAAGACCTTGCCACTACTCCAGAGCCCAGCACAAGCAAGTTAGCAAGAAGTCTTGCAGCCTGTACAAACAAATAACAGAAAATAAACTACATAACATTCTTCCGTCATCTTCCATTTTTTATTAGGGCTGTGCCAGAACCATGCATAAAGAACCCAAAAGTAAAACATTGTAACTGATTCACAGACATATGGATGTACAGAGTTGGCCAAGGAGAGTAACAAACTAGCAACAACCTTCTCATAAAGTATCAGTAACTGAACAGTTAACTACGGTTAACAAAACAATGGATTTAACAGCAGACCTAGCAGCAGGGCTATCACAGAGGGGCAAACTTGAATACCAGCAAAAGTAAATGCATGACTGACAAACCAAAAGAAATCAACTAAGCTAGACATAAGCCCAATCAATACATGACTGGCATCTATGATCCATTCTAGCGAAGCATCCTAAACATTAGCAATCAGTTACTTCATAACCACACTTTAGGTCATCAAAGATTAAGTTAAATAGCCATACCATAAAGAAGTTCTTGCCACTCCTATATTTACCAATAACACAATATGTAAGCAGCATGGTTGTTCAAATCACAATCTGGATAGTAGGATCATATCATCCTATCATCCAACTCACCCAAAATGACTAGGATTGGTGAGGAATTATAATCGCCTTCAAGATCAGTGGAATTGTATGATCCTATGATCCCAGAAAAATCCCACTCCCTAGTTAGAAAATGACCAAAGCGAAGGCCCAACAACCCCAAAATCTTCCCTAATTGCCCAAAATTTCTTTCAAATCCCCAAATTTACACACACACAGCGAACTTGGAGTTGGAGATTAGAGGACCTAAATATCTAATTTCGGCTGAGGAGTCGCTGCCAAGGCTGAGATTATGATGAGTCACTATCAAGCCTAAGCTGCTGAGGAGTTGTCGCCGCCATCGCTGACTCGCCGTATCTTTTTTTTTTTTTTTGGCTTCGTTTGAACGATTCCTTTGATTGGTAGGTTCAATTCGGCAAACAACCATTTTTGCTCAGCTTATTTAGAATATTTCTATTGATGTAATCATCATAATGGGCTCTTTGTTTAGAATATTTTTCACGTGGCTAATTGCTCTCTGTTTCGATTATTTTGGAATGGCTGATGGCTCCCTGTTTTGATGTGGTGGAAGCTTCATTTGGGCTAGTGATTCAATGGGTCAGTACATTTTTTATTGCTTTCTAAATGTTTTTTATATTTATGACTTTATTATTGAAGAGAGTCATTTATAATCAAGTAAAACTTTTTTTTTTTTTAATTATAGATAATATGATAATTCTATTTATTATTCAACCTACAAAGTCACAATCAATGTGTTTTTCAGTTTTTTTTTCAACAGGAAGTAGGATCTTAGGATCCTCAATCTGATCCTATTGATCAAATTCATGAAGCCCCTCCACCAATCCTTTAGGATCCAATTTTAAAATCCTAGATAAGCAGTGTACTACACAGGCAAAATGTGCAAGTAGTCCACAACAGCAATAAAATTTCAGAAGTCATTTACAAGGCCCCTCATATATTATATAGAAATAGCCACCTGGGCAACAATAAGGTGCTGCATGGACCCTTTTGCAAGGCTTACTTTTAAAATGTTTCAGAAGCAATCTTCTTCAAGTGCATCCTTGAAAGCCAGGCATCAATTAACAAAGTGGCCTCGAATATGAGATGCCACACGCACACCCCTAGGTTACACCTCATACCAAGCAGGGGGCCTTCTGGTTACTCAGCAGAGCTCAAGTAAGCTCATCACTTGCCAGTCAAGAGGCCCACTGGCCACTAGGTTGCTCGTCAACAGGCCCAATTCCACAAAACATCATAAATAAAAAAATGGGAACAAGGAGAAAAGGAACTTATATATCTGGTTATATAAATACTGCAATCATACAAAAACATGAAAATGCATAAAAGGGTGTATGTGTGTAGAGTGTTAAGTATACCTACCATTACTGAAGAGGGAGCAAATAATATCCAGGAAGTGGAAGCAGCAAATGATTACTTCAGAATTCAAGAAACCTAAAAAAGCAGAACTAATGTGTCAGATATGTCCTTAAATACCGTCTTAACATTGTTGGCTCCACTCTGTATGTGTGTGCACATCAAGTATACTGAAACTCACACAAACAGTAACCAACCACGCAAATTTTAGGAGACTAAATTGTGAATAGAGTAGGCTGAACAACAAATTGTATCAAGGAAAACAGAATGCACAACAGAAGTTCTCTATAAATTTTTATATTACAAATAATAAGCCATAAACCAATCATGAATTTGATGTGCAGAAAAAACATATCTACTTTGAACAGTACAAAGTAAATAACAATAATCACTAAATCAAACCAAAAGTTTTCCTATAAGCGAGTAAAACTGTATAAAAATTAAAACTCAAAATCTAGCACAATCTTCTATAGCAAACTTTCTTCATAATGTTAAAAAAATATCTATTGACAACTCTGTATTACTCGACATCGACACTATTAGAATAATAGTTAAATGATTAAATTCATGCTTCTGGGACAAGTTGTAGGTTTATCAATTACAATTATGGATGTCTGAGCATGCCCACATGCCTGACTGTCGAAATCATCAAAAACCAGACAAAACACCTAAACTGTAGTCTATTTGTTCGCATACAAATTTTTCAACTCAAACTACCCCCCGCCCCACAACAAATGCCAAAGGGTATAAAATTTAATATTAAAAAAATGTCGAACATGGGAATACTGTAATCGAAATCAAGAAACTTATCTTATAAAAACATGACTAAACATGAAATTACTACATATATATATATATATAGTCAGCGACACAGAAAGCAAACTATAGAATTGATTCTAGATGTTGAAATTTTATTATCCCCAAGGATTGCAGTCAACAATAAAACAACTGAAATCGAGGCAAAGATTGAAATAATAAATAAACAGAAGAAGAAGAAAATGGAAATAAAGATAGATACATGGATGTTAAAACTTGAAAAGGCATAAAAGTAAGGAATGGTAATCGCTAATACTACTACTTACCCGAAACTTTCAACAAATCCAATGGAAATTTTGTCGGTGTGTTCTTCCTCCCCAAGAAAAGGGTGGGTTTAGGGTTTAAAGGAGAGAGACAGAAAGAGAGAGAGGAAAGGTTGGCCTGGAATTCTCAGAAAGTAAGTAAATGTAATTTTGAAGGAAACTACACAACAGGAACACGACCCAACCGTGCAAAGCAAACCTACCCAGTAAGAAATGGGCCAACTACAGCTCAATTTATGTTGCCTCTGTAAAAGCCCAACACGCACAAATTTTTGTGTTGGGTTTCAACAACACCGATATAACACCATCCACTTTCATAATATGTTTTTTCTCAAAAAAATTTATAATAATAAAAAAAAAAAGCTTCATAGTATGTTTTTTAGGAAACACACACACAAGCCCACGTGGTTTCCCTTAAAAACACAAAGTATCGTTGAGGTTTTTAGTGTAACCCAAACTCTCGTATGATATTGATTTGTGTTTTTTAAGTTTTCAATCAAAAGTCCTCTCTCTTATAACTTTAGTTTGACATTTATTTGAGTTAATCCTTAGTTTGGAAGTGAGAATTTGAGTTTTTATAAAAGTACGATCTATATAGTTATATATTTGAATGTACTTATCAATTATTTGAGTAATATCACTTGTAATTATGTGATCAGTTTTAATTATTATGATAATTATCTCCTTAAGAGAATGATAAATTTGAAACTTAAAAATTTTAATTGTACCAAAAGAGACTAGGAAAATATAATGCATAACAACAATAGTTGGAAGAATATAGATCACTTTAAAAGAGCAATAGCCAACGGGGGCTTGGCTGAGTAGGTAAGGCTTGGACGTTTCGTGCAACACACCTAGGTTCAAGTCCCACTGCCCGCAAGTTTCCGTTGGTGGATAAACTTAGTAGTGAGGTGTACTCACAAATGTGAGGTGACTCCTACACAGTGGTACAAAAGGACCCCCAAGATCGGGCTACCCCAACCGAGGCCACTGGCTCTCTGCCCGGGGGTGTAATATGACCATAAAGACCCCCTTTTTTCTATTTCTCAAAAAAAAAAAAAAAAAAAACTTTAAAAGAGCAATAAAAAACACCAAAAACAATAAAGTTATATTTTTGTAAAATTAGAAAATACTTTTAGAAATTGTTTAATTTTTAAGGAGAAAAATTATTTAAAATAAAATTTAAAGAATAAATTATACATTATAAAAACCTCAAAATAATTATATATTATTCTCAGACATTGCGTGATTCTAAGTCTAATTGATATGAAAACACTAGAGAACTAATTAAAACAAAGCCGAACAAAATTATCAAATGATCATAATCAGATTATACCTAAGATTTGCAATGACAAGTTGGTCAGTAAAGAGCCAATCTAATTATATTAACGTTTACAATTAATTTGTTCCATGTAATACTTGTTGAGCAGATCTCAATGGTAAGAGCTACAATATCTTATATATTGAAATTCATAGTTATGCATACCAATTCATTAGTATGAAACATTTATTTCTCTACGTAAAATCCCCTTATATATGAAAGAGTTAAATAAATAAAGGAATTTTTTTCATTGTTGTGCAATAAACTACTTATTTCAATGTAACGTGCTTCACAATGCTAAGAGATGGTTCATTAGAGAAGTTCACAATAGATGGAGAGATAGACGGCTTCCTCCTCCATCAAACGCAGTCAAGCTTAATGTTGATGCTGCGGGAACAAATACCTCCACTACTTTGGCCCTAGTAGCTCGAGATGCTTTTGGTGAGGTACTTATGACTTGGACAAAACAGAATGCCTTGTGTGATCCTCTTCAAGCCGAGGCTGCAGCCTTCCTGTGGCACTGGGCATTACAGATAGCACAAGCTAAAGAACTTCAGAAGATTATTGTGAAAAGCCTGGAAGGAGATTCTAAAATACTTGTTGATGCTTTAAATTCAAGTTTATCTTCTATTGAATGGTCTATTTCCACTCTTTTGAGTAATGTGTATGAGCTAGGAAAAAGTTTTGTCCAGTGTGTTTTTAGCTGGGTTAGGAGAATCGTTAATTATGTTGCTATGCTCTTGCTAAATTTGCTACTACTAAAAGGATTTTTGGATTATGTAACAAGCATTCTCTTCCTTATTGAGTAATTAAGGAAAGATGCTGCTTTTCTTATTGTCTAATCATATTCTGCAAGGCATGATATGTCAAGACAACAAAGCATTAAATTTTCAAAAGACTTGGAAAATGAAGAACAATTATGAAATATTAATATTTTTTTTATGGTGCAATATCCTACACCAAATATATTTTTAAGCATTCAGAAAAGAACTATTTATAGAGTTCAGCTTCCTCCTCTAAAAATGTAAACGCCATACTTCAGGCATTATCCAATTTTCAGCCCCATTCTCACAACTCCTGAAGTGTTCGCAAAAAGCCTACCAAAACCACTTCTCAAAATACTCCTAATAGAATGAGTTTATATGATGATCCAACAGATAAGATTCATCATTCAAAGTCGTCATCATCAGCTCGCACATGGAGAGGACTCGATGGTGAACCATTTCCTTCATCCACCACTTTCTGTGATTTCCTGCCCCTGGTCTTTACACCAACACCATTATTTTCATCCACAGCAGTCTCAGCTTTCCTGGCTCTGGTCTTTACACCAACACCACTATTTTCGTCCACCACATTCTCAGCTTTCCTGCCTCTGGTCTTTACACCAACACCATTATTTTCATCCAAAGCATTCTCAGCTTTCCTGCTCCTGGTCTTTGCACCAACACCCTGTTTCGGTGAGCAACTCTTAGCATCAGCTTTCTCTGAAGAGAGTTCGTTTTCCAACCCATCCTTGTTCTCTATTGAGCATTCCCCATCAACAACATGTTTCGGTAAGCAACTCTTAGCATCAGCTTTCTCTGAAGAGAGTTCATTTTCCAACCCGTCCTTGTTCTCTATTGAGCATTCCCCATCAACAACATTCTCTTGCTTTCGGCTTCTATTGGGTTTGCTTTTCTTTGGATGACTCTGCACGCTATCATCCACACCTATATTGTCTGGAATTTCTGTGTTAGTGTCACTGCTTGTGGATGAATGATCAGCACTTTCCTCAGAGCCGTCTGTTTCTTTAATAGACTCCTCAATATTGTTCCCATTCTCCTCTTCAGTCTTGGATTTCAGAGATTCTATCACATCCATTAACTCTCTATTTACCTGTCACGCTCAATTCCACAAAATAATGTAAATATACATCTCCATTTGCATAAGCCATAAATAATGATTCATACATGGGAAATTAGGAAGTCACTATTGCCTCATTTGGCTGCTTAGAAGACAAAACAAGGTCGTGCACTTTCCAACAATAATTCAACCCATAATGTTATTTTAGTAGTACACATGTACTCTCCCTTCTCCCATTTTCTCAAAAATTCATACCCTCTTTTATTTGGAAAAACAACAAAAAATCAATGCCCCCTCTTTCATTAGAATTTGGATTTTTTACAGGACCCACAATATAGGACTGAGGGAGTACAAAATAAAGCACAAACAAAATTCACTTTGCATAAATCAAGAGAAAATATGCAAGTACATGACACACCTGAGGGTTTTCAAGAAAATCAGAGATGTCAGTTGGGCAAGATGGACAGCACATGACATTTTTTTGGGACCGGAGCGACCTTCCATTTCTACTTCTCTCCCTCACAAAAGTTTTTCCAGCAAATGCACCTTCTAAACACGACTTGCAAAAATTATGAGCACAAGGTGTTGTTATTGGGAAAGTCATCACCTGCCGACAGATAAGGCAACTGAACTCTGCATGTGAAAATATATAGGTGAATATCTAACATGGTTTATCATGCAAACAACCAACTAAATATACATTGGATCTTTAAAAACAAATCCATGTCCATAAAGAACCAAAGTGACTCTTTTCTAGATTCATTTTTCAATGTTTGATCAATCCTACCCACATTTGTAACCGGAGATAGCCAAATTGAAGGTCAAAACTAAAGAGCTAATGACAAATGACTCAAGGTTGGAGAGAGAACAGACCTTTCAGGAGCTTCTCCCTCACATTCACATTCTTAGCTTGCCGTATTACTTTCCTTGTCCTCCTTATGTCGTCAGAACTTCCAGTTCGTACCGGTTTTTTGCTGGGAGGTGGAGGTTTCTTCCACTTCCAGCAACCTGCTTCCTCCTACCAAAAAATACCAAACAAAATATATATAATTCCAGAAATGCAGAGGCTAGAGCTTAGTAGCTTTACTAGCTTACAACAAGAAAATTCACATTTTAAGTGAATCCAATAACAAATGAACTGCAATTCCAGAATTGTTTATCAAAATTCAGTTCTTGAACATCAGCAAGGATACCATCTATATTCATGTTAAGATTGGTTCATTACAATGTAGCTTTGTAATGAGAAGGACAAAATCTCCCAGTCAGAAATGGAAGAAACCAAGCGGTATTAAGTTTGAAACAAGATTGATTCATTTAACCACTCACATCAAAATCCCATGCTGGATTTTCCTTCCTCTCCACTATATCGTTTGCCTTCTTCAGCTCAGAAATGACAGGTAAAGGTCTAGGACGATCACCATGTTCATCACTGCAGTTCAAGTTAAGAAATTTAGTACAGTTCAGATGACGTTTACCAACAAAATAATTGGCAGAACACAAACCTTGTCCAGGGGGCAGGTTCATTGTCACACCTAACAAAAAGATACCTACAGACCTTGAAACCCTATATCACAGAAACAAAGTCAGCAGATCTGTTGTGCAAAATTAAACCAGATGGGCAATTCAAATATATAGGATAGCACATATTACCTGAATACCCACTTTTCGCCAACATTTTTCAATCCTATAGACTCCATCATAACGGACCCCTTTCTCTGGGGCATATGAAGAGCGCTTTTCTTTGTGGGACCTGCTCATCAAAAGGGCAAAGAAAAGAAAACATTATGATAATGTCCCAATTTGACCTACTTATGGTAAGCTCACTGGATGATATAATTCCCAAGAACTAGAAATTTCTACCCATGGGAAAAGTATTCATCCTTTTAGGCAATCACTTATCCTTTAAAGCCAGTCTCAGAATTTATTCTTCATCTAACAATCACTGTTGCCTCATTGTAAGCTATTAGTTGTCTATTTCTATACATGGCAGCAGGAATGAGAATTAATTCTTATCCAAGAAAAAGAAAGAGAATTATTCCCTCAGCCAACAGTTATGGAAACTTGCATATAAAATGGTCTCAAATGGACAATGTTCACACACACCTTTAAAATATTATTTCAATTACAAAATCAATGCCTACACAAAGAATTACATTAACACTTCTAGCATAACAAAAGGAATTTAACTAGGCAAAGCATTTATGTTTGAGATTATGAATTTTTTAAATAATGAAACAATAAAGGATTTAAAATACCTTAGAGAGAGATATAGAGATAGAGTCATTAACACTTACCTGACAACTCGAACAGGATACCCTTTTAAGCAACTAACTTGAAGTGACTTATTCATTTTCTCAAACGTCTGATCAAAAGACTGATCCTTGTTTGTCCGTTTATTCCCGCTAAGATCTCTGCCTCCACTGCCATCCACATGTATAAAATTTAACAGATGCTTAATAAGTGATGAGGCCAGGGATGGGGAGATAAATTGATCACGTTTATTGATAAAATAAGCTTGATATGCGGGATGCAGAATAAACATGAAAAAATATGACCAAAGATTTTACACTTCATTGGATAGGACAATGAAAGTGAAAAGAAAAAATTATAAACAATGCGGCAATGGTTCCAGCCTAATATTATCCACCAAGGAACGTCCTTGTGCACATATAGGACATACTCAAAGAGGGACATCTTATAAGCATACCCAAGTGAAAGACTTGCAATAGAGAAACAAAATTTTGAAACTTGCAAGTCCTAAAGTAGTAAGCTTTGAAATTAAACTGATGGCTACATGGCCTCACATTATAAATCTCCATTTATAGACCTCTTTGAATGCAAAGGCTACTGAGATGTTCCAAGCATCAAATCTTACAGTAACAACCAATTGGAAATAAACCATCAATAGCGGCCAGGATTTGCAGTAACAAATTCAATTTTAAGCCTTTAAATAATGCTTAAACTTCATGAGCAAGACTCTATGACTGCTGCAAAAGCAACTAGAATCAGTTGACAGAACAGCAA